>JAQQAC010003801.1:30014364-30379954 GCA_029783875.1 Phataginus tricuspis | reverse complement strand
GAGGGGGGCCGCGGGGCGGGGGCTGTGCGCGCGGGGGCGGCTCGGCGCCAAGTTTCGGGCTGCGGCCGGGCCCCCGGACGCCGCCGTCTGGACGCTCAGCGGCGCCGCCTCCGGGTCGCCCCCGCCCGCCGCGGGGCCCCAGGTGTCCGGGCCCGGAGCCGCCGTGTCTCCCGGCGAGCGGTGGATGCGGGGAACAGCTGTAAGTCCAGCAGGAGGGGCCCTCCGCGAGCGCAGCGCCTCTGCCCGCCCGGCTTTCCGCGGAGGCTTCATCCCCCGGCGTCCAGCGCAGCTTCAATAAATGTGTTTGAAATAGATGCGCTTTTTTCCTCTCTGGTCAGCCCGCTACGAAATCACCAGCTAAGTGGCTGCGACCTTAGGAAATTATTAGGCGGCAACTACAGAGCCCGGCTTCTCCAATCCGACCCAGCTTTCAGGTGAGCGTCTGCAGGCGGGTGATGCCTGGCAGCGGAGCTGGGGGAGGCCAGGTGCTCGCCGCGGCGGCCTCCCTGGCCGGGAGAACCTGAGCCGTCGCCGGCGGCCGCGGGCCCAGGGAGGACGCCCTGACCGCAGCCTGCCTCCAAGTTCAGTCTCCACACCATCCGTCTTGCCTTCCACGGGCGTTTAACCACTGGGAATGAGAATGCGATGATTTGGGTACCTGTTAAGAACCAAGGGAGAGGATTATAAAAGAAAGCTGTGAAATAGCAGAAATCCTTATGGCTGCTTCCGTTTAGTGACCCTGAATACACATATAGAAGAGTTCCAAACTGCCCCTTCCTCCAGTTTGATATTTCAAAGTGTGTAGCATGCCGGGTCTTACCGAAAACACAGTCAGGGGCCCCGCCAAGCCCTCCCTCCCCACCTTCTGAACCTTAGGGATGCAGAGCATCCCTGCCTGGGTACACCCCACGTACTGCCATTATCCTGAAGCTACTTCCTCGTGCCTATTAGGACGGACTTCCTGAATTCACCACTGATAAGTTCTCACTTCCAGCGGAGCGTCATTCCAGAAAGCTGTGTATTTTGTATAGCTCCAAAAAGTATCAGTTCAAACCCAAAAACCTCCAGACTTTGTCCTTTAAACCCTTGGTGCTAATTGAAGAATTAGTCAAGGCGAAAAAAAGCTAATAAGAACCTTTTGAGCCTTCTTTCTGTTTGAAAAATTAGATTTTATGTTCAATTCCATGCAAAGATCCTGGAGAGGCTTGCCAGCTATTTGATATGCTTTAAACTTGTTTCAAAATAAGATGCCATCTTTCATATTTTATACATGCAGGTGTGCGATAAAGTAGCATTTGCCACAGTGCTCCAAGTTTTCCCTCCCCTTTGGCCTACCTTACACCAACTAAATAAATGGTGAATTCCTGAATAAATAAATCATTGAACATTAACAGCATGAGCATATTCTTGTAAACTGCATAGACCAGGAAAAGCGGAATGTTATAGAACTTACTCAAATGATTCTGGCATGGGGGGATCTAGTTCATCTTTTTTTGGCTATTGAAAAAGCTGTGACTTTATAGCTAGGGCTTGACATTTATTGTTTCACTATAAACACAATGGCAGTGAGAACATTTTTTTAAAAGAGGAGAGGGAATCTAATAACATTCTATTGCAGTATTAGGAAAATGAGACTGCAATTACTTGAAAAGAAAACAATAAAAATGGTTATATGATGTCTTTGGTCCACCCATGCAATCCTTGCAGCAAAAGTGAGGGATGTGAGCAGATTATGAGTAATTCCAATTTTGATGGTTAAAGAGAAGATGGATGTCAAAAGCCTTGTCCACAGAGAGTAACAAGTTCAGAAATGAGACCATGTGAAGCCAAGCAATGAAGTGGGCTGACAGGGAGCTTAGCAGAATCTTTCATATGAGAAAAGGAAAGCTCGAGCACTTCCAAAAGAGATGCGTACCAGGAGGAAAATATTGCAAAAGTTGAACATCAAGGGAATAGACAGACCTAGGTGAACCTCATGGCCTCTTCCCATCTAAAAATGTTGTGGCATAATAAATCAGTGACATTGGTTGAGACGAATAGTCTGATTTCACTTCCCAGATTGTAGAAGATTACTTCATATATTAGGATAACTACCATCTTGGGAAACCTTGGCAGAGCTAGTTAACATAGAGCCTAATTTGACTGAGGTAATTAGCTCAAGTAAGCAATACAAAAAAAAGCACTTGGAATAAGTCTAAGATATGCACAAATATTTCAGCAAAACAGATCTAGTAACATTTACACACCTTTTGTAAATGGGGTAAGTTAGCACTTTGCGTCCTTAGTTTGGACATAGCCTGTGTTTTCATGGATCACAATTTTCTGTCTTTTAAGAGTCCTCAGTTAGTGAAAGGTACAGGCTGAGCAGTGACACTGGAGTAAGCGCTGAAAAGCCAGCCTCTGTCTTCCTTGTTTTTTGGCAAGGCCGGCTTCTAGCTGTCCTGCTGGCTGGGACCAAGACCAGGCCTGCCACCTCTGTCATAAGCTTTCATTCAGACTTAGACCTGAGAATATGCTTTGCCAACTTAAGAGTCGAGGGAAATGCAATAAGTATATTTAATTCATCTCCAAGCTAAGGACCACTGCTGGACTCAAAATATCTTCAAATAGTATTTGGTTTTCAACCTGGGAACTAGTTTTTGCTTCAGTCCCCTGTCAAGGGTTCTACATTCATGAAAACAGGTTTTTAAAAATGACCGTGCTCAGTCCTTTGGGCCAATTATTAGCACAGCACAACTAGAGTGTGCCTGTGGGCATTTCTAGGGAAAAGAAGCCGGGTTCCAGCCCAGCTCTGAGTCGTCCATACATCCAAGGAGGAATAGGGGATCTGACAGTGACTGATTAAGTCAAATGCTAAAAGACCTAACCCAGAAATACTATATTCCAAGACAGAAACAATGGATGGAAAGGTTAAAAATATTTTCTTTCCACCCTATGCATAGATAACATTTTAAACTAATTGTCCATTTTCATCATGTTGTTACATGCATTTGATTAAGAATCATAAAATCAGGAAAGTTGGGGAAATTTTTCAAAGAAAAATGTAAATAATTTATATTTCATATCTATTCATATAGCATGATTTGGTACTTTTAACAAAGCAGTAATTTTTAAAATATACAAACTTGAAATCTCATCACTTATATTTTCTCTTTCCAGATTCCCTGGTCATTTATCATGAATTAATATTATGGCCTCAATTTAAGCTACAAATATGTAAGATTTCTCTGGTAGGTGTGGCAAAAATACCCAGCTGGTTCAGGTCAAAATAGTTCCCATGGAATACATTTATCTGTATTATTAAAGTTAACATTCATTTTCATTTTTATCTTGATATTTTTATGTCATTATCTAGGGTCATTAGTGCACCTACTACAATAAATAAATGTGTCCATAAAGCATAAGATACAAGATCCACTTGAGACCATTTAACAACTCCAAACCAGATTAAAAAAACAGTGAGAGATGCTTTAAAGTTGAATTATTTGAAAACTCATTAAAAACAAGACAGATATTTTTACAAGACAGGCTAATACCATATTACCAGAGAAGAGACGCTTTTGGATATGTGTTCCACTCTTTGGAAAATACAAACTCGGTTAAGCCCAGAGAACATGGAGAAATATCAATCTTTGTCCCTGCTGACATGTGGTCCATTAGAAGTTACTTGCTGTTATGTTGCTTTTCAGTTATTTTTGGTAAAATGAAGAGTTACAAGGGGCACCACAGAGTCCAGAATGCCATTTTTAAGAGGAATAAAGTGATCTGAACAAAACTATTATGTACACCAAAATACAGTAAGTGATTTGCAGGCTCTGAGGGAATGAATGGTCAGACAAAGCAGAATGAATAATTTGAAAAGTTAAAATTAGATATTAAATTAAAAGTTGTAGCAATTTTCAATTCAGTTATGGACTGGTTTTCTAAAATCACTGCAACATTACCTAGGGTAACATTACTATCCCGTTTAAGAGGGGGCTGTTGTGAAAGATGGTTTGTACAGGAAAAGATATTAAATCCTGGATTTATCCTTGATTTTGTGCTGTATCTTTGTGGGTCACACTCAATGACAAAGAGGGAAGGTATCAAAAACAAGTGTAAGAACTAACATGTAATAACTCTACTGTATGTGGGGCACAGCAGTACACTACACAACCGCATTCAGTTGTCCCGAAGTCCATTTGGGGTAACTGCTATTATTCCCACAATTGCCCGAATTTACACAAATAGAAAGTGGGATTAAGTAGAATCTGGAATTAAACCAAAGTATGCCTTATTAAAGAACTCTTACTTTTAAACACGACACTGTAATGGCTTTTTCTCCCCCATCTCCGCATCTGCCATGGAGTTATTTTAGGATATAAGACACTGCCAAGCTGTAGTCATGTCTGATTGAATTCCACTGTTTAAAGAATTAAACCCCACGTTGTGTTTTCCTTTCTCTAAGAAGGAAACTTCTAGGGTCATATTTATTAGAGGTCTTCAAGTAATTGATGTGAATGAGAATATGGACCTTATTAATTGTTCTGTACAATACCAATGCGGCTATATTTTTAGATCATTTTGTTCCACATAACTGGTCTCAAGTAGCTGGGAGCTTTCTATATGATAAACCAGTTGTCTCAGTTCTTTAAATCCTGGCTTAATAAATCAATCACTGTATATAGATTGAACCCTTATTTTGTGTTTAGTTCTTCAGTGAAGATTTTCTAAAACTGAGTATCTTCTAGATGTTTCTCCAAAGTTGAAGACAAAACTAGAAAAAATTATCATGTCATATTTACCATCACATTCTCCTTTGAGTTTCTGAAGACACGTTTGCCCATTTTGCATGACTCAAAGGAAATCCGCAAGTAGTTAATATTATTTTTTTAAATATATTACATGATAATATAAATTTTAATCCTTATATAAATAAGAGGAATTGGAAATTCCACATGAAAGCTCTTTGGACTAGAATAGGGTCTAAGAAGCAAAGTGATGTTTGTGCCATTATTCTCCATAACCATGAGTTATTCAATTTAAGTATAATCTCACCTGTAAAGTTAAATAATTGACATCTTTATCTTCTACCTCCCAGAAATCTTGAAAGAGTAAGATAAAATATCTATAGTATGTTTTGAATGCTTTAATGACCATTTATACTTATGGATGATGATAGATACAATGATTATATACCACAGTAGAATATGTGAAGCAAATTTAAATTCTAAGTTCCCAAACTCAGGAAATGCTGTTCTTTAGGAATGTAAAGCAAATCCCAGCACTGCTGCCCAGGGTTGTATAGTCCTGACCAGCTGAATTAACCTCTTCATGACCTAGTTGCTTATCATCTATAACATGAGAATAATAATTACACCTAACTTATTGGTGTGTCGTTTGATTAAGTTAATATATGTAACATAGAACCTTGAAGCATAGTAGTATTATATAATTATTTGCCCTCATTATTGCACTCCAGAAATATTTTATCAAATTACACATAGACAGCAATGCATGAAGATACATGTTCTACAACTCGGAATGTCCTCTTTCCAAAAAAAGGGGGGGAAAAATCTCATCATGTTATTTTAATTTGCACTTTTGTTTACCAGTGGAATTGAGTATTTTTAATGTTCATTGACCCTAGGTATTTCTTCTTGGAATTTACTCTTCATATTTTTCTACCATAATATTTGTCTTTTTGTAATTGATATATGAGTCCTTTATATATTAAGAATGCTAATTTTGTATCAGCCTGTATAACATTGTTAAATTGTTTATAATCATTTGTCTTTGAAAGCTGAGGAAAGAAGAGCATGCATTATTCTTTATAAAAAGATCTTAAACAATAGACTATCAACCATCCTGTTTTGAGATCATATGAGTCTTTGTTTTGTATGTGTCCACGACATCCATTAAATAAGTATGTATTACTTGTTACATACTTACAGAGAGTACCATTCAACACAACTTTGAACATTAGCCAGGGAAACCACTTTCTTATGGATTTTTCCATCTAGATTATTAAAAATCCCAGAACAACCTTTTATCTGTGTTGCAAATCTTGCTCACAAGTTTTGTGATATTATTTACCTGTATTTGATACATGCTGGTCCAAAATTGTACTTTTTTCATGAATAACCATTCTTATGCAAGTTTGTTTGCACAATGCAGTATTCAATAAATGTTTGTTTAATGTCAAATAAATATGATAGTTTAAATGATGTGAAATTTGGGTTCATAGTTAAGGTTATGATTGAAGTATTCATTTGCAGAGATGTCCCACAACTGCATACCAAATTTCTGATTGTAAAACAGGCTGATTAGTTCCATTTATGTATGTCTTGTCTACCTCCCAGTTCCATGCTGCTTACTCCCTTCAAATCGGTAATCACTATTCAAATCACAAACCCTTTGGATTAATTGCCTTCCCTGAGCTCTTTCTAATTCGGTTTCTTTCTTTTTAAAAATTCTTGATCACACCTACTTATGTTTCTCACCATTTTCAGCTTCTTTCACAATGCCCTCCTGTGAAATCCCTCTTCCGTTCCCATGAATCTTTCTGATATACTCAAACTTTCTGAGGAAACATTTTTAGTATCTGCCATTTCAACTTAACCTGATTTTTCTCCAGCAACTGAATTTTCCCTGAAGAAACTGAACGAATGAAGTACTTCATTTTTCTAGTTACTCAAATCTCAGAGCTAGGAAAAACTATGGCATTTTTCCCTGAATACATGGACACATGAATGCAACTTTCGCTCACCAACCCACTGTGCCAGAAATTCAACTCCTGCTTGCCTGCACCATCGGTTGGAGTCCACAGCCTGTCCAGTGGCTCTAGAAGGCCATCAGGGACTCAGCTTCTGTCCCTTGGAGGCCCTGGCTGGCTTCTCAGGCTGGTTACCCTCATGGCGAAGGATAGGTGCCGGTAACCTTCAGTGTTTTCTGCTTCAACACATGTCAAGTGGTCAGGGAGGGGCTTCTTCCCAGAAAAACACACGAAGAAAATTTCCAAATAACATCCTTCCAAAACATAAAAGAAAAAAAAATACTCCTGAGTCTCACTGGCCATAATTGTGCATTAAGCATTCCAGAACCAGTCACCAGCAAGGACCCACATCTGGAGCTCAGCTTCCCCGGAGGAATGGGGCTCTGACGGAGAGAAACAAATGCCTGAACAAAAGCGTGGTCCTCGCTGGGAAAAGAACAGGTAATAATGAACTGCTTACTATGCTCCAGAAACAGTCCGAAGCTTTCTACGCATTTTAGCCATTTTCAAGTCAAAACAGCTCTAGGAGGAAAGTATTATTGTTATCATCTTTGCTTTACAAACAAGAAAACTGAGGCATGGAGAGTTTGAGTGACTTGCTCAAGGTTTTCAGAGTTCTTAGGTGGCAACACTGGATTCAAAATTGGACATCTAGCTTCGGAGACTGTATCGTTACCCACTAAGCCAAACCACCTTTGCTACCTACTACACCATCTTCTTCTCAAGTCTGTGGTGAAGGCTCAGATTTTGTAGTCAATGTAGTCCTTAATTTTTTTTAATTTTATTTTGGTATCATTAATGTACAATCACTTGAACAACATTATGGTTACTAGACCCCCTATTATTGAGTCCCCCCCACATACCCCACTACAGTCACTTTCCATCAGCATAGTAAGATGCTATAGAATCATTACTTGCCTTCTCTATGAATACTGCCTTTCCCGTGTCCCCCGCTGCTGCATTGTGTGCTAATCACCTTTTCACCCTTATCGCTCCCTTCCCACCCATCCTCCCCAGCCCCTTTCCCTTTGGTAACTGCTAGTCCATTCTTGGGTTCTGTGAGTCTGCTGCTGTTTTGTTCCTTCAGTTTTTCCTTTGTTCTTATATTCCACAGATGAGTGAAATCATTTGGTATTTGTCTTTCTCTGCCTGGCTTATTTCACTGAGCATAATACCCTCCAGCTCCATCCATGTTGTTGCAAATGGTAGGATTTGTTTTTTTTTCTCCTTATGGCTGAATAATATTCCATTGTGTATATGTACCACCTCTTCTTTATCCATTCATCTACTGATGGACACTTAGGTTGCTTCCATTTCTTGGCTATTGTAAATAGTGCTGCGATAAACATAGGGGTGCGTATGTCTTTTTCAAACTGGGCTGCTGCAGTCTTAGGGTAAATTCCTAGGAGTGGAATTCCTGGGTCAAATGGTATTTCTATTTTGAGTTTTTTCAGGAACCTCCATACTGCTTTCCACAATGGTTGAACTAGTTTACATTCCCATCAGCAGTGTAGGAGGGTCCCCTTTCTCCACATCCTCGCCAACATTTGTTGTTGTTTTGTCTTTTGGATGTTGGCCATCCTAACTGTGTGAGGTAATTTCTCATTGTGGTTTTAATTTGCATTTCTCTGATGATTAGTGATGTGGAGCATCTTTTCATGTGTCTGTTGGTCATCTGGATTTCTTCTTTGGAGAAGTGTCTGTTCAGCTCCTCCGCCCATTTTTTAATTGGCTTATTTGCTTTTTGTTGGTTGAGGAGTGTGAGCTCTTTATATATTTTGGATGTCAACCCCTTATCGGATATGTCATTTATGAATATATTCTCCCATCCTGTAGGGTGTCTTTTTGTTCTACTGATGGTGTCCTTTGCTGTACAGAAGCTTTTCAGCTTGATATAGTCCCACTTGTTCATTTTTGCTTTTGTTTCCCTTGCCCGGGGAGATATGTTCACGAAGAAATCGCTCATGTTTATGTCCAAGAGAATTTTGCCTATGTTTTTTTCTAAGAGTTTTATCATTTCATGACTTACATTCAGGTCTTTGATCCATTTTGAGTTTACTTTTGTGTATGGGGTTAGACAGTAATCCAGTTTCATTCTCTTACATGTGGCTGTCCATTTTGTAGTCTTTAATTTGAATCCTAGAAGTTTTGTATACTAGCTGTGTAATCTTGTGGAAAATGACTTAACCTCTGAATATTAATTTCTTTATCTGTAAAATGAGCAAACCAATGACTACCTCACAGTAACTGTGTGAAGTGTAATAAAACAGTGCTTATTTCTGTGACACATGGCAGGTATTTAATAAGTGATAGCCTGTTATTTTCTCTGAGCAAACCTAATTTATGTTAGGGCATTTATACATGTAAAATGCACATAAGAATCATAGAATTGGGGCTATTCTATAAATCACATTATGCAAGATATAATCCTTGTTCAAATGATGTGAAATATAATTTCACTCAAAATGGTTCCCTAAAACCTGACACATTTTCCAAATATGAATAAACAATAAATATGAATAAAACTAATGCATACACTGTTTCTCCAAAATGCCATTTTTCTGTTGAATAAACTAGAAGAGAGTTGCATATACAAGTACCTTAAACATCAGATTTCTTTTTTATTTTCCCACAGTTATAAAATTCAACCTGCCCATAAGAGTTGGCTCAAAACCAGATTTTCAACTGAATTTTAATCTTGCCAAAATACTTAAGAAATACAAGCCCACAGATGTGGAGAACAATCCGGCAGCTTAGTGACGTCAGGAATGTGTACCCCTGGCCTGGTACACCCCTCCCGGGAGCCTCTCCCCCAGGCCCATCCTCGGTTTCTTGCAGGTTAGTTTAGGGACCAGGGAATTATGGGAAACCTAGGTGGTGTTCCCAGAAGCCTGAGGGTAGGGATAGCCTGTGGGCTCTGCAGTGCTTGCAGTGGTCTACAGACACAGCCCACAGCTGAGACCAAAGCCACGCTGTTTGAGTTAAAAATAACCATAAGCATATCTGTAGCAAAAAACCAATTTTTGTAAATTAGAAGCAGATGCATTCATAGAACAGCAAGACGCATTTGTCAAGGACACATACGTATCCAAGGACACGTACTAGATGCATTTGAGAAGGCGATGATGGAAGAAGGAAGTGGGAGTGAGGAGTGGGAATAAGAGCAAGAAGAAAGAGAATTGTACAGACTAATGATGTATACCGTGACCTGAGGATTATGATTATTAACTCAAGTCTCTGTTTCTAAGGCCCAATAAAAACTAAAGAGAAAAAGAAAAGAAGAGATAAAGAGAGAAGAAGTGAAGGGAAGGGAGGGGGCCTGGCTGCATACATATCCATTCAGCAGCTTCTCCTTTAATCTTTTCATAGCAGTTCTAATTCAATCTGCTTACCTGCATATCTCCAAAGCATACTTACTAAAGATGACTTCATTAATTATAGCTACTTATAGTAGGTTCATATATTGACTACAGAGACATTTAGAGATCCCATTGATTGATTTAATCCGCACTTAAATTAAAAGCAGGAAAAGCAAATTGCCTCTCTATCTGGCTTTGTCCTCTCAGCCTACTGAACATCTGCTGTAGCAGGAAGGTTTCTATAGCTAATTAACAGTCCTAATTTTCACAGCTGGAGAACGTTCCTATATAATAAAGGGTAGATTACGTCCATGTGTGCATACTTACAGCGGTGCATTAAGATTATATAAATTATTTCTCTGAGATAATTTTTCTACTATGGGGGTGTAGGTAAACCAAAGGCAAATATGAAACATTAAGAGAAGCTGCGAGGGAAAGACAAACACAGGCACTCAGAATATTCTTCTGGGCAATGGAGACACCCTGAGATTCTGAGATCCAGGGCAGATCCTGGAGGATTTGGGGGCAGAGGGAAAGGGAAGAGGATTGACAGGGTAGAGAACTGCCTTCCAAATAAATACTACAAGAACAAACACGGACCCAAGACTTCTTAAATGATCCAGTCCCAGTATCCAGCACAGAATTGGGAAGAAGCAGAGTATTCAGCAACTGATGTCAGGACGATCTCCTACATGTTTGGAACAAAGTCCACGTCAATTTTGACCAATCTCCATTTGCCCAGGTAAATTCCACATATACTAAAGAATTAAATACTGAAATTTGTAGAAATCTATCTGAACAAAATAAGGGAAAAATCTCCATAGGTTTGGCTACTTTACATTTAAAATTTCTGAATATTAATAAAAGAAAAAACAGGTAACAAACATGCAGTAACAGGTTACATATGTATCTCTAAGAAAAGATTAAAATCCTAGCAGAGAAATGAGCAAAGGACATTACAGGAAAGAAATAGAAATAACTAAGAAACAAAAGGTTCATTTCATTCAGTCAAAAGCATGCTAACTCATTAAAGAAAAAGTAAGACAATACCGTCTAATGGGTTCGCAAAGATTAATTTGTGATTGAGTGTAAATGTCCAGGTGCCTGTGTGTGTCTGTCTGTGCAGAGGTCTGTCGGTCTGCCTGCTCTGTGTGTGTGTGCTCATCGGTGAGGCGTCCTGGACGTCACATCTCCTGCTATGGGGAAATGTTGCCTTCTTTGCAAAATTTTCTTTAATCTACACAATAAAAACGAATCTAATCAGCCTATACAGATACAGTCACATGATTTAGGACAAAGGTTACAGTGTATAGGACAATGTGGAAGGGTGGTTTTTTTCCTTTTTTTTTTTTTTCTGATTTTTTGTTTTTATTTGTAGGGGTGGTTTGTTTTTTTTTTTTTAGATTCTGGGTCAATTTGACAGCAATATGGAAAAATATCATGACATCATGACCTCTATTTCGTACCATACACAATGTTCTAAGCATGAAAGTGATCTAAAGGTAAAAGATTGGTATTCTACATATAAAAGATAAAACTAAGATCTTATAAAAAAACACAGAAGAACATCTCATTATATTGGGCAGGCTATAATTTCTTACACAAAATGTAAAATAGTGTTAACTATAAAATTCTAAAATGATACATGTTGGATGGTAACTAAGATATATGAATTCATAGGTTTTGCCTTAAAATTAAATCATCTAAAACGTGTTTGCACGTTGATCTGTATATTAGAGCTAGAGAAGGCAATGATGGAGAAGAAAGAAAGCATCAAAGGCATGTGTATTCGCACCCTTCCTTGAGGGTTGGCTGGGCGGCTGAATTGCTTCTAGGCCACAGAATGTGGCAAAGATGACGGGTCGGTAGTTATATGATTAGGCTGCACAAGACCGTGACTCTGTTTCGCTATCAGACTGTCTGGCTTAGATGAAGCAAGCCGCCCTTCCGGGGAGACCCATGTGCCGAGGATCAGAGGATGGATTCTGGTCCTGCAGCCAGCAAGGCGCCCAGCCCTGCTGTCTAACCTCAAGGGACCTTGGAAAGTCACCCTTCCCCAGGGGTCTTCAGAGGAGCCGCAGCCACGGCCGGCACCCTCATCCCTGCTCCGCGGGAGCCCTGCAGCAGAGAGCCCGGCTGGGACTGGCCCAGATAGCGGAGACCTCGAAACTGGGAGCAGGAAATGTGTGGTTTGCTCGCAGCTGCTAAGTTTGGGGTAAGTGGTGGCACAGCGGTTGTGTCAAGTATAAAGAATCTGGGAAGACAGACAAGAAGATCAAGAGTTCAAGTGCTTGGAGAGAAGCAGGGAACACTTCCACTACGTAAAAGGAATAAAAGTGAAAAATGTGGTACTGTACAAGTTGACTGATAAATTGGGAAGTGGAATAATGAAGGGGCTCCTGTCTGATCGCATGTGTTTCTGAATGAAACATGCAACGACACCATCCGACGAGAGCGTGGCAGGGGGCGGGATGGGTCAGTCTGAGGGGACAGGAGAAGGTTTGTTTGCAGGAGTGACTTTGGAGAATGGAAAAGCAAATCTCCTGGGCAAGAGTAGTAGGAGCTTCAAGCACCAGGGATCACCCACTGGAGAGACGGCGTGGTTCAGAAACTGGAAATACAGGCTGTGGGGCAGACCGCAGAGGTCGGTGTGCTAGGCTGTCCTAGGAGACGCACACGAACTGGGTGACCTACCCCAACAGAACCTTCCTCTCCCCCCAAATCCTGGTGTGACGGGTCGCCCTTCCTCTGGAGGCCTTGGGGGGAGGTTTCTTCCTCGCCTCTTCCAGTGTCTGGGGACGTCAGGCACACCTGGGCTTACGGCGCCTCCCTCCCACCTCTGTCTCTGTGGCCACACTGCCTCCTGCTCTTTGCCTCTCCTCCGTGGGTCTCTTACAAGCACACTTGTAGTGGAATTGGAGGCCACGCGGACAATCCAGATGGTTCCGTCTCAAGATCCTTAATTCAAGTACATATGCAAAGACCCTTTTTTCAAAGAAGGTCATATTCATAAGACTGTGGGTGTTAGGATGTGAACAGGACTTTTTGCAAGCCCCCATTCAGTACCTTTGCCACCCATTTCAAACTGCGGCTCTGCCGCCTTCCAGTGTCCTTGGGTGGGTAACTCGCTTCCCTGTGCTTCAGTCTGTCTGTCTGTAACACAGATGCTTACGGGAGATATACCAGATGAGTCAGGATACACGTAAAGTGCCTCATCATTTTCTCTATGCAAACATTAGTTATTACTGGGTTGCGATAAGAGACATGGACACTATTTACAATGGAAAAGATCATGTATAAGGGCCAGATATGACTAAGGTACAGTTTCCTTCTCTTTTCCAGTGGTTTACCTGGTTCCTGTTTATCCCTGATGACACCCCAACTATGGGTCTGACCACAATAAAATATTCTCGAGGATGTATTGTCATGCATCAGTATGTATTTTTTGAATGTTTTGTGATTTGGAAACTTTATTATAAGGCCTTGCTTCTCAAAAAGTGTTCCCTACCAGAGAGGTAATTTGAGAATTGTGATATATTTGTCTTTTTTTTGTTTTTAATCAGGGCACTGACAACAGGAGTTGCCAGTAAACACACTAAGGAGAGGAAAAGAGGAGCATAAAGCCATATTTGTAAGGAGCCATAATATTTACCAACAGCAAATAATTTCTGTCCCAGTCTGAATCCAACTTTTACCATTTAAGCTATACCACGCTGTTTATCATCCAAGGAAGGGAGGCGCGCTTACACCTACAATAGAGGTTCAGCGCTGACTTCCCCATGTCCATAAGGGGTTGATATTCTTGTCAACCAGAGTTTTTGTAGAAAGAAAAATTCTTTGTACAATTCTCAAAATTTTTATATCAGTAGGATTTGGGCCACTGAGCTTTACCAGAGACACAGATAGGGGAAACTCAGTATATGACACACGTCCCATGCCCACTTGATATTTTCAGAGAGAGAGAGGAAAGGAGGTGAAGTGGTCATTCACAGGGACCTTTCCCCATGTCCTTCCCCACCCTCTGGGGCTAAAGCCAACAGGACATCGTTAGAACGGTGGGGTTCCGGCCGACCTCCTCACAGAGCGGGAGGGAGCATTTTCAAAGTCCCTTGGAAATGCTCAGGACCTGAGACACCAGTCCCTCCCTGTTGCTCTCTGCTTCTGCACACGTGGTGTGGATTTAGACATTACCAGGTGCTCCAGGTAGGCGGTTACAGAAAATTAGATGAATGGAAAGAACACAGCGATTGCCACAGGGAGGGAGAGATGACCCTGAAATGGAGACGTCGGAGCAGACAGCCCCAAACTGTGGTTAGCTGGGCCAAGAAGGAACAGTTATGAATACTGTAGCACCAAAGAGAGTCGAGCAAGAGCAGAGTCAGATGGGGAAACACCAAGCCCGAGGACGGCCATCAGCCAGCTTTGTCTGGGATGGAGGTGGATCCCAGAACACGGCACGTTGATTTAAAACTGGGACAGCCTGAGGAAAAGCAGGAAGAGATGGTCATCCCTCTGGGCCTTTCCTGGGCTAAAATGAGGCCGCAAGTCCCTCCACCTCGCTGTCAGCGACAGCCACCAGCAGGAGACCCAGGGGTGCCAGTGGCCCTGAGGCCTCCGCCCGCTCGATCGCCACAGGAACGTACAAACTCGATGCCACATTGAGAGGCCAGCGTAGCTGGAAGGGGTGGAGCAGACACGTCCTGATGGGGAGGGGATGGGGAAGAACCTCTTAAACCCGAGGCATGTATCTAAAGAAGATTGATTTTACCTCCAAAACAGACAGTTTGAACCAAAGATCGTTTTCACTAAAAAGCGTATGTCCTTCCCGCCCTCAGCACGCTGGGATCCAGGAGCAGGGGCAGGAACAGGTTCGCTATGGGCCATGAAGGAGTTGTCGTGTCATGTTCATCAACGATGGGGCCCTAAGGCCTTGACCTTGTCGCGCCCCACGTGGTGGCTCTGTATGTGTCAGCTGAGCTAGGCTGGACTGAGGCTTGGAGGATTCCTGTCCCTGAATGGGTGTGGATTACGATAGGCAGAGAGTGTGACTGGTGCAAACGCCCCGCGGCAGCCGTGTGCACGCTGGGAAGTCCGGGCAGGCTCAGTCCCACACGGTGTCCCAGACCCGCTGGCTCACCTTGTCCCCGTGGGCTGACAGCCGCCGGGACTCCCGCAGATCCCCCCGCAGGATCCCCATGGACGGACAGCTGCCGGGACTCCCGCAGATCCCCCCGCAGGATCCCCATGGACGGACAGCTGCCGGGACTCCCGCAGATCCTCCCGCAGGGTCTCTACATTCTGGGCCAGTTTCAGCGCCTCTCCTTGGCAATGTCGGCTCTTCCACACCTAGTCTTGGAAGTTGGAGGCTGAGACCCGTGAAGCAAGGGTGCCAGTGGGTCCAGTGCCAGGGAAAGACAGAAGCAGGGCCCGGGGAGCCCCAGGAGCCCAGCTCATCCCATGTGCCGGCTGGTGTCTGCTCCCCCACCACACGTCCATCTCCCCTTCCTCACTGCTGGCCCTTGCTGACTTCAGATACACGAGGACCGCCCACCCACTCCCAATTCCCACACGAGGTCTGTACCTATAATCAACAGCCACATCTCTCAGAGTGGTTCAGCTCCTGTGATGGAGTCCATAGGATGTCCAGGAGGTGGTAACACATCTGTTATTATCTTAGTATTTCAGACAAAGCTGAACAAGATTAAGTAATGGACCTCAACTCACATAGCCCCTCAGGGGCAGCCTGGGGTTTGGACCTGGATTTCTCAGTTTCCCAAAGTGGGCTTTGAGCAATCATCGTCCTCCCTGGGCCGTCACTGCATCATATTAGTTGTCACCTGTCAAACCTCTGGCAGGTCAGAGGGCAGAGAACTCGGGAGAGTGGAGAAGGGAGCCCCTACCAGCTGGAAAGCCGTGAAGAGCAGGCTCTGGGTGCCTGAGCTTGAGGTCGCAATGCTAACACCTCCGGTGGTAAAGTGTCAGGACACCCACTCTGCACCGGGCTTCTCCTGAGCGCATTCCACGTATCAAATCACTCAGTCCTCTGGCGGCTGTGAGAGGGAGGCTGCACTTTTATAGACAAGATTCCTCCTTCCATTGGCACAAAGCAGGATTCCAACTCAGAAAGTTGCTCACCAAGCTGGGTTTTCTAAACAAAATGTAGAAGAGCTGAGATTCCTTGCGAGAGTCCGCGCTTCACTGAAGACTGACTTTATCTATCTTACAATCTTGTTAGCGACAATCCCAGAAAAACAAAGGCCTGTCATTTTTTTTTTAAAAGATACAGAAAGTAGACAACAAAGTAAGACTTAAGGACTTTCCTCAGCTTTCACCTCAGCTAATTCATCAGTCTTACACTGCTTACAGGACATTAAATTACTAACAAAAGCATAAATTGAGATCAATTGAATACCGAAACCAGCATTCATATTAACCACTAAAGGAATCTTCATTCAAGTCTCAGGAAAATGGCCAATGTGCCAAAGCTGTGGATTGTCAGAGATTCTTCAAGTGTCCACAGAAAACTTTTCAACACTAGGATTTTTGTTTAGTGGCTTTGTGTCATAAACGATGGATTCTCATCCTTTCCAGGAAATCTGTCTAATTACATTTAACTGTGAGAAGTTGTATCTTGACGATAGCCTAAAGGCCCTGAGTGTTGAGCTAACATCAACTGGACGGAGAAGTGAAGTGTGAAGGAGGAAGAGAAAGCCAGTTTCTTTGTATAAACACAAAGAAAGAAAAATGAAGAACAAAAAAAAAAGAAGAAAGGACATCAGAGGATTTCCAGAGGGTTTAGTTCTTGGAATTAGGATTTTGTAAGCCAAGCATCTTAAAGGATGTGAGTGTTACAACTTCAGACATGAGCAAGATATCTTCCTACAAGTCAAGGAACATGATCCCACATGTCCTCTTAAAAGCAAAACAAAAAAAAAGGAATTAAAAATAAACTGCAGATGGCTGATAGGCAAACATTAATTTTACCTCGTTTGGCTATTATTGTTCTTCTGTCCAGGCAGGTCACACTAGAATTAAGAAATGAGCAAGTGAAAAAAGATTAAGGAACAAACACATTTAATATCTGACTCTTAAAATGAAAAAAGTTAAATTGCTCTTATTACATTATCCTCAGTAGTGTTTTATAGGTTGAGAACAATGATTCTTCTAATTACTAGAGGATGTCAGTGTTTACGAAATATTCATATCCTTTGTATGTTTGATCTTCTCTCACATCAGCCCCATGAGGAAGAGGAGGTGATCGTTAACTGTTGTTCAGAGAAAGAAACTGACTCTCATAAATGGACTGTCCAAAATCACAGGCTAGAACTTGAAACTTTGTCAACTCATTTTAGGATTAACATTTTTTTCCACGTTTAAATTATTCAGCTTTTTTCCTCCTTAGTTTTGAAAAGCTTAGCACCAAGAATTATTGCCTTTTTGCTTCCTAAATGTCTTCTCAAAGTTGAGATTATACACAAAATAGCTATATTTTCAATTACACTATACAAAATCCATAGATCTTATTTTGCCATAAAGTCCATCTTTCGCATAAATGGCACCTAAATACTAAAACCCTTTTTCCCACTATAATATTAAAAAAAACTCTTCCTTGGGTACATGTGACCAGAAACATCATTCTCATATTTTCCAGGAAATCTGTTTAATTATAATTAATTCTGAAAAGTTATTCCAAAAAAATTATCTCTCCATTAATCTGACAAACACTACCAATGGCATCATGTTAACTACACATTGTATTACGTCCTATAACCAGGTTTCTCTCTAACGTCAGTGCTACGTAGACAAATCAAGTCAACTCAGTAAAACGGAAAATTTCAGCCAGAGCCATAAGCAAGGCCATAGGCCTCAGGTACAGAAACAAGTTGCCTATGATTCTCCTGCCAACCATTCTTAGACTCTTTCTGTAGAAAGTCAGCCTAGCTTAGGAAGTAAATAAGGGGCATAGTTTTCTACTTAATAAAGTATTTCTGTTCTTGACCTTTAGAAAATCTTTTGTTCCAGAACAATGTACATTTTCCTCATTTAATTCCCTCTATAAAAGCCTGAATGAAAGTGGGCATTTCTATCCAGTTTTGTGCACTGATGTAACTCTGACGCCCAGAACAGTATCTGACACACGGTAGATGCTCGGCAGAAATTTGTTGAAGGAATGAAGGAAATTTATAAGCAAAGGCTTAGGAGAAAAATTGGGTTCCCATCTATTTTTAAGTAACAGGGATATGTCGGCAGGATTTCGGTCATCAACATAGCTTATAAAGCTGATGCTTTCTCTTCTTCACTTTGGCGCTCAGTTCTGATTTAAGGCCTCCCTTGAATCATTCCTATGGCCCGCACACTCAGCGCGATGGAGGCAGGGGGAAATCGAGGGTTAAAGGCGGTGCAGCAGCTCCATGGTCTGATAAGCATTGCCATTGACACCTTGTCAACGACCCACTTACTGCGTCCCTTCCTACAACCGCTGCAGCCCTGACAGGCATGCACCTCTACGACAGCTGCTGAGGCAGGGAGTGAGGCAGGGAGCGGCAGTCTTGCTGAAAACTGCAAGGAAATTGTCTAAGCACTAGGCTATTATGCCAAATGTGAAAATGAAAAATAATGTGTAATAAAACATTGATCACAACAAAGTACATACAATGAAGATTCGAGTCAACATTTGTTGCTAGCTATTAGTAGCTTCAATGATATTCAGCAAATTGTCAAAAGAAAATGAACTCATGTTTTTCTGAAAACTTCTGTTTTCATTTGTATATTAAAGGCTGCTCTCTGATGAACTTTGGCATCTAAGTCTTCATGGGGCTTATTCTACTGATATAATGTAAATATGCACTTTCCAAAATGATATTTCTTTAGTTTTTTCAATATCTAAATGAATTATGGAAATTTATTGCAAGAAAAATTGGTTAGTCACATTAAAATATGCATTTTTATAACTTTTGGGGAAAAGTTTTGAATTAGCATTCAGAAAAATAATCCACTAGAAAGGTTGTAATTGTCTAGTCCTTTTGTCTCATGACTCATAAAATCTCCCAAATTTAATTGTTCTGTGAATGTTACAGTTGGCAGTTTTCAGCTTGAGCTTAGGGCCTAACCTAATAACTCTGTCTGAGTCAATTTACAACAGAGAACCTTTTGAAGAGGGGGGTTCTTACTGCCTCCTTTTCCTCAAGTAGATTATTTTGATGTGCACATTAATCTGCAGTGTACCCTCTGGGTTGGCATGAAGTAGCACTTATATTTCTATAACTGATGATAATAAAAACAGAATTTCTATGTCATTCTTATCTATGTGAAAATACATTTCTTTGCTTTATGCACAACAGCACTGACCTTCTTCTCTCTCCCCATAACCTATGGGTTTTGCATCTTTTTCACAGGTTATATCTGAACACACTCATTCCCTTTACATTTTAAAAGGAGTTATTGCTTCCCACATTTTACAACAGTAATTTATTTTTAAATAGTCATTAATTTTCTCCATCTCTAAAAGTCCATTTTAAAATTAGGTTCTTAATCAACATTACAAACATCCCTAAGTAAATCACTCTCAGCAATTTCAAAATTCTGCATGTCTCTTTTCCCTCCCTACACATTTCTTGAATTGAAAAAACAAACCACAGGCATTTTCTGTTAACATTTAAAATAAAGGATACTAATTTATAAGGATGTGAATCTAAACTTACTATATAGTGAAGTGCAGCTTTAAATAATGCTCTCCATAAATATCTTTACATGTAAATATTTCTTGAAACACATATAAGTTAGTTTAGTTTCTCACGAATCCAAAATCACTTTTAATAACATAGTGCCACACTCAGGAGGTAATCTATAGCTTGCATTTTGAAGGTACAGTTGGATAAATTGTGTTCTTCCAGTTCTGAACCTATTAATGTTAAAAGGGCACATGTCATTAAAACAGTCAGATCTAAGGTGACAGTCATAGCTGAATATCTGGTTTTCTGGAGAAGGGTTAGCAAATTATGGTTTAAGGCCAAATCTGACCAGCTACCAGTTTTGTAAATACAGTTTATATATTGTCCCTGGCTGTTTTTACAATGACAACAGAGACTGGCCCCCAAGACCTAAAATATTTATGATTTATAGGTCCTTTACAGAAAACATTATAGAGCATTATAATTACACTGGGACTTCTACACACCTCATCATCGCTATCAAAAGAGTCTATGTTCAAATCCTTATATAACCCACTGATACCTTACAGATCAACCTGATTGTACCATTTTTGTCAGCCACACAGCTTAGAAAACTAAACATTGCACATTAAAAAAGTGGTAAAAATTTTTTAAAGAATGTCACAGTGTTTCTTAAAATAAGAAAATCAACCAGTGCTTATGAAACTTCATACAGCAGAAAATAGAATTTCAAAGGTCTATCAGATGTAGAATAGCAGGATGAAGAAAATTGTAGGGGAATATGTATTTGGGCCTAATTAAAGAAACTATATAATGAGAAAGCTAGCCTTAGAAATACAGGCTTTTATTTCTTTACTAAATAATATTTAAACATTTTTGGAGTAAAATGAAATGCAAATAACTTAAATTTCTAAAATATTAATCATAAAAAAAAACTAGGTAAAATATTTTAGAAAACATTCTTTTCTCTTCCTGCCCTACATGCTGATTTTTGAAGCTTGGGATGTGTTCTTTCTACTCTTTAGAACTCTGTGCTGTTAGTCTTGGTAAATGTAAAACAGGTTGGATAAGTGGAAAATCTCTAAAATTCTTATATTTAAGAGAAAAGGGGGACTGAGCTGTTTCAATTAGTGCAGATGAATTTGATAGTCTAATTTGAAACTAGATGTTTCTTCTTATTGATTGCATGTTAATTATAAGTTTCTTAGAACACTGAAAAATAGATCTTTTTCTCTTAGACTTGAATTATCTCTATGCCTATATAATATTAGTCAGTCAATATTAGAGTATGGTCTTATACTAGTGTGTAGTTATAAAAGTTATTATTTATTATGTATCCTAGAATATCAATTATTATTCCAGCATTGACTAGAGGGAAGATTAAGTCTTTAAGTCTGTATTAGTGGTAGAGCAATAGTTAGAAACTGGACTTGGGGGTGAAAAAGACTGAAGAAGAAAAACTAGACTGACACCCAACAAGATACATATTATTTATTATTTTTGGTCTAAGGTATACATGGCCATTTTTTTTGATTGATGAGAAATGTCCACAATACTTGGCACATAATAAACACTAAAAAAAAACTTTATTCCCTCCTGTAGAATTTGGAGTAAAAGCATTGAGGTCTGAGTTTGCTTCAACAGAATGGTTTTCAGAAAAGGAGGAAAAATAACCTAAGCTAACAATTCTTTGGTTTAGCAACACGAATGCTACTGGAACCTTGGTATGGAGGCATAGATATTGGACTCCCACCCAGAAATTTAGGTAAAGAATGAAACATCAAGTAGCTATATTAAAAGTATAAATTAATACTTGAAATTTAAATACAATAAAGTTAAATTAATACCTAATGTTTATCAGAACTCCTACCCCATGGGTGTGTGCCTACACATGTACTCAACCACACGGATATTTTAAGAAGTTTTTTAAAAAGCCTTAATGAATTTTTAAAAATCTGTTATTCTTACTGCAAATGACTTGTGGCGATGAGCGACTATCATTTCCTTCTCCCTTCTCCCAGCTCCTACGGAAAAGCAAATTACTTGCTATATAAAACAGACATTATCGGCAGTATTACTAATTGATGGTGTAGCTGCCAAATACCAGCTCCCGTTCTGACAAAGACTATGACCTAAGGTTACTCAGTAACATTTCATCAATCACGAGTCGGAAAATAACCAACAGTCAGGGTTTTCTTTGGATCGGTAATGCAACTTAATAGTGGCAGTTAGCATAATTAAAGGCCAGTAACCAAATTAAAAAGTCTGAGCTTGTAATTTTTTTTTTTTTTTACTAAGAAAGGATATGTATTGAGTGATTTGAGTTGAATCCAAATTATGGGGAAAATCCCACCAATATGATTAAAGAGTATTTCAATGAGTATTTAATGAGTACCTATCCGATACTCAGCTCCCTGGAGGGGATGTAATGGTAGAGGATATCGTCTCTGTTACTCATGAATTTACAATGTGATTGGGTAATGCAAACGAGTTGATTTAAGGCCAAAGGCAAAAGTTCAATGGCTAAAAATTGAACACTATAGATCTGAGGATGAGAATGATGTACATTGGAATGATCAGAGAAGACAACTGCACGGAAGGCAAACTTTGAGAGGGTATGTGAATGGAAGGTAGGTCAGCGGTGCATCCTCTGGTCCCAACAGGCGGATTTCCACACATCCTTCGCTGAATGGGCAGTAAAAAGGGAACTGTATAGCCCACCAATTGTTCAGGGCACAAAAGTTTAATGCAATGAAGATTTTATAGGTAGTCACGCCTATTCTGGCCATTAACACTCAAAGGGCAATGGAAATTTTGAACATGCACAAACTTATGCAACTGGATTTAGAGGCAGAAACAAAGGCCAAGTATGGAGTCATGAGCAAAATAAAATAATTGACTTTGAGAGATGCAGGGAAACTATTCATCTCAGATGCTAATGGTAGTTAATGAATGGCTAGCAATACCGAGGCAGCTTGAGTCAGATAGGAAATAATATTGGATCAGCAAGGAGGAAGTCACTGGTGCCATTTGAGAAACGGGAGACTAGGAACAAAGACCGGAATGAGTGGGTCTGTTGGATAAAAAGCATCATTAATCTTTGGAAAAGTTGGTTTATGAAAATAAAAAGAGAGAGTTTGCATGTTATCTAGGTCATTCTGGAAGTGCTTGGATAGCAATCACATTCTTTCAAAAACAAAATAACCATTGCAAATATCATTGTTTTGATGACTATTTTGGTTTGTCATAATAGTGGGAAAAAATAAGAATTATTTTCTCCTATAAAAAGTAAAGTTGAGTGCTAAACGTGAAGACAGTGAACTGACCATTCAGCATTATATAGGCTAACAATGCAAATTCAGGCAGTTTTCTTTCAAATCATGAGATAGTGTGATGGAAAATTATCCCAACTTGTCAGAATAGAGCATCTCAGCAATGTGAAAGGAGCTAAGGATAGCAGGGGCTTGCTTTGTTGTGATTTCTATGTAAGCAGCCAAATCTCATTCCTTCTCCCAACTAACCTACACTCAGCTTCTTCTTTGGTATTCACCACAACTCAAATATGCTAACTTGAAAAGCTGAAAAACAAACTGGAAAAAAACCAAGATACTTAAAGGAAAATTAAGGCTTAATTACAGTAAAATACATGACATCATATTATGGCCAGGAATACATATTAAAATCAGAGTGAATTTATCTTATTCTTTTCAGGAAACTAATGATAACATAATCAAGAACATGTCTCTGGAGACAGAGCACCCACATTTGTCTCTTACTAGTTGCATGTCCTCGGGTCAATCACTTTTCTGTGTCTCTGTTTCCTCGTCTTCAGACTGTTAAAGGCACTTCACCTTTTAGGGCTGTTGTGAGGATGAACTCACTTAAGTGTTTAGATCAAGGACTGTTGCAAACTGAAAGTTCAAAGTATTTGCCATTTTACTTATCATTTACTTCTTTTTAAGGAGTTCAAGTTTCCCAAATGAGTTTTTAATTTTATTTTGGTATCCTTAATGTACAATCACTTGAACAACATTATGGTTACCAGACCCCCTATTATCAAGTCCCCCCCACATACCCCACTACAGTCATCCCAAATGATTTTATGAGTTGTGATGTTATTTCTGAGAGGTGTTAGTAAACAATTGTGTTAAATGCATTTGGGGCTGCTATATGCTACCTTCCAGTGTCTTTATCTTCCAGTGTTTACATTACTCTGCTCTCTCATTTACACCTAGGAACACATACACTGCACTATAATATAGAATAAAAGTTTTGTGCTCAATCTTCATGTCTTGCCCTTGGAAGATGGGTGTGTGACCAGCCAGCTGCCGCCCCAAGAGGGCGCTAATTAAATTCATGGAATCTGGGGCCCTGCCACAGACTACCGAATCCTAATTTATCAGAGTTGGATCTAGGAAAACCTGTTACCTTTATAAGCATACTTTAAGTTACATAATAAACAAATCCATACTAAAATCTGAGAACCACTGATGTTAGATTGTTTGGCATACTCTCTCACGTTTGCTCTAAATTTTTTTATTCACGGTGTCCTTCATGCATTCTTATATTATCTTTCTATATTTTCTCTCCTTGGCTTTCAAGCTTACATGTGGAAAGAAAGCAGCATTGTGTTTAACAAAAAGTAATTCTTTAAGCCATTGAGATTATGATCATAAACTTAGTTCGTATTTTAAACTGTCAGCAGTGTTAACTGGGTGACTAAATATCTTTCTCTAAGTTAAAACAATGCAAAGGGTCTAAAAGAATATAAAGCCAATAGAAAGTTATCTGGTAAAAAATATAAGGTGAAGCAGTACATATCAAGCACTGTGCTAAGCAAGTTATGCGCATTATACTACTTAATTCTCATGACGCCCTTAAGAGCTGAGAACTCATATTTACAGGTGAGGAGATTGAGATTTAGAGATTTGAAGCAAATTTCCTAGAATCATCCAAAAAGAGAAAGGATTGGAATGCCAATCAAGCTGTATGATTCTAAATAATGATCTCAAATGCTATGATAATTTCTGCATATAAAGTATAGACTTTAAAAATAGACCTTGGGCAGCCAGTGACGCTTGTTACATGTTTACCTCTCTCCTTGTCCCACAAAAGAAGTCGCTAAAATTAGGACAAAGTCATAAAAATGTATAAACATACAGGTACAGAGAGTATGGTGTAGTGAAATGGTGATATAATAATGTCAACCCGTTTTTTAATTAAAAGGAATGGAATTGTTGCCAGAGATCAGAAAGTCGAGTACAAAGGCCAATGAAAAGCAAACTGATTAACACCACAGAACCGTGGAAAGTTTCAGAAATTGGGGTATCAGGAAGCAGAGTACATTTCAGGGATAAAAACGGGGAAAGTTGAGATTTGTTATGTGGAGGAACAAAAACACAGGGACTCTAGAAGGCGATTCTCATGTTTTTTACATATCATGCTACAAATGCAAAATTAAAATAGATGTAAGGCCCTCAGGAGAGTTGGCAAGTATCTATGTGAGTTGGATAAAACATTAATCTTTCTTTATATTTAATAATTATAAGAAAAAAATACAAAGTGTTAGGGAAAATATTAAATTTTTATAACTTTTATAGAAAATATCCTACAATTTAATAAGAACGAAGTCGCCATTCTGAATAGCACCCTTTTCTGTATCTGTTTTTTAAATTAAAATGGCTACGTCCAATTCCGGACTGAAAATATCAAGTGTTAGAAAAACCACTAAGTTATTAGTTCTTTGAAGCTTTTAAAGCAAGTTTTAAAAATATCTCAAAAATTTAAAAATACTTCTTTCAACTTCTTTAATGGGTCAGTCCAAATGGCATCATCTGTCATTAGCAGAAAAGAAACTTTTCCCACTAGTATAAAACCACATTTTTCACAACCACTAAAAATCCTAAGGTAAACTGATATTTAAATAATATAGTATCTTCCTTTTCCTTCATTGCAGAATGAAATCTTAGTTACTTCAGATATTTTGAATAAAGCTGATTTATAATTTAACTTTTTCATGCCAACTACTGCAACAAGATGATGAAGTTCTTATTTCTAGAAGATGCATGTATTGCTAGGACTGTCTCCCTGCAGCTAGTTTGAAAGGGTTGTAAAGGCACAGGACCCAAACACCTACAGGGAAATAAACCACAGAGTATCCAATACGTGAACGCACCAAGTCAGGCTACCTGGGAGCTGTAACCGCTTTCGGCTTTGGAAGTGTATCTGTGTTTTACTGTTTAGTTCTTCAAAGGGGAAAACTTTATATATACATATATATGTGTGTGTGTATGTATATATATGTACATTTATTATATAATAAAATATAATACATATCCTTCCTGATTTTTTAGTCTATATCAAATAACAGCTAAACGTATGCTTCCAAAAAGAGGAATAGTTTTACTTCTTATCTGCCAAAACCCGAAACATCTTCTCATCTTCAGATTGAGACAATTTAATATTGACATATCTAATTGCCCCTTAGAGCTTTCACATCGAATACTTTTGCATTTCATGATACAGCCCTCAACCTTCATTTTCCTCTGACTACCGAGCCCACGTTAGGATTTTCCCAAGAACGCGTCGAGCGCCCAGGCAGCGGGAGGACTTGCCTCTCAGAGCCCCGCCCAGGCCGGCACGTTAGGCGGCTGGCAAACGTTTTTGATTGTAGGGGTGACACTGGGTGATAACTGAATGTTTGCCTGTGGTTAAGAGACACCCTCTTAATTCTGTGAGTTTAGAAGTGGGGAGCGGAGACTGTATCTTCCTGGGCATCGATGGACTTAGTTAAGGATGCCCTTGGCACGACTTTGAAACCCAGAAGCACCAGGACGGTCCTGCACTGTTTTAAACAAAAACCCTTCCCGCTCCCGTCAGGGTCCAGGGGGGACACAGAGGGCGCCCTCAGGGGGGTGACTGGGTGTCAGGGGGACACAGCCACTGCACCCCGGGGCCCCGGGGGCGAGTCTGAGGCGTGAATCAGAGCCTGGCCTCCTGTCGCTCCTGCTTCTGGGGCTGCCGTGGGCGCCTTCACGGGCCTGGCCTGGGGGCCGGAGGGCAGTGCGGTCCCCAGCGGTCAGGCAGGGTGGGAGGCAGAGGACAGGCAGGCTGGAGGGACAAGCGGGGAATCCCCAGCAGGGTTTCTTCTCTAGGGTTTAATCACTTGTAAAAGTGATTTAGTTGGTCCCAAACAGCATTTTCTTTGTATATAAACAGATTACAAGTGGTCAGAGTACATCACACATACTGTGTGTGTTGCTCTCCGTTACATGAGTGCCCGGGATGTGCGTGTGCTGGTCTTGAGCGTAACACGCCTCGGGTGGATTACGACCTAACGCGCAGAGGCTCAGGCCACCACCCTCCGCCCTCCACTCCCTCGCTCTGTGCCCTTTGGACCATGCAGATGAGTAGCCAGCTCCCCCTTTTCAGAAACTTCTTCTCCGAACTTTCCTTCTCTGTTGCTCTCAATGAAACCTGGCCGCCCCGGCAGTGCTTCAAGCAAAGCCCCGGAGTGGAACATTTTTATTGGTGTGTTTGTTTCTCCTGCATGTACCTCAGGGCTCAGAAAAGGACCAGGTGTGTGTCCTTATTCCTCCTCAGTGCTGCTTCACTCTGTCTCCATCCTTCTCCTTTAAACACACCAGCTTCTTGGAAGGACACGCCAGAGAACTTTACCAACAGCCACCCCGCCTCTTCAGCCTCACCTGCGACCTCGGGGCCACGCCCCTTCTCCGGGGACGCCCTCGCTAGGCGCGCCCTTTCCTCTTTGCCACTTTCTCCTGGGACAGTCCTTGCTGACCCCACACCTGCTTCGATAATCTACGACCTTGGCTTCTGAGTTCTTTGGCTTCACTTGTGTCTTTTCATTTCCACTTCACCTGGGTTACCAGCACCCATGGGCTTACATTTGACATTTATAATCATCAGAAACTCCAGTGCTGACAGAATTTCTGTTTCTTCCAACTCTAACCACCCCTTTCTACCCTTTTAGCTTATTTATTCTACTCCAGGAATTCAGTAATTCTTTGCCTTCTTGAGACCTTGAATTATTCACCGCCTCTTTTCTACATCAACGGCGCCCTTGAAATTCTCACAGCCATGGTCATACAGCTTAGATTTTTACAGCCAACATCTAAATCACTGCCCTAAAGGAACCCTTAACTATCAGGTATCTCTCCCCTTCTTCATTCCTGCTTGGGAAAACTCCAGCTCTGGTAAATCCCAGCTAGTCCCTCCCTCAGTACTTGAGCAAATACATGTTGCTGGAAAAAACACAAGAGCATCAGCTGGTCGCACCTCTTACTCAGGAGCACAGATCTCAGGCGGGGACGCCCCTGTGGCCAGGAATGCTACATGCTGGGCTGAGGGCCGCTCTCCCATCCTCTGAGTTATCTCAGACTGCCTCCCTCTTCCTCGCCCCCCTCTTAGCTCGGGCCCTCACGGGGAAAAGAGCGCCAGGCAGGGGCTCCCACAGCACCATGGGTCCAAACCTGCCACTCTTCCGGCACCTGCGCCAGGCCCCGTGCTGTCCTCCTACAGGAGAAGGATGCCCCACTCCGTCAGAGGCACAGAGGTGCCCCTTCGCCCGTTCTCCGGCCCAGCCCCTCCTGCTGCTCAGCGACCTCACCCCACAACGTCTCCTCTCACTCCTGCGTCAGCAGTTTCACCATCTTTACTGACCAGCGGCTTCCTTCTCATCAGTGCACAGCCGTATGGTAGGAATTTCCTCCTTCAGCAATTCCAGCCTAGTTCTGATCTTTTTAACAGAACCTTGGAAGAGCTGTGCTAGTCTCTCCACTAAACCACTTCCTATTCTCTCCTTATTGAACTCCAGAGGGTTTCCGTCTCCACCACCACACAGGCTCTGAGGCTGTCTGTGGATCAAGTCTTCCACATTTTGCACCAAAGTCTTGCACATTCCTAAACCCAGTGGTTACACGTCTGTCCTCAGCTTATTCAATTGCCCAGACTATTCAACACAATTAAAAACTCCCTCCTTGGAATCCTTCCTTTCCTTGGAAATATCACACCCTAGTGTTTCCTTCCACCCCACTGGCTCTCTTTCTCAGTTTGTTTGTTTGTTGCTGACTTTTCTCCTTGTCTTCATCCCTAACTGGCCAGAGATTTTTCTTTCCTCTATGCTCTTGTCTAGGGAACAGCCTCCAGCTCAGGACTTAAATGTTATTTACATGATGATCAACACCAAGTCTATATCTTATCCCCGACTGCTCTCCAGGACCGCAGACTCAAATGCCTAACTGGCCACCTGACATGTCCTGCTGATGTCGAGTGGGCACCCCAAGTTCAGAATAGTCAGACAGACTCTCTGGCCACCCCACTCAAGCCCAACCTTGTCTTTTACAATCGTAATCTCAGAAAACGGCATCTCCATCTGCGCAATGACTTAAGCCAAAAACATAGGAATCATTCTTGTTTTCTTTATCTCCTCTCATCTGTTAACAGTCTTTTCTCTGTCCCCAGATGTCCTGCTTCTCACACCTACATTATCACCAGCCTGGTGGAAAGGGTGCCATCCTCTAAATCGAGCCGTTTCAGGTCATCTGTGACCCAGGTTCCTTGCTCCCCTTTCCTCACTACAGTCTATTCTGCGAGTTAAACTGATTTTCAACTCTTAAATCAGAGCCTATCACTGGCCTACTTAAAAGCTTATTATAGAATTTAAAATAAAATCTAAAATCCTTATCCTGGCATAAAAGTCCTACTTCTTCTGACGCCGCTTCCCTCCCTCCCTCATTTCTCACAACTCTTGCCTTCTCTCGCTAAGCTCTAATCACTCTGACCTCCTTTCTGTGCCTCTAGCATGCTAAATATATTCTCTCCTGAGAGTTCAGCCTGGAAAGTTTCTCCCCATGTCTTCACCGTTTTTCCCATCACTAAAATCTTAGCTTAGATGCTACTTCCTTAGAGAGGCTTTCTCTGAACCCCCCACGCAAACTAGTCCCCGAAATACTCCTCACCACATCCCTTGGTTTATCGCCTCTGGCCTCATTCCTGTCTGATGTCTTCTTGTTCACTGTCTGTCCTTTGCATCAGGCTGTTGTTTCACGAGAGCAGCCTGCACTGTTACCTTCTTACCCCTGAGCTCTCTGAGCCTTGGCCATGCCGAGCATCCTGTGACCCTGTGGTACGTTCTGACGTGTGAACGGCTGGGCCAGGAGGCTCTCTGCTCTGGTCTGAACCTTGTTCTCCCCACGGCTCTCGAGACGTCTCGGCCTCTCTCCTTCACACGGCAGGTCTGCCAGCGAGACTCACAAAGTACAGGTCACAAAGGCTTGAAATCCCTCTCTCTGTCTCTCTTAAGCCAAATTCTAAATTCTGGTGGAAAGGATGCTCCTTTGTTCAGCCTGGATCAGGTAAACAGCCTGGTCCGATGAGCCACAACCAGGTGTGTGTCTATAGACATATTTGACAAATATGGCTGCAGGGGACCAAACTTCTATGGATGAGAGTGTCAAGGGAGGGAGGTGTTGTTAACAGCTTATTATATGCTGCGTAGACATTTCCAGAACGTCTTTGGGACCCAAGAAAAGCTTTTCTTGCTTCTTATGTGTGCCCACTGCTTCATGACCGGCAGGCCTGTGTTTGACAGCCCTGCTCCCTCTCCAGCTGAGTTCCTACAGCCTTTGTCCTTCATGACAGACCTAACGGGTCTGCTGTGTTAGCTCTTCTTAAGTTTGTAAGTTGCACATACCCATCTCATAAGACTAACGACTTCACTATCGGATTTTCTTAACATGCCTGTCTTCTCAACTAAACATACGTCTTTTTAAGGCTGTGGGTCATGTCATAATTTCTGTACCTCTACAGCTGAGCAGAGCAGACGGCCCTAGTCTCTACGATTACTCCACAAGTGGCAGAGCAGGCAGAAAATTAAATCCCACATAAGTCTGGTAGCAGTGAGTGGAACAGTAGGGCCAGGAGGAAGAATAAGGGCAGGTTAGAAAAAAGAAGTTTTTAATTTATATATGAAAAGACTTGGGGATCAGGACATTAGAATAGAGCTGTCACGGGCAGGTGACAGAAAGAATGAGCTGGCTTTAGTGACAGAAAGAGAGAACATATTGGGTACATGAAAATCTTTTGCTGCCTAGCGATTCTCTTTCAATATCTCTCCAAAACATATTAAAAAAAATACCAGAATGTGATCGATCTATAAAAAGTACATGAAGTCAGTAATATAAATTGAGAATCGTAAGTCATGGTTTTATGTGTTCTTCATCAGTGGAAATAATTCTAAACTGTCAAGTTATATGTACGACAATGCCCCGTATTTGCTGAAGGTTAGTTCTCCTATTGACAAGAGGCAAACTGAACTGTCTGAACCAAAAAGAAGTAAAGAAATGCCAATTAAAATAAGTGATAGAATAAATGGAAATCAAACAAAAAGGGGGAAAAAATGTGAATTCCAGACCCACAGGGTCCACTCGATGGCTTTCCCATTGTGTTCAAGGGAATCCCAATCAGACTGTGTGGATGTGAATGTGGCTGTGACATCTCCTAGATGTGACACGGATAATTCATTTAGCCTATCCAAGTGTCTCATCTATCAGATTCGGTTTTTGAAAGAATTAATTGAGAAAAATAATATAAAGGCTGTATTAGTCAAATCTTTTGGGTTGTGAGAAACTCAACAAAAATTAGCCCAGTTGAAAAGAAAAGGAAATATATCAACTCATGCACTGGGGAAGTCCGAGAAGAGTTAGAAACAGGGACTCAAACACTATGCTACTTAGGTCAATCTGCGGCCTTAAATCCAAGGCAGCCTCTTCTATGTGGACAAAAACAGGGATGCTAGCAGCCTCCAGCTTGTATTCTTTCAGCTCATAACCCAAAGCGAGTGGCGATCTTCTCTCTTATTCTTTAAGAAAGACTCTGCCTCAGCCTAGGTCATGTCTGCTTCTGTACTAATCGTTATATCCTGAGGATAGTCATATACATATCCCAGGAATGGGTGGAACATCAGAACTGACAGGCCACCAAGAATACATGGAGACGGAAACGATGGCTCCCCGAAGGAGGGGATAAGGTAGACAAAAGCCTAGTGTTCACCGTTCATTCAATGGCCTTATCTATGCGAAAAAGGGTTTGCAAGGGAAGATGTCTGTTAAGCAGGCATTCGTTCTCCCTCACCCCTCCCCTCTCCTTTCCTTTCTTCCCTCTATCTCGAGTTTTCTCTTGGATTATTTGTGTCAAATTGCAATTACTGAGAAATACTTTCCATCTGCATCTCTCTGTGGCAAAGCTCTGACAAGTGAAATCCTGGCTGAAACTTTACAGTGATTCCAGTTAGGAGGTTAGGTGGTGGGACCCACTCCTGTGGGGCCTCTTCATCTTTGTGTGAGGCCGACAGAGACTGAATCGTGGAAGGCAAATGAGTCAAGTCTAGGAAAGAAAATTCCTTCTGTTGACATGTACAGATATTCCTGCTTCAGTGCTCCAGCTAGGTGGCAAAACATTGAAATGATTTCTTCCCTTTAAAATATTTAGAGATTATGGGGCCTCGAGACAAAAACAAGTGAAGTGGAAGCAGACTTCCGCTCCCATCCATCATGCTACCTGAACTGAGCCAGCCTCCTTGAAGGCCGACCCTAGCTGGTGGAGTATTAACTGAGAGCTCAGCTGAGTAACAGAGTTTCCACTGCACACACTTAAACCTGTAATTTTCAATCTTTGTCATATAAGGATATGTGGTAATATTATTAAGCTTTATATATATATTTGGCACCCATATACATTTTATGCACCATTATTTACTCTGTACAGTGTGTGGTCACGTACCCACATTCAAATTTCCACTGTCGTCTAATTTTCAGTAATTAATGTTTTTGTGCTCAAGCTATTCTCAACTGAGGCTACCTACCTCCTTTTCCCCTTCATGGGCTTTCCCTTAATTTCTTTTTTACTTTAACCTCTTGGGTCTCTTTCCTATAACAAATAAGTGGATCAGAAAATGTTTACTGAGCACCAACTAAAAGGTTAGGAATAGTACTCCGCACTGGGGTGAGAATCTTTAGAGCACTTATCCTTCAGTCCCTGTCAGGAAGATAAAGACCCTTTATCCAAATATAGTCACACTGGGATATAACTTCAATATATGAATTTGGGGGCTGGGGGAATACCATTCAGTCATTAACACAGAGGATGAAATAAATAGCTCTTCATAAGCTGAAATGGTGCATTATAGTAATTTCCCTATCCACTATAAAATTCAAGTAGCTTACCCTGCTCTACCACATTCAAAAGGGATGGGAATTCCAAAGGTAAAGCTTTATATTGGAACATCTTTTGTATTAAACTGAGGGCTCATTGTCAACTAGAGGTCCTTGACTATTAAGAAGACTTAGAGCCACACATGTGGAGAATAGAAGCCACTAGAACTTCATTTGCCACAACTCCTCTTTATAAGTTCTGCCTTATTTCAGTAACTTTCTTCACCATCACTAAGGCAGATATTCCCTAGATGGTGACACTCACAAGAGTATATTTACCTGTTCTGATGAGTGTTGTGCTGGGAATTACCACTTGGTGAACCATACTAGAACCTCAAAGCTATCTGACAGGAACGAGCAAAGACAGCTCCACCTCGAACATCTGCTCACGCTACGAGCTCACACCTTCTACGCTATTTATGTGATTCACAAAGCACATCTACAGATATTATCATTTGAAACTCAACTTATTCTGGTGAGATAGGTAAACACAAATATCTCCATTTTTATAAGAAATAACTTTCCTCATTAGTGGAGACAAAATTCAAACCCAGTTTTTCTAATTACAACCCCAGGACTTCGTAGAACTCACTTAGGAATAGTCTACTGATACTTCATTCAGAAGCTTACTGCTGTTCCTATTTCTTTAAACTTTCTATTCAACTCTAAAAGAAGGAATTCAATTAAAGAAAAAGCAAACACCAGAGGTTTTTAAAAAATATAGTCATTCTAAAAAAAAATGCTATTTCTTTTCCAAAAGAAAAGGGGATTACCAAAATTGACATCCAGAAGCAGCCAGTCTCCAAGCAGGCTTAATATTCTTTGCCATACTTTATTTATAGCAATTTTTATAAAAGTTCAACCTTACGAAATGCTGCTTAAAATACTCCCATGTTTACCCCATACCTAAATCTAGAATAAAATTCATTCTTACTAGAATGCTAAACAAGATACAGCCTTGTCCACCTCTCGGGCTTTGGCTTGATGTTCCAGCCTTGATGTTCTTCAAAGTTCTGCATTTTTATATCTCAATACCTAGTCATCCTTTAAAAATCAATTCCATCATCAGCCTTATTTGAGAAGTTTATCCTTGGATCCCCCAAGAAGAACTAAATTGTGTTTTCCTTCCTACCCATTTAACTTTTTGTTTTTCCTCCAGAAAGGCGCAAGAGGCAGGGGACTCCATTCTATGCATTTTTATATTTCAACACATAACTATAGGTACTCAATGCTTGTTAAGCCAGTGGGTGAACAAAGTAACTCAGGGATGCAGGTTGATTATGTAGAGGCCACATATTGTCAAGATGTCAAAGAATGGGCTTTAGAATAAGATTAGATTTGAATCCCATTTTTGACACCGATAAGCTAATATTAACCATGGAAAAATGACCTATCCTCTGTTTCAACATCTGTACAATGGAGATAAGTTACGGAGCCTAAGAGGCTGAGCCCAATGCCTAGCATATTAAGTATTCAATATATGTTAGACACCGTTTTAATTTTAATGATAGTATATTTTTTTGAGAGAATGGCTAATAGGCCACAGTTGGTATATAGCAACTCTAAACAGGAGGCATGGGCCAGTGACTCCCCAGGAACAGCGAGAAGGCAGTTCCACCCTGGCGTGCTCACTGTAGCCCTGCTCCCGGACAGCCCTGGCTGTACGATGTATAAGGCGGCAGCAGAAAGATCTGAAAAGCCCAGCAGCAAATGGAACTAGTTTTGCAAAAAAGGGAGCTATTAATCAGCTGGAATCCAAATCAAAGGGTGACCTGCATGAGATAGCATTGTGGCTACTGGCCACCTGACAAGATTTGTGGTTAGAAATGCCCACAAAGCTGTGATCACAGCTCGTTTAATTCTTTTGAATGCAGAATCAAGTATCCAGAATATTTACTAAGTTAAATCATCCCCATTATGAATCATCTTCCACTCCCTCGTCAACAAAAGCCAGCTCTTAAACCACTATCTGTGGGGCTGTGTAGAGCCTCCTGCCCTTTATCAGTGCAGGAGATGTGCTAAGGAAGAAAACAAAACACCTCTGAAAGGTTATACAGACATGGCACTGTATTTGCCTTTTCTCATCTCTAATGAAACTAAAATTGCTGCTGTCAATGCTGAACAGAGTCTTCTGTAGTGGTTAAATCTCAACATTGTAAATGCAACAAAATTTTAACTACAATTTTTAAAAGTTCATCCTATAATTCGAGGTGCACTGGCTTTTAAAAGATTTTAGCATTTTCCTCTCTACAAAACTGAGTGCTAACAAATTAATACTGTAAACCCAATATTGGGTTGGAAATTCACTAGAAACAATTTTAAATATTCCCTTAGATAATGGTGTTCAATCAAGGCCTATCAATCCAACACCATCTACTCAGTACTGGTCTCTGATGACTCTCTGTTCTACTTGGAAATACAGTTGACCCTTGAACAATATGAGTTTAAACTGCATGAATCCACTTATGAGGATTTGTTTTCAGTAAATATATTGGTAATTTTTTGGATGTTTAGGACAATTTAAGAAAGCATTTTCTTCTCTAGGTTACTTTACTATAAGAATACAGCATATGATACATATACAAAATACATGTTAATTGATTGTGTTATCAGTAAGGCTTCTGGTCAGCAGTAGGCTAGTAGTAGTTAAGTTTTGGGGAGCCGGAAGTTAAATGTGGATTTCTGATGGTGTGGGAGGGTCAGTGCCCCAACCCTGTGCAGCTCCATCAAGTCAACGTCCCACCTTGGGAAACACCCACACACACTATACACCCAAAACACACGAAATTAGTTCTGTACATTTAGAGGTTATCAGGAAAAAACACTCCACACTCATAAGAGATATTTTCAAATTATATGTAGAAGAGACACATTTTAGACCAGAGCACACAAAAACAAAAATTCAGTTTCCTGACACCTTTGCATAAACTCGCATCCCACTGAAGCTAAGACCTGGATGCTCACCCATCACGGAGGCAGCACGTCAGCGGCTTCCTGGCCCCATCAGGGAGAGGGCTCCTAACTGCCCTCCCTCACGCAGCTGTGGGCCTCGGGGCCCCTCTGCTCCCCGCAGGCCAGGTGGGCCCTGGGCCTGGGGAGTCGCTTCACGCCCAAGACTTCCCCTTTTCTCACCCATGGAAGTTGTTCGCCCTCCCAGGCCAGGGCCTCCTCCAGAACCTGGACTGGGTCACAGAGAGCGGGGCTGGGGGAGGGAAAGAGATGCACGGACAGAGAGGGTCAACCCAGGGTACCACGTCAGCCAGATTTCTGGTCACACTTATAAAGGTAAGTGTGAAGGCACTGATGAGTTCGGAGGTAAAGCTTTAATAAGGAATAAATTAGAAATCACTGAGTGTTGCTTTTTTTAAAAGGCAAAATGGCAATAATAAATCAAGCTCAGAGGGAGAAGGGGGGACGAAAGGAAAACGGATTCTGATTTGCAGCTCACCTGAAGCTTCTAGAACTGTCAGTTTAAATGCAGTTTTTCTTCATTTAACCTCCTTTAAGCAGAGGTCCCTGCATGATATAAAGAACCAGACTTCACAGTATTTCTTTTGGAATGAAAATCTTACCCTGAGTGTCCTCTTTGTTTTTGAGGATTCCTGTGAGGGGGCCGGGGGCCCGAGGACGCTGGTCTCTGCGGTGCCTCGTCTTCGTTCAGTCAGAGCAACTCCACCTAGATGTTTTCTATATTGAACTTCCCAGGAAGTTGCTTTCTAAAGAGAGGTGTCTCTGAAGAAAAGAGAAGATATGTGTAAAAAACTACCACAGGGTGTCAGAGAAATCACCCTTATGATAGATTTAAAGGTAGCCACTACTACACAGTCTATAAATCTACAAAGCTAAAAAAAGTCCATCGTATGGAAGGACAAAGACAGAATTAATAAAATTCGCTATCAAGGGGCCTTGCTGACACTCTAAACGCTCCTCATTTGCGGTGCTCTCACAGCATAACTTCTCATGGCCAGCAGCTCAAAGCTATCTCTGTAGGTAGGAAATCCAATATTGAAAGATCTTAGGGAAAAATGGGATTGTGAGTTATTCCTTTTGCATAGCCAAGTGTATTCTTCTACATTCTGTTTATCTTTTCCCTTGATGATTTCCTTAAAGAGGAAGATGCATTTTATTTATAACCAGAAAGGTTCACTTCTACATAACACCCTAGCCTCCAACTATTATTTTTAATAGTAATGTTAATAAAATTATAAAAAGGAGAGGAAAAGCACTCCAATTTAAAGAAAAAGATACTCTAAAACAACCATGGCATCAGGGGTAGCTCTGTTTGAAGCCCTGTTTTCCTACTTAACGTGTTGTCTGGCTTCTCTGAACCCCAGTTTCATCTGTGATTTAACGTCAATAACTTTTAACACGGAAAACCAGGCACTTGTCTAAGTACACAGCATTCATGAGTTCCGTTCTCACAGAGCCCTTTGAGGTGGCTGCTATTATCATTATTTAAAAATTTTTTTTGGTATGATTAATATACAAGTACATGAGCAACATTGTGGTTACTAGGTTCCCCCCATTATCAAGTCCCCACCACACACCCCATTATAGTCACTGTCCATCAGTGTATTAAGATGCTATAGAGTCAGTACTGGTCTTCTCTGTGCTATACTGCCTTCCCCGTGCCCCACCCCCTACATTATGTGTGCTAATCGTAATGCCCCTTTCCCCCTTATCCCTCCCTTCTCACCCAGCCTCCCCAGTCCCTTTCCCTTTGGTAACTATTAGTCCATTCTTGGGTTCTGTGAGTCTGCTGGTGTTTTGTTCCTTCAGTTTTTGCTTTGTTCTTATACTCCACATATGAGTGAAATCATTTGATACTTGTCTTTTTTGGCCTGGCTTATTTCACTGAGCATAATACCCTCTAGCTCCATCCATATTGTTGCAAATGCTAAGATTTGTTTTCTTCTTATGGCTGAATAATATTCCATTGTGTATATGTACCACATCTTCCTTATCCATTCATCTACTGATGGACACTTAAATTGCTTTCAATTCTTGGCTATTGTAAATAGTGCTTCAATAAACATAGGGGTGCATCTGTCCTTTTGAAACTGGGCTGCTGCATTCTTAGGGTAAATTCCTAGGAGTGGAATTCCTGGGTCAAATGGTATTTCTATTTTTAGTATTTTGAGGAACCACCATACTGCTTTCCACAATGGTTGAACTAATTTACATTCCGAGGTGGCTGCTATTATCACAGCCATCCTGCAGATGAGGAATGTGGAGTCTAAGTCAGTTAAGTCTCCCATACAAAGTCACATAGCCAATGAATGGGAAAGCTGGGATTTCAGCCCAAGCAATCTGATTCCAAAGTGACATGCTTATCTAACCACTGATTCTAGATATTTATTTTCAACTACTATGGATCAGCTACTCTCCTCACAATGAAGATACACTGGGAATAAAAGCTGAAAAATCATTACTCTTAAGATGCTGTAGGAGGGAGAAACAAAATAGTCAAACAAAATCTATGTAATATGTCAGATGGTAAGTGCTAAGAAGAAAAATAATTTAGGAAAAGGGAACTGGGATGATAGGAACAGTTCTTATTTATATAGGTGTATGTAGATAGAGCCTTTATCTAGAAAGCTTTCTTGACAGGCTGATGTTTGAACAAAGATAGAAATAAAACGAGTACATCTTCTGGACCAATTGTGAGGATTATTTGCGGTAAGTACATGAAGGATCTAAGACAGTGCCGGTCTCATGACAAGCGCTGGCCACATCACACCTTCTCCCCTCAGAGTTAGAAGAAATTGAGAGGAAAATGGGGTCCTGTGAGATGACAACGTGTTATGGGAAACTCGTTTATCATACGTTTTTAAAACAATAAAAAATAAAATGATTAAAAGTCCCCAACTTCTCTTGAGCAACCAGATTTACAAAAGCAAATGTGTGGCAAACAGAGGCAAGCATCAGCCGTGTAGACTGTGTGTAAAGAGGGAGAAAGAAACGTTAGAGGGAGGAGGGTAAGTTGCTAGGGACAGGGGATTAAGCAGAAAGTGCCGGCCGACTTCTGAGCACTTTGGAGCAGAAGCAGCTAATGTGCTAATAAATGACATTTCTAGCAGGACCGAATTCAGACGTTCAGTGCAGAGATGGGAGGAAGAATACCGGACTGATCCTGGGGTTCATGCAGCTCAATGAGTGCCATATGTATCATGCGGCTCCCCCAAATCCATGACTCACCGGGACAACTACCAGTATTTTTCAAATGGTGCTGTAACTATCCTAACGCCATACAGAGGAATTAAAGTTTCCTTGGGAAAATTCTGTGAACATTAAAATTTTATATGACTAACGAGAATAAACATGGGACTCTAATAGCTCTAAATTTCTTCTGATAATATATAGCTGCCGACTATCATATCAAAGCACCTAACTTGCTGGAGTCCACACAGGGTATCCACGACTTTATTCCATGATTTGGGTATTAAAGTGAAATTTATATAAAAGTCCACCTGAAATTTAATACAGAATCCTGGCACGGGGCCTGGAAAAGGGGAATTACTTTGGAGTTCTTGGCACGGACAGACAGGTCCGATCAAGTCGGCAATGCCTTACCTCAACAATGCTGTTATTTAGACTTTGTGGCCATTTACCAATACTCACCCCCACATATTTAATCTGTAAATTCATGGCCAATAGACACAGTGCAGAGAAGTCTGAGTGACAGGAGCTGATGGGTGTTGAGTACGCTTTGGTCTCCCTATGGTGACAAAGGTTCCTTGGAGGGAGCAGTAACTGAGGAAACTGGCCCGTAGGGTGCTCACTGCCCCATTTTCTCAGGACTTGGTTAAGCTGCCGGCTTCCCAGGGGAGCTCCCTGCCAGGAGGGGGGGTGCTTCAGGGAGCCCGCACCCCCAGCACCTCCTGCCTCTGCTCGCCCATCTTGTCCTTCCCTACACTTCCAGCCTCGCTTTTGCAAACCTGCGCATAGCGCCACTCTGGCCCAAGCTGATGCGCTCCTCCAACAGGTTATTGTACCTAAGAACGGAGTTCCCCAAGTTGAAAGGCATGAGGTGTGCAATATTTCAGTTGCACAGTGAGTCTCTTTAGTCTGCCCACAAGCCACGGCCCTTCAAAGGACACCAGATCAGAGCTGCGAAACTGGAAACCGCCAGGGACAGTCTGACCCCTCTCAGTGGCTGAAGCCCCGTTTCTCATCTCCTCCTTAAATTTCTCCACAAAAACCAGGTCTAATTTTGTTTTCCAAAAAGGTGATAGATATATTATGTCAGTACATTGTATGCTACACATTTCCTGAATGGATTCATTTTTATAGAAGCCTACTATTATTTTAGTGAATAGGTCCATAGTAAAATTAAATAGTAATAATAATCAAGTCCCTCAAATCAAGCTCTTCAGCGGGGAAAATTTCTCTGAGAATGAATCCAGCCATATCTATCTCCAAAAGACTAAATTACATGAAACTTTAAAGCAGCACATTTTTCTCATTAACAGAAAACGCACAGTAGAGAAGGTGGCTTTATTTTTAAATATATGCTCAATATAAATTTTAAATAATCATTTGGCTTTACATGAATTTTGTATTTCAGTAACCAAGTGACACTAAAAAGTACAGTGGCTCATTACACTGTGCATGACACACAACAGCATTGTAACTATAGAAACAACTCTCAGTCAAAGATATTGTCAGGACACAGACCTTTCTGGGTGTTGCAGTCTATACTCACCCCCTTTCTAGGTGTGGTGCCACCTTTTCTCAATCCTTGTAAAATCTAAATACAAACTATAAATAATGCTTACCATGAACAAACCACACAGTTTACACGGTAACAAACGATGGTTCCAACTTCAGAGAGCCGCGCTTCTGATTCAGAGCAGCTCCTGGGGGTCACTAATCCATTTAAATCATATCTGAACCCACATAGGAAATTCACTGCACAGTCTGTCCTGAAACACAGGAGGGTTTGTTATTCTTCACAGGCATCCGTCCCATTACCATGGGAGCTCACGCCTACAAATTTGACTCCATCTGGTAATTTCTGTAATTTTTGAGGTAGATCCAGTTAGTCATATAAAATTGGCTTTCGTCACAGGGAATAGTGGGCAAGTCTGTGAACCCAAATGTCGAATAGAAGAGGCTTTGTTGAATGTTCAGGCTCTGAACCCCTTGGCAGGTGCACTCCCAATCAGTTAACACGTCAGTCAGGTAGCATTGGGAGTCACCCCTGTGTATGGGAAAAGCAACATTTCCTGTGCCCCATTGCAATCTAGTTGGGCCACCTTGAAATAGCAAGTACAGGAGACAAACATATAATCAAGTGTTAAGTGGTGTGATACAGTTGGAGAAACGGAATGAATTCCCAGGAGTAAATAGGCTGCAGAAATTGGCAGCGACTTCAAGGCCACCTGCCCTTGATGAAGGGGCAGAATGAGGAGTCAGGATGAGAAAGAGCCTGCGCTTTGGAGGACAGGTGGACCTGCTTGGGGATGTTCTCCACACATGGAAGGGATTGCCCTGGTCAGAATTTAGTGGAAAATAAATTTAGATGGTTTGAATGGGGGTAGATAATAAATGCCTGAGAAGTCCTGGAAGTGAATGGATCTAGAATAATGAGCTTTTCGTGAACTTCTGGAGAACTTCGAGCAGGCTCACAAAAACTGTATGAAAGTTGTTCTGACATGACCGATTGGAATGGAGGAAACTGAAGTCACAGAGCCTCAAATCAGGCAGCAGATTCTTTGTTTTTTCTAATTTTCAGAAAATGATAGCAAAGAATTAGCTGCCTGTGGAGAAATGAGTTGTGGAAGTCACCAAATCAAAGGAAGAGATAGTTATTCCGAGCTAACAGCTACAGACTAGCTAGCAGCGTAACCCACTTGTAAGGCTTCTCAGGCCCACTAGGGAGGCAACCACATGTCCCAGACATGGTCTGGCTACTTCCCACTGTCACACAGTGTCTGCCACTTCATGGAGCACTGTTCAGTCTGGAACCATGTCCTCTTTCTTGCTAACTGTTAACAACAGTAGCACCTGTTATTTATGGTGTTTTATACTTATGACTTTGGGAAATGGTTAACTTCGTTTTAAAGACAGTACCAAACGCAAGTGGTTGTCCAATCACATGACCTGAAATAAGATATGTGGCGCGGAATACCGATCTTAGCCCCTGAGGTCTCTTACACTGCTCTAAAAGATGGCCTTTGATGAACCAAAAGAACCCAAAATATGGAGCTCTTGGTTGACTGTTGTTCAGTCTTTCTGAGAGTCGACTTGTGATCTTTACACCTTATCCCTTCCCTCTGTGCCCTGATGGAAGATTCACCTTTTTCCTCTCTGGCTCTATGCTTAGAGAGAAGCACAGTTGAACGGCCTCTCAGAGGGTCTACAATTTGTCCTGAATGTGTGTTTGCACACGGCTTCCGACTTCCAGGCAGAGGGCCCAGCGTCATTTACATTTTTATTATTTGTTCAGCATTCCTCATACGCTCTTCAGCCTGCTGCTTTGTGAATATGTCTACATTTGGCCTGCTGTCCTCCAAAAGGGACAATGTCATTTCAAGACAGGGAATGGATCTTTATCAACACGGGGAATAAAATAAAAATTCTGAGTCTTTTATGCTGTGCCATTCATTTGCTTACAGGAACATTTGACGGCTGCCGTTGGGCTGCCCTGTGGAAAGGGGCCTTTCTGAGGTCCACACATACAGTCTTGGCAGTCCCTTGGAATAGCGTCAATATGGGAAAAATAAGAAAAAATGGATGTATGGCAAAAAAATATGCCAGTTATTTACCAGGTTTTAGTTCAAGTGATTTTTTCAACAATTTGTTGGTAGTGGAATTGAGACATGTGATTTACATTCAGCTAACATGTTTCATATAATAATGAGTATAAAGTATTATCTGTGTGTGAACATGTGATTGTGAGAGAGAGCACATGCACGGAGTGGGGCCTTTCCCTTTCTTCTGTTTATTCTTTCCATGGCTGGATATGAGTTACCTAAATAAAAATATATGTTTGGCATTAACTAAATAGGGAAAATATGTTTCTCTTTTTGGGAATGAGGTTATCTATCCCATGCCCGTACCACCATTGTATTTCAGAGGAATATAACTCACTGGGTTTCACAGCTAGAGAGGAATAGCCTCAGAAGGGATGTTCCGTGAGTCTCCCCCATACCTGGTGTAGATGAGACTTTGGACTTGGACTTTTGAGTTGATTCTGAAATGATGTAGACTTTTGGGAGCGTTGGGGCAGAAGCAACGTATTTGCGTGTGAGAAGGATGTGAATTTGGGGGATTCAGGGGCAGAATTCAATGGGCTAAATGTTTGTGCCTCCCCAGATGTCCCATGTTGATACCCTGTTCTCTAATTTGGTAATCTTAGGAGGTGGGGCCATTGGGAATTAATTAGAATTAGATGAAGTCATGAAAGAAAGACAAGCACCAAATGATTTCATTCATTTGTGGAGTATAACAACAAAGCAAAACTGAAGGAACAAAACAGCAGCAGACTCACAGACTCCAAGAAGGGACTAGTGTTACCAAAGGGAAGGAATTGGGTTGAAGGGGTGGGGAGGGAGGAAGAAGGGGATTGAGGAGCATTAAGATTAACACACATAATGTAGGGGGGTCACGGGAAGGCAGTACAGTGCGGAGAAGACAAAGACTCTATAGCATCTTACTATGCTGATGGACAGCAGCTGCAGTGGGGTGTGTGTGGGGGACTTGATACTAGGGATGAATGTAGTAACCACAATGTTGCTCATGTGAAACCTTCATAAGATTGTATATCAATGATACCTTAATAAAAAAAGAGACTTAAATAAAAATAAATTTACATGTGCACAATGATTGAAGCCAAGTGTAGTAATGTATGAAAAATTATTAGATGGGATTATAACAAAATGACTATAGTTGTTCTGTTGGGTGGTGAGATCATGTAGTTCCCCTATAATTTCCAGTTTTTTGTCTGGAAAAATACCTAAAGATTTTTGGCAGATGAACTGACACGTGGTGGATGACTTAACTTTAAAATATAATACAGTGACTCTATATTATTAAATGGATTAAAAGATCGCTGCAAATCTGATGAGAAAAGTTACATGCAACATACTGTCCTGTTTGTGGTGGGCTTTATGCTACTTGCAGAACAGCTGTCTTTAGCGTTTTAGCTGTGAATTATTTTCTATGATTGATTTACTTAAGCTCCAATAGAAACTGTCAATAATGTCTCAAACTAAAGAGGTTTATCAAATTGACTCTTCTTTAAAAGTGAGTCTCCTTTTTTTTAAAAAAAAAATTAAAAAAAAAATCTCCTTTAAAAGTGTTCAGAATAATAGCTTAAAGTTATGTTTCTTTAAAGATACATACAAATGTTCCACAATATTTCTGTAACTTCTTATAAAATGATTTTCCATTTTCTACTCTTATTAATTTTTCCTAACTGGGCTGCTCCCAGTTTCTTAATTCTGCCAAACTATATCCGGGGTACTTAAAACCCCCCTTTATTTAGCATGTTCACCAAATGGCTTTTTTACAGGTAATGGGGGAGAATGTTGATATGAATTTTATAGGTAGAAGGGCAGAAGGGCAGTAAATTTAAAGCAGCATCTGTGATACACACGTAATAGTGGATCCCTCCGATTCAGGATCCTGTGGCCTGAGTGTAGTTAGGTCCACATTCTTTTAGTTTTTCTGTATGGGCCTCTGGTATCCACCACATGAGTCTATTCTTTCTGTAATTCCTAAAATAAAAATAATGGTTGTAAATTTTTATGGTAAAGCTTATATGCCACAATTTTTCCCCCTTCCAACCATGTATATAGTGATAATTTTTCCTTTGAATGAATTATATTACGTTTTTGGAAAGAATATTGCTTTCAGAAATTTTTAGGATAGATTTTGGATTATTTTCAAATAATTCTGGCAGCTTCCTCTGGAAGAGCTGTAACGCACACGCTCACTCACCCTTCGCTCTCCTCTACATCATGCCTCACCACTTTCATCTGTCTTTTTTTTCTACAACTGGGGAGCTTCTTGAATCTGTCTTCCAGCTACTGATTTTCACTGTTACTTTGTTTTTTTAGTTGATTTGTTTTTTAAAAAATTTCCTCCACCCCATTTACATCTATCACATCTATTATTCTCTTCTCTGTGACCTTTGCACCTACACATGCTTTTAGACTGCATCTGGGTCAGGGTCTCTTTTTCTTAGATCAGGATGTCAATTTCCTAAAATTTAAAGCTGGTTTAGTTAAACACTGGTGTTCCTCTGAATCTTACAGAATATTGGTCCGTTTCACTTGTGTTGAAATAAATTTTGCATGGTCGTTAGATGTGTTTTCTTTTTTAAATTAATTCTTGGTTCACAGAGATCATTACATAACATGATACAGGCAAACAATTAAAGCTGGTCATTTGCTCCGTTCATTTGGTTGATATGGACTCTTACCACTTAGGTGGTGATCGCCTCTGCCCAGATATACTGGTGTCTGCAGCTCTGAACCCCGAAACCAGCGCCCAATGCCGATCCGAGGCCCTGACATGGAACATCATGCAGCACCTTGGCCTGTTACTTGAGATGATAGTAAAGACAAAATTTATTTTAAAAAACCACCGCTATACTTCCCACGCTTTTCCTGATCTGCTCCTGGCACGACTGCCTTGTAAGGTCTCCACTTCCAAAGCTGCCGTAGGACACCACCAATAACCCTCATTCCCACCTGTCTCCCTTCTCTCTCCCCACCAAAGCCTCAAGTCGATCCCCACCACCCCACCCCACCACACGGTTTTTATCAAATAGACGTGGAATTTTAAGTCCCTGACTAGATAGAGCCGGAAAAGAACATTTAAGGAGTGAGAGGGATATGGCTGTCAGGAGTTAGCACCCAGGCAGTCCAGGGTTGGGAGCCCTTTTTCTGGTTTATCACTTTATTCAAGAAGTATTTACTAAACTCCTCCACATGCCAGGGCCTAAACGGGTGGCAGAAATACAAAACACAAGCAAATAAACAAAATACTGTGTCACCATGGTCACGAACCTCACCTTCTAGTAGGGACACAAACATGAGTAAGCACCATCTGTCTATCTATTTCTCTGGCTTTTTTATTTTTAATGACAAATTACGGTAAATATGATGAAGGGAAGGAACAGAGGGCCATTAGAGAGTCACACATGATACAGGCAGGTGTTCAGAGAGCAGGGCTCTGGGAAACTGACGTTCAAACTGAGGACGAAAGAACAAAAAAGAGATAACCATGCGGCAAGTTTATGTGTGGCTGCAGGTGAGAGCTGGTGAGCAGGCCCGGCGAACCGCCTGCCAGCGCCCGGGAATCAGGCAGGGAGGAACCTGGCACGGATCTGTGCGTGTGAGACCGAAACTATGCAGTGCAGGAGGTAGGAAACGTCATTTTCCCTAAAAGCGAACCCGATACGCATTGGCAACCATCCTTTGTATTATCTTCTTTTGTTACTTCTATTTCAACAGGTAGAGGGTAAGTTCTTCTTTTTAGTGTTATCTTGAGTTTTCAATCTTTACCAGCTTATCTTTAAGTGTTTTTGTTGGCAGTTGGCAGGATCTGCCGTGGGGTTTGCTGAGCAGCGGGCATGTAAGGGGACTCTATCACGGGCCCAGCGCCCAAGCAGCGTGGCAGTCCCGGACCACAAGTACGACCCCTGCAGCGTCAGGCTCCTGCCAGGGGTCTGGCCAGGAAGGAGTCGGCGACCCCAGAGGGATCCACACCGTCGCCTACTTATGCAAAAGCCGAGTGGGATCAGCACGGTGCCAGCCCCACCCAGCCCGAGTCCCACAGTGCAGCCCCAAAGCAGAAGGGCCGCAGGACAGGCAAAGGCTCACTGGCCATTGAGGAGCAGCCTCGGAACCCCAGGCAGAGCAACTGAGAAACTTCTGGACGCCGGCCGCCATCCCTAAGGGATGAGGTGAGGGGGAAAGTCCGCCCCCGAGGGGAACTGGGAAGAGGTCCACTGGATCAGGGGAAACCGCCTCGCGGCAGGTCCTTACAAGGCTCACCTCCCCTGGTTCCAAGAGGAGTCCCGGGCCTCTGCACATGATGTGGGTTAGACCGTGGGCACAGCCGGCCCCAGGGCCCGCTTGGGGGCACGCAAAATCCCCGGGCACCAGGGCTGAGCCATTTTCCTGTAGATTCCCAGCCTGTATTTAATTCTGCCTTAAAGCATGTGTCCCTGTATACTTTATAATCAGCAGAAGTCTATAGACATGGCTTACAGAGAAACAGTGTAAACTAATATGGTACCAGACTAAAATGCCAACTCTCCCCTCTATGAATATATATATATAAATTCATGTATATATACGGTACAGGCATTTGCCCTGTTTGTTAACTAAGATGGCTAAACTGGATCTCTGTCCTCTTCTTAGGGAGATGGGGAAAATGCCTAAATAATTTTAAAACTATTTACATATTGGTATACTGTTATATATACATCATAATATACTTATAAGGATACAAGTATCGAGTTTGTACAATTATCTACGGTCCGGAGAAGAGCCTTTAACCCTGCTTGAGGTACTCAGGAGAGACTTCGGGGGAAAACAAGACTGAAGAAGAGAAAAATAGACGTAAGCAACAAAATAGAAAGCCTAGAAAGAGAACTACACAGATGTAGATACTGGATTTATGCAAAAATGAGCCCTCCAGAGAACTGGGAGGAGGAATGGCCTATTTGGTGGAGAGCGCCGACTCAGCTGGAGAGCCACGTGGGAAAAGAAATGCCTCTTCCTTATGCCAGATTGAAAAATACTGCTGGATAGATTTTAGGTTTTAGACATAAATATGAAAGGAAAACAAAGATAAAAATGACATAGGAGAATATCTTCATGACTGCTGGGAGAAAATATGTTTTAAAAATAAAACAAAAACGTTCATCACAAATTTGTTGAACTACTTCAAAGTAAATCTTTTCCATCAAACATGCCGTTTGAGACAGTGAAAGAAGCAGGCTATGGAGTAGGAGAAATAGTTACATCATCTGTGACTAAACCCAAAAGTAATATAAAAGACTCCTACCAATACTTCAGAACAGACAACCCTGCCCCGCAAGTAAGGCAACTGACTTGAATGAGCGCCTTGCAAAAGAATCTTGATAAATATGCAAAAGGGTATTGATATCATTAGGGTTTTGAATAGGAAACCAGAAGCCATGCTGTGTAAGTCAGGCAGGAAGGGATTTAATGCATTATTTAGTTTATTATTATTAATTAGAAGCTTCCGTGAACATTTAAAGAACTGGGGGAGTACAGCTCAGAGAAGCTCCCACCGTCTCTCCATCCACATGAGCAAACAACCCACCAGGAGGCCGCTGAGGATCTCCCTCTGCCCAGGAGCCCGGCCACCACCTCCTCTAGAGAGTGTGACCTTTCCCTCCCTTCTTAGAATTGCTTCTCAGTGTCCCACTTCAATCCAGAATCCAACAGAAAGGAAGTTCTTGGAAATTTAATCTCTGGCTTCTCTGTGATGCAGAAAATATCTTGGTGGCAATGCCAAACTGCAACAGATAATTTAGAACAGTGTCCAACCTCACTGGTAATCAGGGGAATAAAAAGTAAACCTGCAAACAGGTTGACTACACCCTCACCAGGTGGCTAGAAATAAAGACAGACAATTCTATGTGTTGCCAAGGATGTGGTGTGACAACAATTCTCATACATTGTGGGTGCAAGTGTAAATGTGTTAAACCACTCTGGTGAACCATTTGGCATTGTCTGTGAAGTTGAGCATATGCCTACCATATGATTCATTCCACTTAGGAATGAGTTTTCACATACAGAAATGTGTGAAAATGTGTACCAACGTCCATATCCAACAATGTCCACAGCTGTGTGATTTTGAAAGGGCAGAAACTGGAAATAATCCCATCATCCATAAATAGTAAAATGGCTAAATTGTGGTATACTCAAACTGAAGAGTAGTATGTACAGTAAAATAAATAAACTATACCTATGTAGCAACAGGATGAATTTCACAAATGGAACGCTGTGTAATGTGAAATGTTATGGTTTATGAAGACAGCAGAAAAATGTACATGTCCGATTATTTCACTCGGGTAACGTTTAAGAGCAGCAGGATAAACTACTGTGTCAGGAGTTAGTTTACTGGTTATCCTCAGGAAAGAGCAAGGGGTAGTAATGAAAGCAAGGAGCAGGGGTACTTCTGGTCACTGAAAATCATCTGCTTCAATCAATAGAAAAATTATTCACAAAGTAATAATCCAATTAGTTGTACAATTGTATTTTGGTTGTTCTTCATGCCTTATGCATCATAAGAACAAAGATAAAATAAAAATGCAGAAAAGCAAAGAGCAAAAATACAAACCAACCAACCAACAAAACATAAAAATTAGAAAAAGAAAACCTCACCTGTAGAAAGGAAATATCATTTTTCAAAATGTAATAGAAAGGAAAGAAACAACACGTTCTCCCATGATTTCGTATAGTTCCTAAACTTGTCCGCATGGCTGCCCCCAAATGTACTATCAGAAATCTGCACAAATTCTGAGAATGTTTCCTTATGCTCCATGACCTAAAGAGAGTGGACTGAGGGGGACACAGGCGACCTGGAGGACCTCCAGCAAGGAACATGTACGCACAGAAGCCCCTGCTTATCACTGCTGCACCTTGGCAGAGACGGAAACATATCCCCAGGACTTGCTATTCTCCAGGGCTTCATTCTGAGTCTGAGAACCAATTCAGGACCTAAGGAAAAGCTTGAGGCTCTGAAAAGAAGACAGATAGGCTTGGAAGGATACCTGGCATTTTTGAAATAGAAAACCTCCAACATAAAATGTAGCTGAAGATATGTTAGAATAATATTCTGTGATAGGATAACTGAATTAATTTCTTAAAGAATTATATAAAAGACGGGAATATCTAGATGTGTTCTGGTAAAGTTATGGAACCTCAGAGATAAAGATTTTTTTCAGGTATGAAAGTGGAAAAATCAAGTTACCAAAGGAAAGGAGAGACCAAGCTGGTCTCCACCATCCTCTCAGCAATATTGAGTAGGACAAGATAACATTTACCAAATCTAGAAGGAAAAAATACTATGTCCAGCCATTTTTCTATTCAAGGAGCAAGCATTTTTTAAACATGTTAAGAATTCAGAGGCTATGGCACTCTCGATCTCTCCTGGATGATTAAGCCCAGCAAATCCGATGATCGGGGACCTGGTAGGAAAGGAGGGGTGCAGTACCTACCAGCAGGGAACAGAAGGGCACGGTCTGCTGATTTCTGGTAGAAAAACCGTAAATCAATCATTGTTCACCCAGTTTGGAGACAAGTTTCTCAAGCTTGCGGCAGTCCAGGAATACATCTCTTCCAAACCCTTCCTGTAAAAGGAAAAGAATCTTATTCTGGAAACCTGTGGTAGTCAGAATCCTCAGAGAGCCCCCTAAGATCCCAGCCTCCACTATGCACCCACCTGCTCCCAGTTATTCAGGTAAACAGCCATCTAGGTACCACTGTGGAAGGCTCCTGCAGACTTTTTCCACACAGCAACACCTTTCTGCTTCCCGGACCCAATTCCAATGCATGTGTGCATGCGTGTGTATGTGTGTTGGGTGGGGGGTGTCTGCCCACTCACAATATCAAGCAATTCTTGGACACTTAACAGGGTGTCAGAGACCTCAACTCTATTCTGATGCTATCTGCCCAGAGACAGCACCAGATTCCCCAGGCTAAGGGCTCCGTCCTACAGGACTGCCCTCCACCCTCAACATCAGACGCCAGGCTGTTCCCTGTGCTTGTGACCCACAGGCCCCACGACCTCCCCCTCAGGTTCAGTGAATTTGTTAGAGGGGCTCACAGAACTCAGGGAAACACTTACGTTTACTAATTTAATAAAGGATACCGTGAAGGATACAAGGTAACAGGCAGATGAAGAGGGACATACTGCAAGGTCCTTAGTAGAGGAGCTTCTGTCCTGGTGGAGCCTGGGGCCTGGCTGGGGGCACACGGGAGCGTCTGGCTCCCCAGGCATAGCAGCTCCCTCAGACAGAGAAGCAGGGTGCCAGAAAGCAACATGCTCTCCTTTAGGATTTTCTGAGGGCTTCACTGCATAGTCACGATTGACTACATCATTGGCCGTTGGCTGATTCAGCCCCCAGCCCCATCCTTGGGTGGGGCCAATCTCTCATCATGACGCCCATTTCACCTGTTTGTAGGAACCATGGACAAAGACCAAATATCCCTGGGAAATACATATTTGGTCGTCTGAATTTGGTTGTATTTCTTGTAACTTATTATATTGCACAGATAATTGAGGCTCCAAGTCAGTTAATCTTAAAATAGGGAGATTGTCCAGGTAGGCTGGACCCAATCACATGAACCTCTAAAAATGGAGGATTTCCTCAAAACGATTGCAGAATAAAAAGGATCCTGAGATTTGTCACCTGAGAAGGATTTGGTGCGACTTTGTTGGCCTGAACATGGGGTGGCATCGCCATCCACGCGGCGAGGGGGCGAGCAGCCCCTGGCTGACGGTCAGCAAGGAAACAGGGACCTGAGTCCTGGATGTACATGAGTCTAGCCAACAATTAGAACAGCTTGGGAGCAGGTTCAGAGCCTCCAAATGAGAACTCGGCCTGTCTGACATCTTTATTTCACCCTGTGATGACCCGGGCAGAGAACTCAGTCCTGCCCTGCCGGTCTTCTGAGCTACAGAACTTGGAGCTAATAAATGGCTGTTGTGTTAGGCAACTAAATCTGTGGTGATCTGTTATACAGCAACAGAAGACAAGTACAAAATACAGCCAGACAAAGACCAGTTCACAATAGGAGCTCAGGAGCGTAGAAGCCGTAGTTAGGGCACTGATCAGAGAATTTATATGAACAGAAATGATATAAATAACCAATGACAAAAACACAAATCAATAGCAGTTATCCACTCAATTTTTCTTTTCTTTAAACAAATATTGAGCACTTACCTGACAGCTGTGGCTCCAGGTACTGACCATAAAAAGTGAACAAAGAGGCAGATTGCACAGTTGTGAAGTTTACATTCTAGCAGGGAAGGGAAAACAGACAAGAAACAAAATAAGTAAGTAAAATGTATATGTTAGAAGGCCCTAGAGAAAAATAAACCAGAAAAGGTGGCTAGGAAGTTGGAGGAAAGACCGGCCCAAGGAGGGGCGTCGAGGAAAGCCTGCAGGATGGGCGGGAGGGAGACGGGCAGAGCCCCCGCAGCAGAGTGATCCCCGGCAGCGGGAACGGCGGGGTCGGAAGCTGTGAGGCAGGGGCGCGCCTGGCAGGCTGCACGAGGCCGGGGTGGCTGGAGCGCGGTAGTGGGGGTGAGAGGATGAGGAACAGGGAGAACCGGGCAAGGCCCCGTAGGCCCTTTTTCAGACTAAAGGGTTTCTCCAGGGGCTGGCTAACTGTATGGCTTTTAGGAAAGGATCTCTCCCAGCTGCCGTGCAGAGACGTGGTGGGGGCACAGGGGCGGAGCAGGGAGGCAGGAGACTGCTGCAAGGATGCCAACGAGACTGGGGATGACTTGGACCAGAGTGGTGGTGGTGAAGGTGCTGAGAGGACGGGCAGATTCAGGAAACTTGAGGGGCTTGAGAAGGGAGAGCCAGAGGATTTGCTTATGGTTTGGACATGGGCGGGGAGGGGAAGAGGAGGCTCAGAAATGCCTCTGAGATTCCCGAACTGAGCACCTGGAATTCCAGAGTTGCCCATGACCAACGCGGACAAGATTATGGAAGGAGCAGGTTTTATGTTCCTGGAGAGTTGGGAGTTGGGCATATGAAGTTTGAGATGCTTATCAGGAATGGAAATAGTCACAGAATAAAGTGTAAATGCTATAGACCTTCATAACATAATAAAAAACATAAAGAAAATGCTAAACAAAAACCATAACACATGTTGAGCAACATGGAAGAAAAAGGTAGGTGGTCATCGGATGAATGTGAGTGTTCATTTCCTCATCTTCCTGTTGGACAGTTACCGCTGCCTGCAACCGGGACAGCTGTTCAAAGACAAGACATCACACCTTTACATCTTATGACTATTTAAAATGTAGCTTAGCTCATGTAGTTTAGTCAAAATAAAGATATTTTAGCTCATGTTATCTTTTTTTGAGATAGAAACAATCACCAAAACTTCAACAATGCATTTAGCTTCAATACATCTTTTTTCTTTTAAAATTAAAAAAAACAACACCATGTAATAACTTTGAAAATAAAAAAGTTCCATGTTAATAATATTACTTTGGTTTCTCATTCTAGGTATCTATACTTTACGTTTATGTATGAATAGAGAAATGTCTGAAATTAAGGTCACTTTAATTAAAAAAAAATTATTTCCAGGTGATGGAATAGTTGCATTTAAAAAATTTTTTTAGTGCTGAATGGCTTGGGTATTTTTTAAACATGCAGATTCTATAATCAAATAAATATACATGAGTCCCTATATTGAAGGGTAGTAACAAAATACAATTATAAAAATGTTTCCTATTTATTTATGTTAATAAAAATATCGTAATAGTAAGCAAATGTCTGAGAGTATCTGTGGGTGACCCCTCTCCAGGCCAAACTCATGACTAGGCATGTCTATATTTACCATATCGGTGGGGATAACCTTATAAACACCTCTGTATCAGATCATTAACATATTACTTTGAGAAAATGAGAAGTGAGTAAAATCACTCTTGTGGACTAGTAGTTCATCCCATTAAATAATGAAAGTAGATTATTCCTTAGCAGAATGTCTGGCACCACAAAATCATCCAGGGGTAAGTTGTGAAATGACCAACTACTTTATCCTTATTCATTCTGACCCAAAGTAGCTGAGTTGCTTTAATTTGTTCCACTGTTTCCCCTTTCTTATGATTACCAATTTCTTATGATTACTACTAATCAAAATAATTAGTAGCCCTTTAACTACTGCAAAAGTAGTCCACACCCTAGAGCCCACATTCAACATCATAGCCACTAGCCACATGAGGCTATTTAAATTTAAATTAAACAAATTTTTTTAAAGTTAAAATTCGGTTTCTTCTTGTACTGGCCACATTTCAAGTGCTTAATGGCCACGGGTATGATTTTCGACAGTGCCGGAAGAGAACATTTCCATCATCTCAGGATGTCTAAAGGACAGAGCTGCTCCTGAGCTAATTTGTTCCATGAAGAAAGGTTTTTGGAAATGCTTCTCTCAAATGTGTTCTCTTTATTTCTCTAGGTGACTGTTTGAAAATTGCCATTTCAAAAAAAAGCAAGATATATTATGTAATATCCAGTGATTTGACTAGTTTAAGCATTTGGAACTAAATATAAAAAATAACTTACTTTGCATAGGAGTTAAAGTCGACTTTCAAATGATAAAGTCATTGTAGACAGAGCTCTGGCCTCAGGCTAACGAGGATCTGGAATATTCTTCAAATCTTAGTCTTTGAATAAACAAGTATCAGACATAGACTTAATTTGTAGGGTCAGTCTTATAACAAAGAATTCTATAAGGTATAATTAAGAGTAAATGCAAAAATGGCTCATTACTTTAGATTTGTTTATGAGGCATTTTACAAAGCTTCCAAAAATATTTATTGGATATGTTGGATCAGATATATTGGCTTAATTTTTCTATTTCTGGGAATTGATATTATACCTTCAACTACATTTAAGGTACCATGAGAGATGACTTTTTCTTAGGACAAACTTTTCACTTCTGCAACTCAAGATCTGGGCTAATAATGGCAGTCAACCAATCTCATGGATTAGTTTAAAACACCCCTTACTTACTAAGCAAAATGGCAAGGCCCTAGACACTGGAGTTAATTTAATTTCCTCTGCTTAAGAATAATCAACAACTCTCCCGACAACTAGGGAGAAGCATTTATTTTAATGAGTTATTCTGTTGACACCCATTTTATACCACTGATTTCTATTAATTATTTTTCAATAAGAATAGTATTTGTGGTTTCCAGTACTTCACACAGATCATCATATTCAGCAGCACTAACATGGGTTATTGTGAACTTGGAATTACTTTCTGCAAACATTCCATGACCTTGTGATGAAACTGATGTTGCAAACAGTTAAGCTTTACATATTTTAGTTCTGAAAGATTCCCTCTGTTCTGCACTATTTCAGGTATTTGGTTTCATAATATTTTCCGGGTTTTAAAATACGTGCTTGCAAGCAAATCCCCATCTTGAAACATGAAGAATGAAGATACAATTTAATTTTTATGTTGTATGAATGAAAATACAGCTTTCTAAGTTATATTTCTGGAGTTAAGAATTTTCTTATCTGTCTTCATGTTGTTTATGGACTAAAACAAACAAAGCAATTATAAAACACAAAAAAGAAAATCAGGATGTATTTAAAAATAAAACCCTGAGTCAAAATATTTGGTCGAGTGTGATCATTGGTCTTATTTTATAAATTAGAGAGTTTTGTATGTATATTTTCCATCTATGTTCAGCATTTTTGAATATTCAATTAATAGTATTTAAGGTAAATAAATAGTACCTACGTGTATACTGTGTGTACAGTGACAAATCAAAAACTCTAGAGACCAAGTGTAAATCTGGGTGGGGAGTGGGGGTGGGGGGGAGGGAGGAAATATGTTCCCAGCCCAGGGCAAATGACCTTTGAAGCCGAATCAGTAAAAGGAAGAAATAAAGTGGGAGAAACCTATTGTTGCTTTCAAACGTCTCTCGCAACCAGGCTGCTGAAGATCCCATTAAACCTCTCTGGTCCAGGTGTGCCCTCGCTCTCCATCCTCCTTGTAATCACCTGTTGATATGGAGAGGGACTAAGGCCAGGCAAGATTCTGGAAATATTACAATTTTACCCACACCAAGAGATCTCTAACAGGGTTTATTAAGCTTTTACAGATGCAGGCAGAAAAAGACTGAGTCCTGGGACAGGAAGTTTCTGCTTCCCCCAGCAACAAGGCCAACTAACAAAACAACTTGTCCTCCAGACTCAAGAAATAGGGCAAATTTTTGAGAGGTCTCAAGGAAAGAAAGTTCTTTAAATTTGCATTGACTACAGATAAGGAAGGTGGGCTAACACAAAGTGGGGAAGTCCTGGGAGAGGTGGTTAGTCCATGGAGAAGGCTCACAGATTGGTTGTTGATGATGGTCAGAGACTGGTCACAAACAAAGGGAATTCCATGACCCTGTCTCTCTCCCTCATTCTCTGGCCCCTACGTCACTTAATTCAGGACATTTCAGAATTTTTGCCTTGTCAATAATTATCACTTTACTACTGAGGTACAAGTTTAACAGAGACAGAAAAATCTAGATGACTTAAAGGTCAAAGTTCTACACACTTGTATTCCTCTTTCCAAAGACGTGATGGAAATAATGGAATAAAGTCAGTGTTGGAGTGTCACTCCCCTGTCACTCCCCAGGGTGTTGGGAGTGCATGTGGATTATTTAACTTAATACCAGAGCCTTGACAGGATTTACACATTCCTGAAATTTGGGGATCCTCAAGGATCAAGGGTGACCCAGTGGAGGATGTCTGCTGTGTATTGTTAGTTACAATAGGGCACCAGGCAGCTAGGAGCTAAAGACCCGTGACTTAGGAGAGCCCCACCCCTCTGTTGAAGCCCTGGGTGAAGTCCCGGCCTCTTCAGCACTTTGATGGATCTGCCTCCAGTCCCCAGTGCACTGAACTCAGCCATACTGGCTGCTTTCAAGGGAACTGCTGGGCTCACCTTGGGTTGGAAGATCCATATGCTTGACAAAAGAAAACATCAATTACCTGTAATGAAAAAGCATCATGTAAACAAAGTTAAAAGTGAAATAATAGACTAAAAATATGTAGGTAATAACAAAAACAGAAAATGAATAACCAGAATATCCCATCATGTCTATAAGAAAAAGGCAAAAAACACAATAGAAAAATAGGCAGTTTTTGAACAGGCCTCCTACAAAAGACACAGTACAAGTAATGAAAGACAGGTAAGAGGATGTTTAACTTAACTAGGAAGCAAGGAAATGCACATTAGAACAATTGTGGAATGTCTTTTTTCTCCCATCAGATTGAAAAAAAGCTTGGTAATATCAAGTATTGATGAAGATTTTGGGGAATTAATATTCTCTTATGTGCTCATTAAATTGTTTCAGTTTTTAATACTACATCTTGCACCTTATTTATAAATACTAATAAGGCACATTTCTGTTACCTAATGGTATTGATTATTCAATATACAAGCCCTCTCTTTTTGTTATAAAATGCCAATATTCCTGTGGGAATCTACCCCTTCTTCATCGGATTAAATCTTGTCGGAACTACCAAGTACCCACCATCTTCAAGGACAAGGGGTTAACATATGATTAAATAAGGCTCCTTGGTGCGCTTCCCCTTGGAATGTGAATCTTCATCAAAATTGTATCAGGACCTAAAAACATTGTTGTGCTAAAGAAACTGTCCATGTCTACATTTCATCAGTCTACGACGCCATACATGCAGGAAACACCATTACAGTGTGGATCACTTTTAAAAGGCACCAAGTACACAGATAATGCTTTCTTTTCACTTAGAAGCTTTTATATTTTGTAAATGAGCTCCTTGAGATGTACTACAAAACATTTTTGCCATATTTCACTCAAGAAACAAATCCATTTACGTATATCAAAATCCTCATTTTGTGAATCGATTTTTGACTCAGAACCTGCTTGCAAATCACTTTTTGACTCAATATTCTCAGGGTTCCTGATTCTCTGGGCTGTGAGGAGGGTCATTGATGGGGCATGTCTTGCTTTCAAATATTTTCTTCCAAGTTCCTGATACTCATTCAGCAAATTCTGGTGCCTGTAGTCATTTCTTCAGTGATGAATATTAACTTCACTAATACAAACTGTATATTCTGTTTTCATGTCATTTTGAACATACAATCAGTTCTAGATAGATATCAATTCATCGGATAATCAAGATACTTTACGTGTAATTAAACCAAACGTGTGGTGCCAAACCATGTTCATAAGAGGGAAACAGGAGATTGGACTACACACAGAAGAGGAAAAGGCAATGTGGCCACTATCCAAGGAATGCCAGCAGGGAGGACAAGGAGGGGACTCTCCCCTGGGATTCTGAAGAGCCTCCAGAGGGAGTATGACTCTGGTGACACCTTGACTTCGGTTCAGCGATGCTGATTTAGGGTGCCTGGCCTCCAGAACTGTGCGAGAATAAATTTCCAGTAAGTCACCATGCTTGTGATAATTGGTTGTTAGTAGTGACAGGATAGAGACAGGAAACCAAGAGTTGTCAAAGGGAATGACATTACCAGTTCATTGATATGATTGTGATATCATTCAAAAAAAAGCAGTATCAATTTTGCCAACTAAGAGGTTATGTACTGGAAATTATCTAATGAGCTATTTTATTATATGTAGCCTACAATTGTTTAATCTTGGAAGCTACTGATTGTGGGAGATGATAAACAGAAGTTCGCTATGAAAGTTCAAATAAGTCTGTATTTATCTTCACATCTTGTCATAAACCTTTTTAATCAACTTCCCAGACATAATAACTAAAAATCCAAACAAATCAAACCAAATCTGGAGGACTTTTTAGAAAAGTAATGAGGAAATAAATTTTAAGTGGTGCCCTGCAGGTCATGAGAAGCAGATGCTGTCCATTACTTCCCTCGCCACCCACCCCTTTTATTATGGGTCTACTTGTTCAAAGCTAGGATAGTCCAGTCTCCCATCTTTTAAAATTTATTTTCTAAGTAATAATTGCCAGATTTTCTGTGGTTTAGTTTTTTGTTTTTTTTTAAGTGGCTGCATCTTTAAATAACATATTTGAAATTATAAAGAAGACTCTAAAGAATGAGTAGAAAAGGACTAACTGCTCAGGAGCCCAACCTGAAGGAGAGGCTATGGTGGAGGCAGATGGCGCAGGCTGGAGAGCTAAGAGCTCCCTGTGGCTAATCTGGGGAGAGAAGTCTGAGGCAACTCTCTGATTTTGGGCTTGCCCACCCACATGGCATTTTATGCCTCTGTAGAATGGCCACCCAAAATGAGCTCTTCTGGGTGCCAGACAACAGAATGTGAAATGGAAAGAAAAAGGAGATTAACCAACTTGGTTTTGCATGCCTTGAAGAGTCATGGCTAGTAAAAACATTGTTACATTAATCAGACACTTTCAAAAAAAGGAGTAAGGGAGGAGAATAAATCAAAAGCAAAACCAAAACAAAATAAAAGGAAAAATATTTTAAGAACTTGGAAAGGTCACAGTCTTTATTTGATCATTTATGAACCAAGATTTTGCATAGTTCTATAGTGGCCTTGAGACACCATTTCTCTGGCTAAACAGTGCTTGGTTATGCTAAATGAACAACAAGAAATTCATTGTAAAGTCCTGGGGATAGGTTCTTTTCCAGGGGTGGCAAGTAAGAAAGATCAGAATGATTTTTTTCTTATCCAAAGATTGAGATAAGGAAAACAATATTATGAAATACTATGTTTTTTTTTCTTCCTTTCTGCTATTGAAGCACTTAAGTAGTTTGTCTGTTAGGACTTAGCACACAGGCTCTTAGGACCGAGCAGTTATTTATGGTGAGATGGAAATACTCTTTATGATACATGTGAGATTCAACTGAATAAATAAAGGGAGAAATCATTTATTTCTGTTTAATAATAATATTACAGAGGTTTATGTTGCCAATTGGAGGAAATTTCTTCATCTGCATGATTTAATAATACAGAGGTTGAGGCAGTGATTTTTCATGCCAACTGCTTCCCATTATAGTGAACAAAACTTCAACCCATAGGTACCATGAGCTAGCTCAATATTGTTAGATCTGGGGCTCAAATCTGTGGTTTAAGACTCTTAGAAAATTATTTTTTCAAAGAGTTGCTGTATTTCCCAAAATTTTTCAAATGAGATTTGAAAACTGAATTGCTTAGAATATTCCATTTCATAGCGGATTAACTATTTCTGAAGTATGCAATCTCTCAGTCCATAATAATTTTAAAGAACAGGCATTTCTACATACATCAGAGGGTCATGAAGGTCCAGAATTCAGTGTCTCATATGCCAAAAACGTTCATCAGTAAATCTTTTCTGAGAGCTGGTTTGCCTCAGTTAGCAGTGCAAACAATCTCTCTGTGGATTGAAACTGTTTATCTTAGAGATATGCTATGCCTCTTTACTTTCCTGATACTTTATTGCTACACAAGCACAGCTGAATTGAATAGAATATAACTGAATCTATAATATTTACTAAGATCACCAACAAAATATTTTTGTGTATTCAAAGTATGCTTTACATTCTTCCTCAGACCCTTCTTAATGATCTTCTTCTTTCTTCTGTATGACAATTCTTCTGTATTGGATGCTGTCGTCTGGTGCCTTCTAGTACCTTCCAAAAGCATCATAGCATCTCTACAAATGCTTTATATACAGAACATCTCCTAACCCCTGATCTCCAGCCAAAGAGGACTGCCTTTTCTTTTCTTCAAAGCCATAACCTTCTTTACTCAAATTATTTTGAGTTAGGGTGTGAAAGAATTTGGCATGATATTCTTTACAAATAATATCTGCATTTAAATTCTTGCCAATAAGTCTCAATCCAGTGTTGCTCAAGCTGGGTCTGGACAGAGAACTTGCTTCCCACTGATTCTGAGGGTTCTCATGGAGAATGAAAAACTTTGCATCATTGGGTGACCATAAAAAATAACACAGGCATGCTCTAGACCTTCTGAAGGACCACTGGCAAGCTTAATATTTCCTGTAATTTTAGCCCCGGAGTTTGGTTCACGATTCTACGGGTGCCCACTAGTATGATTTCATTGTTTCTGGCTCACAAGAAAGAAACAGATGTGCACTTAATAGTGAGTAATGAGTGTGCCGAGGGGTGCTCCAGTGTTGGCCTCCTTGACAAAAGGTCTTACGGTCATTAGGACTGAGCAGTGGTAGGAGAATTCTGTCATTTGGTCCAGGGCTGTGAGCAGAAAATTACTTTCGGTAAAAACAGCATCAATGATCATAGTAAGTAAATCAGTTATTAATTTCAGTATTACTAGCCTTGCAGCTTTGCTTAATTTTAAAATTTGCTTCCATATGAGTTATAAGTACAAGAAGTTTATAACATTTTATGTTGTACATACTTAGGTAACATATTAATAATAATAATTTTAGTCAACATAGTTTTGGTGGATTTGTCTGGTTTCAGCTATACTTTCCTCAAGTTTCAGGGACACAAAGCCAAAAGAGACAATTATATAAAAACCCTGAATCTGTCCAACGGATGATCCTCTTCTTAAATTCTGAAATCAATAGTACCAGCAGTTGTCTTCCCAATATTTGGCTCTGGAAATGGAAATATGTATGCAGTCATCCAATCAGTCAATATTTTTAAGCACAGATTAGATGATGAGGGGAATGTTAATTTAGCCTCTTTTAAAATATGTATATGATCATGTTCTCAAAAGGTATCTGAAATCTCATTATTTTGAAAACCACAAAAGATTAGAGAAACTTTTAAACAATCTATTTCTGTTTATCTAAGCAGGTCTCTTTAACTTCGTGAAGATATTTCAGACTTCATGCATGAAGCCGTCTTCCTCTAGATATTCTATTATTTTTCTAGTGGCTATGAACAGTATAAGCACAACATAAACACCGGTGTTACAAAGTTCAGTACAAATATTTCAAAACACCATTAAGCATTCTGGAGGTCATTGGTTAATTTCTAAGAAAAATAGCTTAACGGGAAACCGGAAAATGACACTCAGCTTTTGGCATTTCTTCTACTCACTATATCCAGTGAAATCATGTGTCCTCTTAATGTGGACTGTTAAGTATTTTTTAAATTAATTAAATTAATTAATTAATTAATTTTTAATAATTTATTTTGGTATCATTAACCTACAGTTACATGTGCAATATTATGGTTATTAAACTACCCCCTTCATCAGGTCCCCCCCACAAACCCCATTACAGTCACTGTCCATCAGCGTAGTGAGATGCTATCGAACCACTACTTGCCTTCTCTGAGTTGTACAGCCTCCCCATGCCCCCCCAACATTACATCTGCTAATCGTAATGCCCCTTTTTACCCATTATCCCCCCCTTCCCACCCATCTTTCCCAGTCCCTTTCCCTTTGGTAACTATTAGTCTGTTCCTGGGTTCTGTGAGTCTGCTGCTGTTTTGATTCTTCAGTTTTTTTCTTTGTTCTTAAACTCCACATATAAGTGAAATCATTTGATACTTGTCTTTTTCAGCTTGGCTCATTTCACTGAGCATAATACCCTCTAGTTCCATCCATGTTGTTGCAAATGGTAGGATTTGTTTTCTTCTTATGGCTGAATAATATTCCATTGTGTATATGTACCACCTCCTCTTTATCCATTCATCTACTGATGGACACTTAGGTTGCTTCCATTTCTTGGCTATTGTAAATAGTGCTGTGATAAACATAGGGGTGCATATGTCTTTTTCAAACGGGGCTGCTGCAGTCTTAGGGTAAATTCCTAGGAGTGGAATTCCTGGGACAAATGGTATTTCCATTTTGAGGTTTTTGAGGAACCTCCATACTGCTTTCCACAATGGTTGAACTAATTTGCATTCCCACCAGCAGTGTAGGAGGGTTCCCTTTTCTCCACATCCTCGCCAACATTTGTTGTTGTTTGTGTTTTGGATGTTGGCCATCCTCACTGGTGTGAGGTGATATCTCATTGTGGTTTTAATCTGCATTTCTCTGATAATTAGTGATGTGGAGCATCTTTTCATGTGCCGGTTGGTCATCTGAATTTCTTCTTTGGAGAAGTGTCTATTCATGTCATTAGGACTGAGCAGTGGTAGGAGAATCTACTCATTTCTTAATTGGATTATTTGCTTTTTGTTTGTTGAGGTGCGTGAGTTCTTTATATATTTTGGATGTCAACCCCTTATCGGATATGTCATTTATGAATATATTCTCCCATACTGTAGGATGTCTTTTTGTTTCACTGATGGTGTCCTTTGCTGTGCAGAAGTTTTTCAGCTTGATATAGTCCCACTTGTTCATTTTTGCTTTTGTTTCCCTTGCCCGGGGAGATATGTTCATGAAGAAGTCGCTCATGTTTATGTCCAAGAGATTTTTGCCTATGTTTTTTCTAATAGTTTTATGGTTTCATGACTTACATTCAGGTCTTTGATCCACCTTGAGTTTACCTTTCTGTATGGGGTTAGACAGTGGTCCAGTTTCATTCTCTTACATGTAGCTGTCCAGTTTTTTCAACACCAGCTGCTGAAGAGGCTGTCATCTCCCCATTGTATATCCAAGGCTCCTTTATCAAATATTAATTGACTGTATATGTTTGGGTTTATGTCTGGACTCTCTATTCTGTTCCACTGGTCTGTGGGTCTGTTCTTGTGCCAGTACCAAATTGTCTTGATTACTGTGGCTTTGTAGTAGAGCTTGAGCATAATTTCCCCTGTTTTATTCCTCCTTCTCAGGATTGCTTTGACTATTTGGGGTCTTTTGTGGTTCCATATGAATTTTAGAATTATTTGTTCCAGTTCATTGAAGTAAGCTGTTGGTAGTTTGATAGGGATTGCATTGAATCTGTAGATTGCTTTAGGTAGTATATCCATTTTGACAATATTTATTCTTCCTAGCCAAGAGCATGGGATGCATTTCCATTTGTTAGTATCCTCTTTAATTTCTCTTAGGAGTGTCTTGTAGTTTTCAGAGTACAGGTTTTTCACTTCCTTTGTTAGGTTTATTCCTAGGTATTTTATTCTTTTTGATGCAATTGTGAATGGAATTGTTTTCCTGATTTCTCTTTCTGTTAGTTCATCGTTAGTGTGTAGGAAAGCAACAGATTTCTGTGTGTTAATTTTGTATCCTGCAACTTTGCTGAATTCAGATATTAGTTCTAGTAGTTTTGGAGTGGAGTCTTTAGGGTTTTTTATGTACAGTATCATGTCATCTGCAAATAGTGACAATTTGACTTCTTCTTTACCAATCTGGATGCCTTGTATGTCTTTGTTTTGTGTGATTGCTGTGGCTAGGACCTCCAGTACTATGTTGAATAACAGTGGAGAGAGTGGGCATCCCTGTCTTGTTCCTGATCTTAGATGAAAAGCTTTCAGCTTCTCGCTGTTAAGTATCATGTTAGCTGTGGGTTTGTCATATATAGACTTTATGATGTTGAGGTCCTTGCCGTTTATATCATGAATGGATGCTGAATTTTGTCAAATGCTTTTTCAGCATCTATGGGGGTGATCATGTGGTTTTTGTTCTTCTTTTTGTTGATGTGGTGGATGATGTTGCTGGATTTTCGAATGTTGTACCATCCTTGCATCCCTGGGATGAATCCCACTTGATCATGGTGTATGATCCTCTTGATGTGTTTTTGAATTCGGTTTGCTAATATTTTGTTGAGTATTTTTGCATCTACATTCATCAGGGATATTGGTCTGTAATTTTCTTTGTTGGTGAGGTCTTTGCCCAGTTTTGGTATTAGAGTGATGCTGGCTTCATAGAATGAGTTTGGAAGTATTCACTCTTCTATTTTTTGAAAAAATTTAAGGAGAATGAGTGTTATTTCTTCATGTCTGGTAGAATTCAGAGGTAAATCCATCTGGTCCGGGGGTTTTGTTCTTGGGTAGTTTTTTATTACCAATTCAATTTCATTGCTGGTGATTGGTCTGTTTAGTTTTTCTATTTCTTGCTTGGTCAGTCTTGGAAGGTTGTATTTTACTAAGAAGTTGTCCATTTCTTCTGTGTTTTCCAGCTTGTTAGCAAATAGAGTCTCATAATATTCTCTTATAATTCTTTGTATTTCTGTGGGGTCCGTCGTTATTTTTCCTTTCTCGTTTCTGATTCTGTTTATGTGTGTAGATTCTCTTTTACTCTTAATGAGTCTGGCTAGGGGGTTATCTATTTTGTTTATTTTTTCAAAGAACCAGCTCTTGGTTTCATTGATTTTTCCTATTGTTTTATTCTTCTCAATTGCATTTATTTCTTCTCTGATCTTTATTATGTCCCTCCTTCTGGTGACTTTGGGCCTCATTTGTTCTTCTTTTTCCAATTTTAGTAATTGTGTCTTTAGAGTATTCATTTGGGAATGTTCTTCCTTCTTTAAATAGGCCTGGATCACAATATACTTTCCTCTTAGAACTGCCTTTGCTGCGTCCCACAGAAGTTGTGGCTTTGTGTTGTTGTTGTCATTATTCTCCATATATTCTTTGATTTCTGTTTTGATTTTGTCATTAACCCATTGATTAATTAGGAGAATGTTGTTAAGTCTACATGTATTTGTGAGCCTTTTTGATTCCTTTCTAAAATTTATTTCTAGTTTTATACCTTTGTGATCTGAGAAGTTGGTTGGTAGAATTTCAATATTTTTGAATTTACTGAGGTTCTTTTTGTGACCGAGTATGTGGTCTATTCTGGAAAATGTTCCATGTGCACTTGAGAAGAATGTGTATCCTGTTGCTTTTGGGTGTAGAGTTCTGTAGATGTCTGTTAGGTCCATCTGTTCTACTGTGTTGTTCAGTGTCTCTGTGTCTTTACTTATTTTCTGTCTCGTTGATCTGTCCTTTGGAGTGAGTGGTGTGTTGAAGTCTCCCAAAATGAATGCATTGCTTTGTATTTCCTCCTTTAATTTTGTTAGTATTTGTTTCACATATGCTGGCGCTCCTGTGTTGGGTGTATATATATTTATAATGGTTATGTCTTCTTGTTGGACTGACCCCTTTATCATTATGTAATGTCCTTCTTTATCTCTTGCTACTTTCTTCGTTTTGAAGTCTATTTTGTCTGATACAAGTACTGCAACACCTGATTTTTTCTCCTTGTTGTTTGCATGAAATATCTTTTTCCATCCCTTCACTTTTAGTCTGTGTATATCTTTGGGTTTGAGGTGAGTCTCTTGTAAGCAGCATATAGATGGGTCTTGCTTTTTTATCCATTCTCATACTCTGTGTCTTTTGATTGGTGCATTCAGTCCATTTACATTTAGGGTGATTATTGATAGATATGTACTTATTGCCATTGCTGGCTTTAGATTTGTGGTTACCAAAAGTTAAAGGGTTGCTTCTTTACTATCTAATAATCTAACTTAATTTTCTTGTTAAGTTATTGTAAACACCGTCTGATGTTTATTTCTCTCCCTTCTTATTCTTCCTCCGCCATTCTTTATATACTAGGTGTTTTATTCTTTGCCTTTAGTTAGTATTTGGATGGTCTACTTTCTTTGTTATGATTTTATTTTCTCTGGTGACATCTTTTTAGCCTTAGGAGTGCTTCCCTCTAGAGCAGTCCATTTAAGATATCCTGTAGTGGTGGTTTATGAGAGGCACACTCCCTCAACTTTCGCTTGTCTGGAAATTGTTTAATCCCTCCATCATATTTAAATGATAATCCTGGTGGATACAATATTCTTGGTTCGAGGCCCTTCTGTTTCACTACGTTAAATATATCATGCCATTCTCTTCTGGCCTGGAAGGTTTCTGTTGAGAAGTCTGATGATAGTCTGATGGGTTTTCCTTTGTACGTGATCTTTTTTCTCTCTGTAGCTGCCTTTAATACTCTGTCTTTATCTTTGACCTTTGCCATCTTAATTATTATGTGTCTTGGTGTTGTCTTCCTTGGGTCCCTTGTGTTGGGAGATCTGTGGGCTTCCGTGGACTGCGAGACTATTTCCTTCCCCAGCGTGGGAAAGTTTTCAGCAATCATTTCTTCAAAGATACTTTCTATCCCTTTTTCTCTCTCTTCTTCCACTGGTACTCCTATAATGCGAATATTGTTCCATTTGGATTGGTCACACAGTTCTCTTAATATTCTTTCATTCCTAGAGATCCTTTTATCATTCTCTGCCTCAGCTGCTCTGTATTCCTGTTCTCTGATTTCTATTCCATTAACAGTCTCTTGCATCTCGTTCAGTCTGCTGCTAAGCCCGTGGATGGCTTGTCTCATTTCTGCATTGTCTTTCCTCACTTCCCTCACTTCCTCCCTTAGCTCTTGCATATTTCTCTGTAGATCCATCAGTGTGGTTATGACTTTTGTTCTGAATTCTTTTTCTGGAAGGTTGTGCATTTCCATCCCTTCAGATTCCCTCTCTGGCATTGTCTGGGTCTGGGTGACTTTTTTTTGTACGATATTCCTCTGTCTTTTCATGGCGATAGAAGTGGTCACTGGTAGGTGCCACATGTGTCAGTTGGGCTCTTTAAGACTTTCAAAAAGAAAAAAAAAAGAAAAAAGAAAGAAAATATAGAAAATAGAAAAAAGAAAGAAGGAAAAGAAAGAAATGAAAAGAAAAGAAAAAAGAAAGAAAAAATAAATAAAATGCTCACCGGGAGTAGATTCTGTGGCGATGCTGTAGGTGGCGCTGTTGCTCCACTATTCCGCAGCTGCGGCTGCGCCGCTCCACAGGGCCCTTTGTAGCTCTGCCTCATGGGGTGCTGAGTCCTCTCAGGTGTAATGCAGGCTGAGTAATGTCCTGTATCTTTTGGTCTCTCTTTCAGGAATAGTTGTATTTGTTGTATTTTCATAAATACATATGGTTTTGGGAGGAGATTTTCCCCGCCCTGCTCACACCACCATCTTCCCGGAAGTCGACTGTTAGGTATTTTTAAAGTCTCCCCCACAGGAGGATTTCCAGCCACCCTCGCTCCTCACCTGGAGTATAGTCACTGTCCCCTCTGGTTTCCTGTGCTCTGAGACTGTCCATTCCCACCACTCCTGACACTGCAGTTGGCACGAGGTCTACAAGGCAAACCTACCATTTTGGCAGCACTCGTTTGCCCTCCAGCGTGGACAAATAATGCACAGTTTTGTTAGCAGGCTCACACATCATCCCCCATAACCCGTCCCTATCCAGCCAGCCTCGCTCCTCAAACCCCGGCCGTGCCATCCTCCCAGCATTCGGACCGCCGCCTCGCCTCTCAGCCTGGTCCCCCGCCAGAGCCTCCCCCTGCCAGGCTTATTGTCCTCATTCCCTGTGACACCAGGTTGCTTTTTGGAGGCAGAACCTTAAGAATCCTCTGCTTCGAGATGCTTCCCTGGATGCCCAGACTGCTCCTGCCAAGCCCACCCAGCCCAATAGCATCATGAATTCTCCTTGTCATAGGACTTACCGTACTTGATTTTAATTTCTTCTTCAACCACTTGTATTTCTTGCTGATCAGAAATGTTTCATCCATCCTCTATCGGAGATATGCATGATAAACAGTCACACTTCTCAGCCTAATGTTGCATAATTAGAAATGTTGACTTACATGCAAACAGGCTTATTGAATGCTTTATCCAAATTTAGTGATGGAAGGTGCACTCTGCCCACTGAAGATTGTGCAACTGATAAGCACACAGCTTAGTGAATTTTCACACAGCACAGTGACCTTCCAGACCAGGAAAAAAACGTCACCCCTGACATTCCTATGCCCTGTCAGCCACCACCTTCACCTGTCTTCCCAAAGGTAAACCAATATCCTGACTTCTAACAAAACAGATTTGTTTTGAACTTTAAAGAAAGTGATCTTACAGCATGTACTCTTTTGTATCTAGTTTTTTCATTCAACATAGGCATATGCGATTCATTCCTCTGTGTAGCAGGAGGTTGTTCATATCAATTCCTGCATAATATTCCACATATCAGAAGCACTATAGTGTATTTATCTAAGCCACTATTAATGGACATTTAGGTTGATTCCAGCTTGGAGCTGTACCAGCCATGCTAACAGAGCGATCCCTGGGGCACGTTTGCACACATCTGTCTATCATACACACCCAGGAGTGAGGTGGCTGGCTCATAAAGTATGCATGGCTTCAAGGTTTCTGTAGGAAGTTAGATGTTTTGATATGAATAAGCAGTTCACAGAGGAAAATACAAATAACAATCATACAAAGAGATGTTCAGCATATTTAGTAATCAGATAAATGCAAACTAAAACACTTTGCACATGACCAGATTGACTAAACTTTCTATCTATATAACCTCAAGTTCAGATGGAGAAATGGACACCCTGATGTACCAGAAGTGAAAACTGGAGCTACCTTTTCAAGTAGGTGTGATTTTATTTTGCTTCTGCTGCATTCCCAGCCCCAAGAAGAATACACCTCGCTAGATGAATATGTATGAATAAAACATTGTGACTTCTGTGCCCCTGAGTATTCGCCCCAGGAAAGTTTTCGCAGAGGTGCATAATGAGGCACTGTAAAAGGATGTTTGCTTAACGCCGTCTCTAGTGAGGAGATTTCAAAACAGAATGGGAATAAAGGAATGACAAACAATAAAAGGAGTAATTTTGTTCTTAGTGGAATAAACTTGAGCTAAATTGATTCCTAGAAGAATAAACTAGACCTGAATAGAGCAACTGAACATATTAGGAAAAAATGATGTTCATTTAAAAAGCAGGGAAACAGAATAAAATATGTAGTGAGGCATAATTTATGTAAATAAAACCCAACTATAATGATACTATTATTCATATAATAACACGTATGTAAATAAAATGAAGAAGATGCACTAAAGGGATGAACACTGAGTACATGACACGGCAGGCATGGTGGGATATGGACGTGGAGTTAAATGGAGGTAAACCATTATAATAAAGCATAAAAACAAATACACTGATGAATAAATGCATATGTCCAGGGAAAAGTAGTGGTGGAAGGGGAAACAAAGCATTGCTGGGAATTTACTCTATGTTGGCACTTAACTCTCTCATCTTTTTTATGTCCTCATAGAACTTTAGGAAGAGGGAGTGGAGCAGGGGATGTTTTTGTCAGTCCGACACCCTTCTTCTCTTAGTAGCACCTGCTGTTTCTTTCAGGAGAAGCACCCCTTTCTCAGGTCCTTGTGGTCCTGCTGGGGGTTCCTAGTCCACAGTCGCTGACACCTCCCAGCTACGCAGGAGAGTAGGCAGGGGGCCCAAGATGGCTAATAAAATACACCAAACTCCTGGGGATAACCTAAGTCTTTAACGAGATTTGGTATATGTACTAGGCCAGAAAGACAGTGTTTCTTGTGGACCACGGGTCAGGAGGATGTAGGCTTGGAACTGTCGGTGCCCAGGATCCCTGCCCGAGCAGGGAGCCCAGGCACAGAGAGGGAGGAGCGGGGCGGCAGACGGAGACAGTTCCTGGGAGCGTTACGTAAGCCCTTACCGAGTCCATCTTCTAAATCCTGTTATTTGAGTCGATAAATTCCTTTTTCTCCCTTAAGCTTATTTGAGTTGAGTGTCTATCACTTTGCAACAGAAACAATTCTGAGTGACTGAGGAGTGTCACCCTCATTTTATGGAAAAGACAAGTTCTCCTCAAAGTGACACAACACTTGTCCAAGGTCTGTCTCGTCATGACTGAGAGAGTGAGAATATGATCGCAGGTCTATCCAGTGCCCACGATCCTTTCATAACCGCCTTTTAAAAGATTTTTTAAAAAGGACATACAGAAAAACGTACCCCCCATGCTGTAGAGTTTTATGTGTTTTGACAAATGCATAGATGTGAGTCGCCACCACCGGTTCTCTCACCCCCAAGAGACCCTTATACTGTTCCTTTGTAGTCAAACCCTCCCCTACTCTTAATACCTGTTCTCTGTCTCTAGAGTTTTGCCTTTTCCAGAAGTCAGTGGAATCATAGCCTTTGAATCTGAGCATAATACATCTGAGATTCATCCATCATTGAACGTTATCAACATAACGCTGACTAAAGGCATGCTTAGAGCAGCGCTTCAGTCACATCCCCACCAGCGTGAGTGTGGAGCATATGCAGCTCTTAAAAGAGAAAAGGAGACGTGCACTGGATTGAATAGTATTCTGCTAAGATTTATATCCACCTGACGTCTGTGAATGCGACCTTACTTGGAAATAGGGTCTTTGCGGATGTAATCAAGTTAAGATGATGTCATACTGGATGAGAGCAGGCCATAATTCAATGACTGGTACCCCTGTAAGAGAGAAATTCAGAAGGACATACAAGGAGAACGCCATGGGACCACGGAAGCAGAGATGGAGAGATGCAGCCACAAGTCAAGGAGCACGGGACCGCAAGCACCCACGAGGAACTAGGGGAGAGGCAGGGAACAGGTCCTCCCCCAGAATCGCCACCTTGCTTACACCTTGATTTGGGCCTTCCAGCTCCAGGGCAATGAGAGAACAAGTTTCTGCCTTTCGAGGCCACTCGGTCTGTGGCCTTTGTTGGGACCGCGCTAGGAATCTCGACCAAGCCACTGGAGGTGTCGGTCCTCCCGCCAAGGCCACTTCCAGCACACCCAAGAAGGCTGACTGAGGACACGGGGCAGATAAGGACCACGCTCCTCCCTTCAGTTTTGCCTGAGGTTGAGCCTGACAGCATTTCCTTCAGCCAAACAGGAGCAGCACCACAGGGGCCGTTACACGTACCCCAAGTGTCGATTTATTACTAGTAACTGAAAAGGGAAACTCGTTTCTCACATATTATAAAAATGTAGACACTTAATCCTGGTCTCCCATGAACTGATTTTAAAGTCCACTCATTTAAAACTACCCTGTTTCCATTCTCAAAAAAAAAAAAATGTTGAAGTTCGGGGGTGGGGGTAACCTGTCATCAATCATTTTATTAACAACCTTCAGAAGATTATAGACTCAGGAAATTAAGTATTAAAATTTAATTAACTTTCCAAGTCACAAGAAGAAAAAAAGTAAAGGAAAGCCACATATTTTTAGAGAAGAAACCTTCTGAAATGTGTTTGGGCATGCTGCTTGGATTTGAGATACAAACAAATGAGGGGATATTTTTGTTAGACAGAAAGTGTTTAACGACTTGGCACTTAAAATCCGGCGCTAACAGATACAGAAGGTCATGAGAAAATTAGCATTTTAGACAAGCCAAGAGAATGGATTCTTTTTTAAGATATTTAAATTACATATACATGAGGCTGATCTTGTTGATTCAGTTAAAAATATCAGTACGTCTAGCTTGCAGTCATCATGAAAACCTGTGATTCTCCAACCCTTCTCCCTGTCAGACACTCCTGAACAACCTGAAAGGGCAGAGATTCTGACCTGTAAATCCGTACTGGGGCCCATAGGACCTCTTCTGTTTTTTCAAATTGTCAGGTAATACTGATGGGCCACCAGGTTTCAAAGCCACTAACCCAGAAAACGTTCTCCCAGAAGGAAACTTTCATCTCCCAAGGCCTGGGGAAGTAGAGCTAGGGTCAGTCCGAGGTCAAATACCAAAAGCAAAATATTAGAATGGAAGTAATCTAATACGTAGGGTCAAGAAACAGAGGCAGGGTCCAAAAGAGAGACCAGGACCCAAGGCGGAGGCAAGTCTCACACAGGAAGGGAGGTCAGAAGGCTGAGGTGAAATCACAGCCGAACGCAGGAAATTATAAGGCACACAGGAAGCTCTGTGATTCTAAATTTTGGGCTTTGTCTGGCCCAGGATTCAGAGAAGGCTTTCACTGTACCAGGATTCTGTCTATGGAGTCATGCTTTTATGCAAATTATTCTATCAGAGTATCAGCTCATTTGGGGTTAAACTAGTCTCATTTATTTCCACTTTTTTTTAGCATCTAGCAGCTTGCTTTATTTAGCGTCCAGCATTAAATCCAATGATATTCCCTGACATTTCCATAAATTGAAGTTATTGACCCCATGATCTTATTTCAATGTAATAATGCAAGCAAGTTCATATGCGTGGGTCCTTAAGTGTGTGTGTGTATGTTTTGTAGAACCCTTCACACATTGATCTGTTGATTAACAAGTAATATTTGTTCTGTGCTATTGAGCTAATAATGAAAACCTCTGAGAATGAATTTTCAACTTCAGGTAAATTGAAAGGACAGTTGTTATTTCTTGGGTAACAGTAAGACATTTATTTCTTTATAATTTGTTTTCATTCATAAAAAGGACAAAGCACAGTCCTATACTACTCCATTGAAAAAATGATAAAAAAGAACTAAAAAAATCAATTCAATATTTATCAGTATCAAATAAACCTACTATCACCTTTCCTGAAATACACAGAAACAACAGATGTGTCTCTATCTATATAAAGTCTAATTAAGAATCTTGCGTCTTAAAGCAGATGATACATTAATAAGTTTGACAACAGTTTCAAACTGATGGTCCCAGTCAAATTTGTACAGCTGCTTGAGGAAATGAAAAGCTTGCGTTATCAGCCTATGGGAAATTTTAACCTACCTATCTCTGTCATAAATTTAAAATTAAACAAACAACCCCCAAAGCCTGATTTCTTCTTATCTTTCAGAATCATTTCATGCAAAATCGAACCAGTTTTGCTCTTCATTACCATACATTAGAAAATAAAGGGTGAGCATGCATTGGCAAAAGATTTAGTTGTTGTTGATTATATAAAAATGCCCAACATGGGTCACATTGCAAAAAAAACAAAAAACAACTCAAAGTGGAACAATGGAACGCAAACATTGGTATTGAAAGCTTAGAGAGTATTAGTTTCCCTAGAGTATGAAGAGACTTGGTTTCTTTTTCAAAGAACTAAGTATTTTATGAAAATCGGGGATGATCTTAAGACTGTTGACACACTTCTACTGGGAAATCATCCGTTTCACTTATTTTTAAAAAGTTTCATTTTATAACAAAGAGTTGAATGTAAACTAATGACATATTTATTGATATTTTCATAATGAAAGCTCTAATCATTTACACATAGATATATAGTACAAAAATTATACAAATTAAAGAAAGGGGGTTAAAGTAGTAATAGATCTATTTTGCTTCCTGTAAATACTCTTTTTCATGAACCTATAAGGTATCCTTTCTAAAAAGATAAACTCTATCTCTAATTAGCGAGCAAGTTTGTGCTAATAAAATAGGATTATACCTCTTGAAGCATCAGGCATTGCACTATTTCGTGGGCCAGCTGGCCCTCTGTTACTGGATTTCTTTCACATCCACACTCGTGTTCCCGTGCACACCATGGAGAATGAAGAAATGTGCATCTTGCTTTTCAGAACTTATGACAACCTAAAGCACCAATACCTGGGAGACAATGTCGGGCAGGCACATTGTCTCCTCCTGGCCTCCCAGTTTTGCATACTCTTCAAAGTACCACGAGCAACATATTGATTTGGTATTTTTAGCCAGTTTTCAGTATTGCATTAAAGCGGGAAAATGAGTGTAAAACTAAATTAAAATAAGAAGTAACACTGCAGTTTTTCCAACCTACAGGTGATTTCTTGATCCCATACCTTCATTAAAGAAAGGTTTTACTTAGAAATGAAGCACACAAAAAATGATACTAGCACCACCATTAGAAAATTCTGATATTCACGAACTGTCATTTATTCCTACCTGGGTAAAGACTGTCACATCTCAAAATGCAATACTCTCCCTACTTTTCAAAATCCATCATTCCACATATGAATAAAGACAGCAATATGATGATACTCTGGATAAGGGCTGTGATTTCTGAGGTTTGAAAATGACTATAAGCAACACATAAAATAACTTCAGAGTAGAATACAAAAGTAACAAAAAAGAAAACCAGCCTTCATACGGTCTGTTCACTTTACTATTGAAAACCTAACTTCAAAGTATTACTGATTATGAAAATCAAATATTTAGAAAATCACTCCTTTCCAAAATAAGTTCTGGAATGTGGTGTTCAGAATCTTTCCACTCATCAATAAAATGATTTAGGAATGGAATTTATGTCAAAATGTTTCAGTTATACTCTATGATTTTTTTTTAAGAAAACTCAAAACATCATGGATAATAGGGGCCATTCGAAAATATGCCGGACCCAAAACAGAGAAGATAGCACAAGTGACTGTTACTCTTACAAGGACCACAAACGATCAACATTTCAACCTCTATTACATTTCACAACTTGTCATTAAATGGAAAGCACCTGTGTAGGGTGATTTTTCGTTCATTCTATATCCTATAGTATTGAACTGAACACAGTACCTTGTCCCACTGGATAAATCATGCAACTGCCACAGAATCAGGTTGAGTGGTTTATAAGGCATATTGGAACGAGTTAAAAATCACTTTATATCCCTTTAAAAGTTTATTCTTTTGGAGGAAGGGGTTCCTGAATGCCTCAGTCATAATGTGTGTTGTGAATCAGAGGGATGGTCAGAGTATTAAGTTATCTGGCTTAGGATAGAGCTGCGGGGATTGGAAGGAACTGTTGTCACCACAGGGACGAAGGGTGTCCTCGGAGCTGGGCTGGGAACAGCAGCGGTCACACCGCACTCAGAATCCCAAGGAGACCAGGATGCCGAGGGCGGGCAGCAGGAAGACGAGAAGACTTGGCGACAGGGTGCAGACGCCTACAAAGCAAACCAAAACGGGCACTTTAATTCCCTGGTAACAGTCACGACTTCTCACTACCCTGTTTCGGGGAGAAGACCAGATTACATAGGCCTGAAAACCAAGAGGCTCCTTTAGAAAACAGACACAAATCCAAACATGTTTCTATTCCTGCATGATTGAAGGAGACCCAGAACACTGATGAAGGGTTTTATGTGTGAGAGCATGTGGATGGTTCATACATGTTCCTGCAAACCATTTAAGATAATAAGATCACAAATATTTGCTTTCCCTATGGTCTAGATTCCAACCAGAAGGTAATAATAGGTCAAGAAACATGAATAAGCAAGAGAACCACATGTAAGCTGCTAAAAATGTAAGATAAGGAGATGCAGTAAAAATACTAGTCATGTTACCTGGGATAATGACATCATAGGGACACTGGATATATTTTGTATCATTTCATATCCCGATGGTTTGAAGGCTTTTAGGTGCTTATACACAATGACTTGAGAACTGTGTGTGTGATAATAGTTAATCATCTATTCAAATATTTATCTAAGGAACAATTGCCCTGAGGTGATGCTGTGAGTTAAAACGGAAAATGATGTAATAGGCAATAGACCTATATTCCATCTTGGGCTAATAATTACATGTAGAAGAGTTCTTCCTGCGGTCAAGGCAGTTAAAGAGTGCAGATCCTGCCCTCACTGGAATTGCTGAGAAAGGGCTGAGAAGTGTGGCCAAGAAAGCACATCCTTCCTTTCCACTAGCCGCACATCTTCAGTGAGCACACGGCTGTAAATGACGGGCTAAGAACTAGTCAGCAGCGTGTGAATGTAACAGGTTCATGTAGTTGGACATTTATTTGAAACCTTAAAACAATATTATCTACTGTATCAACAGTGGCTTAAAACATCCTTTCTTTGGAATATTCCTTTGATATTCAGGAAAATTCAGGGCATTTCTCTTGCATCTCTGGTCATTAAAAGCACATTCATGCTCCCTGTACAGTGGAAAAAGGTCTGTGTTTATCTGCCTATCTGTGCTCCACTGTTGCCCTGTTAGCAGTGTTCAGCGCTGCATGGAAAACATGAGGAAAAAAGGCATAATCAGACACAGATAAGGGGGTTCTGAGGAATCAGCAGGGTGGTCAGCATCAGAAAGCAAGGGCCTACTAGCGAGGGAAATACATGTGGTCCTCAAGAAGCGGCGGACGGACTCATGGATGCAGACGCTGAGCAGTAACATCTCACCGACAATGACGCGCGTCCCGACTGCGATGGCTGCTGTCCACGGTCTGCGGCCACAGCAGACACTCTGCCAGCCATCCGTATATATTGTGACATTAGTGCAACGGCTCATGGCGGTAGATCCTATGAACCTGCTTTTACAGGTTTTGTAATTCCGACTCGGGTAAGATGCCGCTAAGGCTGCTGCCAAGAGGGCCCGGCCGGGGTGAGGCCCCCGGTCGGCCTGGCTTCGGCGGCTCTGTCTGCCTCTCTGTCTCCTTCTGCAGACAGCTGTGGAAGGGAACCTGTTCTAGAAATGCATAAGGACACTACACCCTCACTTCATGTGTTAAGGCAACTATTCCATTTTTCTATACAGATACTTAAAAAAATATGTCACAGCCCACACGCGATTTTACTCTGATAAGATGACCAATGATAAACCTCAACACACAGAAGAACAAGTAGTCTTCAGAGTTTGATCTGAGTTAAACGGCCCACCCTGAAGCCTCTGCCTGAGAAGGACCGTGGGGTCCCTGTGTCGCTCTGTCCTTGGACCACAAATCACATCCGCGGTGGGGATGCGTTCATGTGGGCGCCTGAGGATGGGGTTGGCTCAGTTCACACCGTGGCAGCGGAAAGAAATGTAGGCAGTTGTACGCCAGTTTGAAGTTTTGGTGTTAGTATGAAAACCAGACACAATTTCATAATTTGTGGCTTCAATATCAGGATATTTGATTTATTTTAAATAAATGCTTCGTGTGTATGTGCGTTATATTTAATTTCTCCGGTGGCTCTGGCTTATGTAATTGCGGTCTCCATCTTCAGTTCTCTCCCACGTTCCAAGCACAAATTACAGACCTGACTGAATTACTATTTAAAGTCATTTTATATGTGGGATCTCTATATTCGTGAGGAGTTTTCAATATATGTTGGTTTTACATCTAATGAAGTGTAGGTCATAATATTGCTGTCAAGCACAATTTTAGTACTTATATGGCATGTAGTAAACATGCATTTTCTTTTCACATATCTACTAAACGTCAAACGAACAAATCATCAATCCTGTGACTAGTTTTCCCCTATCAGAAAACATGCAAATCCAATTTAAAGGACTTTGTCTTTTCCACTGGATTTTCTTGATTTTCTTTAACCTACACTGCCCAGATTTATTATTTCCCTCCAGAAGGATTCCTGCTGAAGGAGTTACCTATTGAGAGGAGAAATTTCAATTTAAAGTTAAGAAGTGCTTCAACAATCTGCAGGCTTTACCATGCGTAGAGAACAATTCTAGTCAGTTTTTAATGCAGGTCTCTCCTCTGATGCTTACATCGGGACACCATGATCCAATCCAAGTTGTCACTGTTTGGCTATTGCTTATGTAGCCATAATCCTAGAATTTTCTCCTCATGGTGCCTCTTCCGTGTTTACGACTGTTCTGCTCCTAGATTGTGATCAACTTCAGGACAGGGTTATATCCAAATCCTATCTTCAGCTGCGCAGACCAACACCAAGGGCAGCATATGGTGAGTACTCACCCCGCAATATTATAATAGGCATACTTCTTCCAGCTATAAGCCCTGAGCCTTTTCTGATTACAGAACACAAGGTGGGAGAAAAAAACACATGGGTGGGATGAGAGACTTTAAGGAAGCAGACAAGGAAACCACTGTGGCCTGCAGAGGAAGCTTTGAGATTTCTTTACATTTTATAGTCTCTCCATGTTGCGTCTGTCCAACATTCAGGGCCCTGGGGTTAGGAAGGCGGTCACCCATTCCTATAACGCTGTTCCTTGGGAAATAGATGTCTTTTCTCCTATCGGGGAGATGATATTAAAAATCCACAGTGGAAAGGCATTTGTTTTACTGCTCCGGTCATCTTGTCTTGGTTAAATGTCACTATGGATCCTTTTGAAGTGTTGTTAAATGGCCCAGGGCTCAGGGAAGAGTGTTTTGATAAGCTGGTTGGCCACTGCCTAGGGGCATGCTTAACACTGTCATAGGCACACATCAGTGGGTGTTTGCTGTCAAAACGTGTTGTCAATACAACTCTTGCTGGGATAGCCGCAAATTTAGGGAAGTGAAAGAGTGAAAATCAGCTCAGGTAGGAAAAGAACCAAGTCACCTGTCTTTATTCAGGTTAGTAGGGCAGACACAGAAAATGCCAAAGTAAACTCACATGAAGACACTCCCAAGGTTGGGCTGGAGTTGAGGGGTCACACCAATGTGTCACCAATGAAACCCAGCCCACACTCCCACTATGACTGGGATAGCCAATCACTCGGTTCCCCTCCGCTCGTGCCGACCCCAACCCTGGTCAGCCTTTGCTCCTCATGCCCCCCCCTCAGAAGCAGAAATTCATCCAGAACTGATGAGATGCCTTCAAACCCTCCTCTGAATTCTTCAGCAGGAGCTCAGACCTACATACGGCGCCCACCTTCCCCTGAGCGGGTTGCACGGCTGCTCCGGCTACGTCACAGCCTCCGGTCGGCTCCGACTACCCGTCAGACTAGAGGTTTGTGCTCGGTCTTCTGTTTGACAGAATGAACAGGCAAATGTGAGGACCAGCGAGCAGGCTGACGTCCTTCCTGCAGTCGTAAGGCCACTGAGAAGAGAAGCACGGGCAGCTAAGAGTACGCGCTCGGGGGCCAGGCGAGGACAGCCAAGTCCGAATCCAGTCCTGCTTCCACTTTCTACAGGTTAGGTGGTCTTGAGCATGTTTTTCATTTTCTTAAGGCTTAGTTCCTCCCACTACAAATGGGGATGATATGCCTCACGGTTTTAGTGTGAGAATCAAGAGCTCTATCAATGGTTCTGGTAGATATTTTGGCAGCGCAGCCCTTCTTCAGAAGCAATCCTGTGTGGAAGCCCATTACTGAATGAGGATGGAGGGGGTGTTTTACTCACAGATGGGCCCGAGGCAGGAAACTGCCTGATTTTTACCTCCTCTCTGTTCATGCTGGTCCTTGTACCCCCCCAAGCCCATCACTCCCTGACACAGGTGGGGCTCTGCTTTTCAGTTTGAAAACAGCTGCCTTCTACAAAGCACTTCAGAAAATGTATAGCTAATAGAAACTCCCTAAGTGGTAGCAATTCCTACTCCATTTGATGTTGTCTCTTGCTTCAGACCTGCACTGTATTTTTGAAAAGTAGTTGGGTGAAAAGCAGTGCAGAATGACACACAAGCAGGTGTCTGCCGCACATCACTTACATCTGAGACGTTCACATATTACTGCTCCCCAATCACAGACGCAGCCTTTCGGAGCACAGCGTTCCTAAAACGTCCTTTCACCTATCAACACGGGGTAGGCACATGGAACTTCCCCGAAGTAGGATAGCTCATGTGTTATCTCCTCTGGGCATAGCAGTGCGGATCTCTGGTTTTCAGTAATAGGAACCTAACTGAGAAAAAGCCAGTGTACTGCTGAGGGACAGGTAGAACCAGAGAACTGAACCCCGGTGTCTTCCAGTCTCTGACGTCCATCTCTTCTTCCTTTATATTGCCTCACGTTCAGACTGACTGCCCTTGCAGACAGACAAGAGTTCCCAGCTCACAAACATATATTCTCAAGAACAAGGAGATGATATGCTTTTACCCCAACTCCAGCGAGAAACACTCCCAAGGAATGATTCTGCTCTGCAGAGCCTGTCCATTCCCAGACCAATTGCTGGGGCTGGGTTAGTGGACTTCTGTGACTGAACTGGCTCGGAACAGGTCCCCGTCCCTCAGCTGATCCCTGTGGCCAAGGAGGCAGGGCCACTAGAGAAAATGCCAACTTTTGCCCTCAGGAGGTCTAGTACCTTCTGGCTTTATGGATCCAGAAACAAAAGGGTTCTGGGGGAAAAAGGGAGAACATTTTGAATAAAAAGTGCAAATACACATTGAAAGTCACCAAAAACAACAAAGAAAAATCTTTATCCCCCAGATTTGTTGACCATGGGAAGCTTTCTGACAAGGAACATGTCACAAGCAATGTTCTGTCCACAACTTTGGAAAAATGTATTTTTGGTAATTGGAAAAGCATGTGCCAGGTAACTGCTCACCTGAATTATTCGCAACCTTTCTACCTTGTCTTCCTCAACTTTTACCTTCTTTCCCAACTACTTGAGGCTAAGCAAGATAAGAAAAGCAAGAGATCTATTTAGCTGGATACCTAAAGCATGTTTATTCTGTAGCCCATCATTGTAGTGGAGCCATTGTTAGGAGCCGTCACTGAGAGCCGCTCAGGATGGGGGCAGCATGGAACCTGTAAGACCAGGAGCTACCCTTTTTTTGGGGGGTGGAGTACACAAATACGTATGGTTATATTTACTTCAGGATCTGGAATTTGCCCAGCAATCAGGAGCACATAAGGAGCAACAAGCTAAGGAATTTAATGAACTACCGTGGCTGGGTCTATGTAAGGTCAGCATTCTGACCTTATTTATTTGCAGAGAAAGTCCTGGTAGGAGTTTGTCATTTTACAAATTCAATCAATCCTAAAGATTTAGTCTGAAAAAAAAAAAAGGTAAAGTAGTGGTTAAGAGCTGAGTTTCTGGAGTCGGCCTAACCAGATGGAGATTCTGGATCTACCTTTTCCCTGCTGTGCACCCCTCAGCAAATTACCTGTGTCTGTTTCCCCATTGACTTGTGAGGATTAAGTGAGAGTACTTACTTTCTTAAATTTTGTGGCAGAAATGGGTAAAAATGAAGGTTAGAGGAGGAAGCGATATTTCTCATTTTTAGATGCTGTAACATAACATATGGGCAAAGTTTCTGACAAAGACAACTTTAAAACAAATTCACACGATCCAATTTTCTCATGGAACTTAATGCTTGATCAATATGAAGCCATTGAGGCAAAATGAGTATTTTAAAATTTGGCCACTGGGGTTTTACAAAATGTCTGAGACAAACAATCTTTGGTTGATTCGCTTCTGGACTTCCCTCCTTGTCTGTCTTTGCCTCTTCCTGCACGTTCCCTCCTGCGTGGCGGCCCCGACTGGTCTGCTTCCCACTCCATTCTCCCTCCTTTCTAAACATTATCAGCAGAGAGAGTACAGAACGGAGCCGAGGCATAAAACTTGAAACTTATAAAGTAGAAAAGATTTTTACTTGCCTAGAGACTGGCATAAAAGTTGCAATGGAACCCCTGCAATTCAGTGAGGCTCATGTTAACATTTCTGTTAGGCCATATGTCAAAATTACTATTTTTATAAATTATCAAATTCTCATTAAAAATTAAAGGAGGTAGCTCTTTAGAAAGTTGGGTTTGCCTCAAATAGGTTTCTAAGGAAAAATACAGAGAGAGTTTTCGACTTTAAATAAATCATTATAAGCATTTACTACCAGCTGACAATAAAGTAGTGTGGATTTATCCCAGTTGGTCTTAAGGGTTTCTGTAAAATAAAGCAAAAAAGATCAGAAAATAAAATGAATTTGATCTTTACTTATAGCAGACTTTCTCTACATTTGATGATTTTTTTTGGTTGGATATCAATTTTATGACTGTGTATATCAGCTTATTTATTTTGTTTTTCTGATGTTTTTATCTCTCTGTGCCTCTTTGAAATAGCAAAATACTAAGCTATGAGGAGAAGAACAAAGACAGCTTAAGGCCTATTTCCAGTTCTGTTAATAGCTAGTTATGTAACTTTGGGCAAAAGAGAATATTTGGACTCAAGATGTGGCTCTGAGGCTGGTGTGATCTTTGGTCATTTTACTTGTCAGGGATGTGGATTTTTCTTCTGGGAAACGGTCGTGTTCAATGTTATAAGTCTCAAGCTTCCTACTGTGGTCATGAGTCTATGATTCTGAGCAGACCATAACATATTTAAGAATATCAAGCATTGCACCATAAAACTTGTACACATATTTGTTATATTTCCCCTTATTTATGGTAATCAAAGTTGATAATAGTTTATAAATACAGATTAAAAGCTTGAACACATAAGTGACAGTGGCTTTGACGGGTTTTTCAAACTGGTGAAACCCACTCATTTTGTGGCTCCCACTTGCTTGGCAATTATGAACCTAAATGCCAGGCAAAACAGATTTATTTTTTTTTGGCAGAGGTATATGGTTTGCTGGCAGCTTACCCTGGCAGTTGTATCCTCCTTCCCTTACTGTTGACTCTGGCCCTTTCCCGGTCAGAAAATGCTAGATGGCCAGGGCTCGTCTCCTCTTTGAGGAAGGAGTGAGCATTTCCAACGGAGTGGCGACCCATTATTCGCTGGGAAATGTCCAAGTCATTTCTAACTGCCTATTAGCCCATAAACACATGCTCAAATCACCTAACTTTGATATAATTTGAGGGCAAGATGAGACAGTAATTATGAGGCCAGTTTGAACTGGCTTCCCTACTTCTTCAGAAATGCAGGGTGGTGTTTCCCCAGGAGCACGACCATCGCGTGGGAAGGCAGAGTCGAGGCCGCCCGCACTTACGGGAGGGGGTGCCGGCCACAGGCACGTCACCTCTCAGAACTGCTAGTCCCTTATCTGTGAATTGGTGAACGTAATACTTACATGGCAGGGTATTTGTGAAAATTAAATGGGAAAAAATAAAGTTTAAAATGCATAGTGAAAGCCCTCTGATAATTGTGAATTAGAAATCTGAAATACGGTTTGTTCATTTGAAAAAAAATCTTATTTAGGGAAATTTAATGAGAACCCACTGAGCCTGGGATGAGACACAAGAGACCCCAACTTCAGTATTTGGGTCCCACTCCATAAAATGTGCAAGATACATACCATGGATTTCATGGGTTTATTTTTTTCCTCAACTTATACATAAACTTTAACAAATAACATTGAAGTTCTTTGTGATGAATTCACAGACAAGCTGAGCCAGCTTATCAGATCATCCTTGCAACTGGCCTTGGAAATGGCCATTGAACAGAACCTGCTCACCTGGGCGGGTGGCCCTGGCTCTGTGGAACGCACCAGACCACCACCAGGACTGGTTTTTCTCAGACTTCATTAAAGTTAGACTGGGGGCTTCAGGGGCCTATTCTAATTTGTCTCGCTCATAAAAACAAGTATTCAGTTATTCCCTCCACCACCCCAGCCCTGTCTTTCCCCAGGCAGTGTTTGAGGGAAAGGCACAGCAAGCAGAGCCAGAGAGAAAGTTCAAGAACATGTGTATCTGGGGTCCAGGTTCATGGCTCCTCCTTGGTGCTCGGCTGGGTGCCAGCCGGGCCCATCTGTGACTCCCACTTCCCGGACATTCTCAGTAGCGACAGATACACAGCCCATCGGGTTGACTTAGAGGTGAAGGCAGGCTGTTCCCCGCACCTCCACCTCCCCACAGACCCACCTGCTTGTTCATAGCTTTGCCTCTTTATGCTTTTGGGAGAACAGCTGGCATTTTGGAGTACTGCCGATAAAGGGTTAGAGGAAAACTAATCGGTCATGACAGATAACTTTCCTTAAACTTAAAAGTTTAAGTTTAATCAAAAGAAATCCAAACTAAGGGAAGCAGGCAGGTATGTCTTCCCCACAAAGCCCACTGAGTTCTCTCGGTTCTTCTTTTACATAAACTGAGTCAATGATCTTTTGCTGATTTAGTATCACGCTCAAGGTCATGGTGGGACACAATGTTTGTAGGCGGGACAATTGAACTTAGAGGGCTTACTCCATCATGTAGTGGATGTCATGACTATTCATTCACAGAGGGTCTCTTTTGCATAGGCACCCCTAAAATCCAGAGGAAACATGACATATTTTTAGGAGACACATTTCTATGCCTATTTCTAGTACCAGTAGTAGTGGGACAAATCCTTCCCCAGTTCTAGCAGAGGACAAGTATCTTGCCTTTAAGTTTGCCTAGAACATCAGGCCGTGCAAGATGAGAGCTATGCGGGCAGCAGAGAAGCCTCTGTGCACTGGAGCCGTGAGCCCCGGCGTGAAAGTCGGATTCAGCTCACGAGGCTCCTGGGGGAGCAGCATGCCAGTGACCAGCCTACGTGTGAGTCCCACTTCGCGTGTCTGGTTTTATCCAAGTACAGACTTAGACTGACTTCAGTTACAATGTACCTCTGCTTTTCTTTTTAAATAGAATCACCTAACAATGAGGAAAACTCTAATATTAATATGCAGAGAGTGATATGAGAGTCATAAAAAGAAGATTTGCTTAAGATTACTTCATTTATTCATAAGTTTTCTGGACACTCTGAGTCTGTGTTTTGATGACATAACACGTCATCAGCAAATATATGTACAACGCTCCAAGAAGGAACTAGAGGTTTCTAAAGGGGAGGGGTGTGGGAGGCCGGTTGGGGAGGGTGGGAGAAGGGTACTGAGGGGTATTATGTTTAGTACACATGGTGTGGGGGATCACGGGGAAAACAGAGTAGCACAGAGAAGGCAAACAGTGAATCTGTGGCATCTTACTACACTGATGGACAGTGACTGCATTGGGGTATGGGGGGGGACTTGATAATATGCGTAAATGTAGTCACCACATTGTTTTTTCATGTGAAACCTTCACAAGAGTGTATATCAATAATACCTTAATAAAAAAAACAATGTAAAAAATATATATCTGTCCAACAGATTGTTTTACTTTTTATAATGTATTAAATGCCTAGTCTGTCCAGGGAAATTTGCAAACATGTTATTCTGCTTAATTCTTATAACACACAGTCGGAGTGTAGCTCATTATTCTCATTTACAGATGAGAGGACTAAGGCTCAGATCTGTCCATTTAGCACAAGGCAAAATTGGTTACTGAACTGAAACTTATTCTAAGCCCAGTGCTGTTTTTCTCTACCCCACAGATGGTTCATGAATATCTCTTAATATGGCCTGACTTCCTTAATGTAATGAGTTGAGAGTTGGAAATTATTACCGATGTCTAAACACCTCCACGGCTACAACTGTCAAGCCCCCTGCTGGTTTCACGTGGTGATTCAGAGACAACTCTCTCAGGAGCTTTCCCAGGGTACAACCAGGCCACAGGTTCCATTTGATCTTTCTTGATTCGTCTTTGGTTTGGGGCTATAATGAATGAGTGAATCACCTGTCTGAGGTAGTACTTTGATATCAAAGATATACTTTCCAAATCCGATTCTGAATTCACTAGTTCGTCCGACCTCAGGCCTTTCTGCAGGATACCACGTCATCCATCTGACAGCAAGGACTGGTTAGTGCCTCTCTGTTTTTCCACATGCACATGAAGCTCTGGCAAGAAACTGAGTTCATTGAATCTCTACAGCTATTAAGGTCATATCCAGCTGAATCTTCTTTTTGTATTTCCACAGGAGAAGCAATTTCTCAGCCGCTTTACCCACAGTCTGAAATGTGTGAGGAATTGCTGACTGGAACTCAACACCGATTACTCCACAGGATTTCTAAGAGTCTGTGCTTCTTCAGCTTCTCACCCGGAAGATACAAAATAATTCCCATCACTCTGGATGGCACCTGCAAGAACTGCTGTTCTGTTTATGTATTTGTTGGAGTGCTTTCTCTTCAGAAGGCTCATTCTTAGATTGGTGCCAAATCTAAATTTTAAGTTCTTTTCAAATTCTTTTTAGGTTCGAAAGAGTGGAAGAAAAGAAAACGGGCTTTTCTTCACTTCTGCAAGGAGTTTATGAACAGAGCAATTACTCCTTGCCAACAGCCAAGATTTCTGGGGAATGCTTTAAGAAAACACGTTGTTCCTACTGAACAAGTCAATCTCCCACCCAGTGAACAGAATATGAATTCTTCTTCCAACACCTGTGTTTCCGCTAGTAGTGCCAGTCTTCTACTTGTAAAAATTTTGGAGCCATTACTGGCTTTCTGTCCTCAAGACTTAGGCCTTGTGTCTTTAAGTCTCTTGACAGTGTCATTTATACAGTGGGACTTTTAGGTGAAAATTTGTCTGATAAAGTATTATGTATAATTTTAAATGACATTCATAACATTTTGAAGGGCATGGGGAATGTTCACGTAACCTAATTCATAAAAGCAGGATGCAGCATGATATACGCAATAGAAACTAAAACATGAAATAATGTATGTATATAGGGTGACAAAGCAAATTCCACTGAACATTAATAATTAGTTTGTTTGGAATATGACTGACTTTCTTTTTCTTTCAGATTTTTATAATTTCCAAGTTTCCTAAAAAGTTATAATAACAATGTCTAAATTAAAGTAGATATTCAATGTTAGTAATTTAAATTTATGAGAAAGTTCCCATTTGTGTTTACATGCTCCTCTCTTTACAAATAAACAATTTTTAAACAACTTTAAACTTAAATAAGAAAATTCTAGAATGGTACTATTCTCCAACAGCCGACATTTCGTAATGTTAATTCTATAGTTTCTTTGCATAGTTACGGTTTGGCAAAAACTCTGACATTGTACTGAAGGATATTCGTTTAATATATAACATTTTCACTTATTTAGCTATAAATCACAATTTTTTTCTAAAGTTATTACCATCTTTGATTTAACATCTAGTATTTCAGAATCTCTCACAATATTCTCAAATTCACACTTATTTTAATTTTGAATAAACTACATCATGCACACAGGGTGAGAGAAATACGAAAATTTAAACAAATACGAGAATTCCACAAATCCAATAAAGGGAAGAGACCAATGCCTCAAATATTTTGAGTTAACCAACGCTTTGAGAAATGGAGTTTGAAGAAAAAAAATAGATATGCGAGACAGAGAGATGGCAGGGGAAGGCGCTTTTGTCTGCTGTCTTTTTGTTACTACGTTCATATGTGTAGGACGCGGAAAACGAGGCTAGAAGAATATTTAAAGCAGTCCAGTGAATTTGTTTTTGATGTGAAAGAAGTTTGAGTATTATTACATAATGGTCTGATATTATGTACCATTTTAATGCACTGGATCTTTTAATTGTGATGTAATGTCCAAATAATCAACAAGTTTGCGGTATGCTGCAAACTGACTTTTGTGATTCATAAGGAAGGGAGTCTCAAGTTTCAGAACATCCTCGACATGTCAGATCTACTTAGGGAAACACTGGGAACCCACATGACCTTTCCTCTGGGGAATCCGTATGTCCTTGGGACTTACAAGTACTTAACTGAAATGCATCTTATATGACTAGCCTACCTGAAATCTTGACTTGAGACACCACCCCATCTCCTCCATCGCTGTGCGCACGAACTTCCACGACATACTCGCCATCCCTTGGGATTGGAACTTCTATGGAGTGTTTATGAGTGGAATACAGCTTGCCATCGTGCTGACCATCAGGCCTATAAAGTACCTTAAAAGGTCCAAAATATGTATTCTTAATAAAGTGGTAATAATCCGCCAATGCCTGAATACTAAAGCCAGAATTAAAAATTTCTTATACTTTTACTAATTAAAAAAATCCAAGGAAGCTATGTGTAAATCCAAGCCAGTTGGAAAAAATTCATGTTATTTTTAATTTGCAGAAATTGACTTCACCTATTTTTAGGTTGATACAAGAGAATATGCCTTAAGCACCTGAATTTCATTTTTTGAGATGGCCTAAAATAGACAGAGAGATCGTGACTTTTATGAAAAAGGTATAAAATAAGGGCTTTTTCAACATATGGAAGAAGTCTAAAAAAAGTCTCACCATTTAAATTTTTTTCACAGTACTCCTAAAATTTGGTATCTAATGAAAAATGTGATACTGTGTGATATAGCGAGTATACAGGAATTTTTTCCTTTTTTGTTCATTTCCAGAAGATAACTCAATGCATGAGTTCACTGTGTGTTGGGCGATACTGTCTCAACCACTGACGAACAAAAAAAAGATTACTTCTCCCTTTTTGATGCATGGATTATTCTAACTCTCTCCTTGAACGCAGTATTATATTTATCTTGCTCACGTGATGAAACATTTTCCTAGAATTCACCGAAGACCTTTTCTCATCTTGAAATCTATCACGGCGCTCTACCAGCGGACTCTGCCGTACAGCTGGAACAAGAAAGCTGAGTGGGTTTTGCCAAAACAGCAACCTGTACAACTACCAATCGCTCTTTGCAAGAATGAAGCTTGTTTGCGGAATAATCTAGTAATCGCTTACATACCTTATATCCCGTCACTGTAGATTCATTTGATAGCGCGATCACGTGATCCCAGGTGATGACGTAGCGGGAACCGGACCGCACGGAACTGATGATCCTCGGCGGCTGGCTTGGAGCTGTGGGAAGTAGGAATATGCAAACGACAGTCACCAGATCCAACTTCAGTTCTTCAAGTGCACTGGCCCTGGAATTGTTAATGCTGAGGATAATGATGCGAAGACAACGGCAGTCCATTTGGATGAGTGCTTGCTATATACCAGGCACCGTGCTAAGCACCTCTATCCATGGGTTCACTAAATGCACCCTATGGCCCTGCGAGGTAATATCCCTACCTTTTACACTCTTCTCATTACCCTTCACTTGGGTTTCCTTCGCCCCCAGTCTTTTGAAATTGTGGTTTACAGGGTTGTCAGTCACCTCCAACTGACCAAATCTAATGTCACTTTTTTATTCCTTTCAAAATTTCTGTCTTGGCAGCATTCCCCAGAGTTGACATTCTAATCCTTTCTTGCATCTCATTCTTCTCTTACATTAATGACCTTTTACCATCTGGGTTTTCCTCCTACCTCTCAGGCTGCTCCTTCTCATGAGCCATCCTTTGTGGGCTCCATGACTTCTGCCCCATTTCCAGTGTTGGAATGACGCAGGACTTGATCCCAAACACCCTTTTGTCCTCTGCCCACGAATCTTCCCTGCATCTTACACCTGGGCCCACTGAGCTTTAAGTGCTCGCAGCTCTAGCTCAAGGTCTAACCATTCTCTTGACCTCTAGATGTGTGTGTCCAGCTGCCTATCTCCACTTGTACATCTAAAAGTCTTCTCAAATGTAATCAAGATGGAACATTTGCTATGAGCCCCCAAACCTGCCTCTCTGTGAGTCTTAGAAATCAAAGTTTCTCAAGCAAATATCTAGTTTTTGGTTTGGTCTTCTGTTCATCACCAACATCCAAATTAGCAGCGAGTTGTTAACTCTGTGTACAGTAATTTTCCACTTCTCTCTGTCTCAATTCCGGCCCCACATCGTCGCTTTCTTCTGCTACTCAAAGTCTCCTAATTGACTGGTCTGCTTTTATTCTTACTCCACCGTATGCACTGTCCATCCAGAAGCCAGAATGTTTTTTTTAAAAAACATAAATTAGATTTCACTCTCTGCTTTAAAAATCTCCCAACGGCTGTTAGCACACTCACAAAAAACTCCAACTCCTTGCTATTACCCACAACTACACAGCCCTTCATATTTCAACCCCCGCACACTCGCCCCCTCCTCACCACAGAACTGACGCCCTGGCCCCACTGGCCTTTCTGTGCTTCAGGACCAAACCCTTTCCACCTCTGGGCTTTGCACAAGTTATTTTCTCCCCCCGCAATAATCCGCTCCTGCCAGTCACCCCATAGCGGGTCCTCCCTCCACTCACATCCTACCGCAAGTGGTGTCTTCTCAAAGTGGTCTTTCCTGACCACCCAGCTGGAGTCACTCAACTTTATTACCTGTGTATTCACTTTATTGCCCTGTCCCCTGATATTATCGTATTTATTTATTTGCCAGAGGTTTTTTTGTTTTCCTCTGTTTTGTTTTCTTGTCTCCTTCCATTAGCTTATAAATCAGATGACAAGAAGCTCCTAGCATACTTTTGATGACTGAGTAAGTGGAAAAAAGAACAAAGGAATAAATGCTCTGTTTACAAATCAGGACACTGAGGTTTAAGGAGATGAGGTAGTTTGTCTATTGTCACACATTTAGTAAGTGGCAAAGATAGATCTGAAACCCATGTCTGATATCCAAGTCTGGTTCTTAGCAATGTGTTTTATCTCATAAGGAGTTTATTTTTCCCCAGTGAATCTCATAAATTTTCAAACCCTAATGGTACTTTTGTCTTCAAGTTCTTGCAAAACTCCATGGAGTCCATAATATAAATTATATTCTTCTGTATTTTTCAACTTGGATTCAAGAAGAAGATATCAAAGTGAAGCCAAAGAAATGAGAATGGCCAGAAAACCTGAGCAGGGTTGTTATATAAACAACGAGAATGTACGGTAATAAGAGAGTAAGCATAACGTTATAACATTTAACTTGAACTTGCATTGTGCAATGATGAGCATAGAAAAATAAGCAGGTTTTCATTTTCTCATGCTGTTGATGCATTCCTAGGGAAACAACATTAAAAATAACAGAATAAATACAAAGTATGTTATCTAATAAAGTCAAATTTGGTGGGGGGGAGTCTTTAAAATGGAACGTGAAATGTACAAAGGCATTCTCCACATTGTTTTCATCATCTGCAACAACTAACTCTTTTAAAAAAGATTTTAAAAAATCTTGTGTGATTGCAAAGGATAGCATTAAAAACTCACTGTGCTAAGACTGCTAAGTAGTAATTTCTCTCAATTGTGCCCACATCAAGATTGAATCAATTGGCAATTTTTGAGACGTCTAAGATGCAAATGCAGAGACTCACGTGCTTTCTTGGTGACGGTCTCAATCATGTCACTGGGGGGTCCACACCCTGCACTGTTGCAGGCCCTGACTTCCACAAAGTACTGGGTGTCGGGCAGGAGGTTCTCCAGCCTGGCCGAGTACTCCTGGCTGGTGACCTGGACTCTGTGTGCAGCCGCTTCTCTGTCGTGAGCCGCCCAGTACCGAATCTGTGAACAGTCGAGTTGGGTGACATTTCGTTGTTATTCAGACACTTCAGAGGTGAAAAGCCCTTTCCGATTGGCTCTGACAGCCCGACGTGGGCTGAGCATCATAGCCTCAAACGTTACCTGATGTCAGTCCACCTCTATCGGTTTTAGAATATGGCAAGGCACAAAACACAGAGCTGATTAAACATGGCAAAAGCAAACCAAGGCTTGCCTCAGGGCCTGAAACAATCTCTCACTGCCCAAGAAAAGAGAACAACAAAAAATACTCTGCATAAAATTTGCCTTCAAAATTGGTCTCTGGAAGTATTTGCCACAATCATTTCTAACATTTATTTCCAACTTTATTTGTGTTTATGTGATTTCAAATTTGTTATTAGCCATTGACAAGACAGTTTGGTGGGAATATCTTATGTGACAAAAACATTCATTTATGTGGCCTAAAACATGCTCGCTCATTTCACAAGTATGTATGTAAAATGATTTCCTTTGAACCTACAGAGAACCCAGATATCAAAGAAATATTATGCCTACTAACTTGATTAGTTGTAGAAATTATTTAACTTTACAATAAATTTATTGTTAAAATTTTTATCCATGTTGTGAGTAGAAATGATTACTTTTAGCAACCAATGTATCAATGACAGCTTTCCTTATCTCTTAAAGCTGTGAATTATAATTTTCAGGCTTCAAGTAAAGCAGTCTTATTGGTAATAAATCTATAATTATATCTAAGGTGTAAATAAAAAGGGAATAATTGCTTATAATATTATAAATATACTGGTATTTTGCATATTTTAGATGCCCTGTCTATAAGGTAATGGGACTTTAATTTCACAGTTAACCAAAGTGCTTAGATAATATCCCATATTTATATAATCAACTTTTCATTTACATAAAACACATATGACACCATTATAAAATGGATAGATGGCTTCAATTCACTGGGTAACAAAGTAAGGTTTATATGCAGAATGACCACATTTCAGAACAAAGAGAAGCTAGTCACGAATTGCTTATTGGTCTCCTTGGCACTCTTTTATTTTGTTCACCGTACTCATTTTCCTGATGTAATGCAGTAATGCATTTCCTAATGGTTCCGATGAAGTCCTTGGCATTCCTGTCGTCTAACCAGAAGGACGGCCTCAGAACTGAGGAGGTGGAACTGCCCCAAGAGGCCCCGCAGACAGATGTCACTCGGCCCAGGAGAGCCTTTCTAAGGATGGGGCCCCTTGAGAAGGCGTGAGCTCCTTCTGGAGCCAGTCGGGCAGGTCCTCCGTCTGAGAAGGAAGGTGATGGCTGACATTTTAGTAGGACCTGGACCTGGATAGTACATAAGGTCTCTTCCACTGCTTGACCAAAGAGAAATAAAGGGAACACTTATATTGCAATGAATGCCAGGCACTGAAGTTGGATAGTCCACATAGGTCACCTTCACAACAGTCTCAGAGTGGTAACACTTACCCCATTTTACGGCAATCAAAACTGACGCCCACAAGGCACATGCACTATGTCTGGGCTTGTTGACAGAAGTAAACTGCATTTTAAAACTTTCATTCCATTATAGCAACTTTCTGTCCAGTTTAAAGAGGAGATGCTTTTTCACTAGACTGACATAATAAGGGCCATTTCTAAGAGATACCATGTACTCAAATGAGGAATTTAAGTGACATTTTTCTGCAATCTCACCCCAAATTCCATGAGGCGTTTTGGCAATACAAAAGGAAAGAACAGTTTACTCTTTCCACCCACATCCCAAAAGACCAATAACTTCATTCATCTGACTTTGAATGGGACCTGTGTGGTCACACAATCTCTGTTAAAATTCACAGTAAATTAAAGCAGTGATTTAGCTACACCCTGTATAACCAGGGCACAGAGTTATTGATGAAAAGTAGTTTTATTTAATAATCTGTCTCCATGTAACTTAAAGCCTATGCTTACATGTGACTTACAATGTCTTCAAAGAATGCTAAAATAAATAGTAGGTGGAGGTATGTAAAATATGGCATCACCCTTTTTTATCTGACCCTGCCACTGGCCATGTGCTTAGCTATTTCCAAGTAGACGACAAACTTGAGCCGGTGGCCCTGGACTCTCTCACCGGGCTTCCCGCTGCAGTGACGCACCGACATTAATTTGGGAGAAAACTGCAGAGAGGGAAGGGTGCGACCTGTACTTGTGGAGCAGAACAAACGTATTGCTTTTGATGAATCACTAGGGGAGATCAAAGAGGGCCTGGATGACTTAGTGGGAATGGATCGTCCCTAGCAGAAAAATAAATAAATTAAAGCAGATCCCTTTTTATGGACAGTAAGCCACAGACTCATTTTCATATGCCATTGCACCATAGAGTGTATTTATTTCTGTTTAATGCTGTGGCATATTATGATTTTCACTCTTTCTCTACACATTTCTAAAATCTCCACAGCATCTGTTATCTAATGTTAACCTATCATAGAGCTTACTGAACAATTCCGGAATTGCCTGTCTCCACTCCTACTAGATTTAAAACCCTTTGAGGATTGGTATCCATTATCTGTGAACACTGTGTGTGTAGGACTGTGCCTGATGTACTCATTTATTCATTGAACAAATATTTATCAGAGAGCCACTTTGTGCCCATTACTGTGCTACAGCTAGGGGTGCAGCGGAGAACCTGGCACACATGTCCTTTGCCTTCATAGACCTTATTAAAATAAAGACATGGGGGAAGAAATCAAAATATGTAAGTTTGCATAAAATCATCAATACCTTTGATAGATCTACATGTATAATTTTGCTCCAAGAAAATTCTACCCTGCATTAAAAAAAGTATTAGGAAGCTAGAAAGAAAAACTTTAACAGAAAGGCTAACCAGTATTTTTAATAAAGGGTAATTATACTTTCCATAAATTTATGGGCTATAATAATGCTAGTTTTGTACAAAGTTAAGAGTTATATCTCTTCCTAGGAAATTTTAAGAAATTTTTAGGGAGATCAACTCTTTAACCTCATTTTCTCCAAAAAGGCTTAGAATAAAGAAGCCATGGAAGTGCTTGAAGGTGTTTAGCACTTTTAAAAAATCAGGCTTGCACCATCTGATTATTTTTATTTCAGTAAACTTTTGTATCAGATTTTCAAGTTCTCTCCTTTCAATTCTGATTTTTCTGAAAAAAAATAAAACAAAAGAACAAGTAGTCTTGTGACAAGTGAATGCTCTCTTGTTAAGGATATTAACAGTCTTCAGGAAAAACATCTATATGTGGTTATTTCAGTGAAAAAAAAAGGTGAGGCTCAGACACAGAAAAGCTCCATCTCTAAAAAGACATTATATCATAATTGCATTCAAGTATGAGTGCAGCCTATGGTCTAGGCATAGCACTAATATAAATCATGGGAAATCCATATGCTTATGCTCCTGTGAGCTCAAGCTTTTATCCCAGGCCCTGGCACAGGGACCAGTCAATTCCATGCAGGCTTCAACCAGCTTCTCCTAAGTACTACTGAGCACGTCACCTGAACAGGGGCTGCCACCCCTCACTCCCTGGCCGGGGCTGTCTGCCGTGCTGCAGTGAGGAACTCGCCTCGCCTTCTGGGGAGCTGGGAGGGGAGGTGATGCTCTGGGGGTCACCCTTAACCAATGGGGAGCAAGAGTGGAGGAATGCCTCCCCTTTCATCCCAGGCAGGGCGATTCTGAGTCACGGCCCTAACAGTTCCTTCAGGATTCCAGTTGTCTACAGTAGTTGCCAACGAGATTAAGCCTCTTTCCACCCAAACTTCCCATTTTCCTATTCAATCTGCTTTCTCCTTATATTTGCTCGCTGGGATTATGTTGAAAACAAACAGACAGACAAGTAGAGCAAGAAAAAGCACCACTTTTTCCCGCACCTGCGTGCCAGGCTCTGCTTCGGGGAGATGAAGACAGATGCCTTCTCCAAAACAAGGAAATGAAGCACTTCCTAAATATCAAGTCGATGCTCACCATAATAACTTTGCCTTTAAAAACACTTGAGTAAACTATTCGGAATAGATAATCTTTTAAGATAACTGTGAAATCAATCATCTGCCTTAATCCCCAATTCAGCTGCTAAGAGTTTTTGCATTCATTATTCCAATAGCATATTGTGCTCATTTTCATTAATTTAAATGAATGCTTTTACTGCTGGGTGAGCAAAGTGAGTCTCTGGTGGGTCCCTAGGCAGGAGCCCAGTGTTAGAATATGCCTTGACAGGAAGGACTCCGTGCCTTCTCCTGGTTCCCCGGCACTGCAGGAAAACAGTGCTGGGACTGGAAGTGGAGAGCTTTTCAGACAAGAGGAAAATAATCAGCAAAGTGGAAGCATTCTACTGAGATATATTTTAAAACCACAAGGGAAGAGAGGATTATTTTTAAACTCAGCTGCCCAGACTTCTCACTTGAAATGTCAGGAAATTAGCTTTGAGGTGGTGGCCGATCATATAGGACTCAGACTTCTCCAGCTTTGTATTTTATTTTTTAATGTGCTGTTTCTTTCCAGCTATTTCTTTACAACTTAGACCCTCAGTGCACTTTCACAGGATGTGCAGTGGGCTATTAGTTTTCTCAGTCATCTATCTGGGTAAACCACTAGCGTCTAGCTCCATATTTTAAAATAGAGACAATAGCCACATTATAGTCAGTAAAGATTTCCCCCCATACAGGAGCATTTTCTTACAGGAGAATAAATGTTATGAATGTTCTCTTTTAAGCTTTCATACTTGTCTCTTTCATAGCCGACTCTCTGTGAAGGTTTTTAAAAAAGAATCCAAAGAAACAATAATTTCGTGATTTACTTCCAGCATTTTTAATTGACCATTCTTTGGAGAGGCAAAACATAGGTTCAAATCTGGTTACGCCAGGTTTGTTTCTAAACCTCAAATCCTTCATCTTTAAAACAGGGATTAATAATAGTGTCCATCCCCTAGGACTGCGTGGATCCAATACAAGGAGCTCAAGGAAGTGTTCAGCAGAGTATGGGGCCCAAAAGCGCCACTGTTCTTAGCATCATGTGTACCGACATCCTTAGCCTCATTGCCATCATTGTCTCCAAATGTCCAGTGACACAGAACAGGGAAAAACATTAAACACTTTTATTTCATTTCTTCCACACAACAGTACTATGAGGGGTGGGTACTTTTGCGGCTTTGCAGGTGAGGAAACTGAGGCCCAAAATAATCTGTGAAACTGAACCCTTATTGGCCAACACTTTTTCCTTGAAATTCTCATTTGAGATAGTTTTATCTGCTAAAGATTGTGTTTTGCTATTTAACTGAGAATCCTTAATTGAAGTTACTTCCCAATCAAAAAGGCTTATATTCTGCTTGTTGGAAGTTATTAAATAGTCAGTATATAATTCCTAGGCAAAGACAACATATATAATTCTCTGGGATGTTTTTTAAAAAGTAAAATATACATGTAGCACTTTGGCTCAGTGAGTGGGTTTTATATTAAATGATCTTTTTTCTCTCTCCTTTTTTATTTCTTAGAAATGAATAATATAAAAGAAGAAAAAAATCCTATGGCCCAAAATGTGGCTTTCAAGCTCCAAATGTTGATGGCTGCTCCCAAGATACCTTGCGCTTGTTTACTACAGGGGTTTATAACATCTAGTGAATTTCTCTTTCTGTCTCATTTCTTTTCCACTGGCTGTGAATGTAATTGTCAGTTTAATAAGATATGAATATGGGTCCCCCCAGTCCACTCCTATCATCCCACTCTCTTTGGAATAACTTCAGCTGAGCCCGAAAACACTTCGAGATTTACCCAAATCATAAGCTACAGTACCCCCACCCCCCAAAAAATGTTAGTTTGCATGTTTAAAACTTAAAAACTTGGGTTGATTTTTGTGGTTACATCTCAGAAACAGTACTTTAAGAAAGCCAGATTATAACACTTAATTGATCATACCTCAGTATCTCTGCCAGGACTCAGCCAATATCTAACGCCTACCATGTGCCAGCACTGTTCTTGGCATTGACAGTAAAACAGAAAATATCCTGACTCTGTGGAACTAATATTCCATGAACATACGACAGGGAGTGCGAGGACCAGAGGGCGATCTGACGACGGGGGAGCTCACTGGCCGCTCACTGAGTAAAGCCAAAGGGGGTCTGCGGTGGGACACAAAGCTTTTATCTTTTGAGTGAGAAAATGTGAGTCTTAGACCCTGCTCTGAAGCTTGTCATTAATAAGAGGCAAGTCACTGAATCTCTTTGGTGTCCATTGGCTCATCTGCAAAGGTAGGATGATGTTGGTTGCTGTTTAATTTTCATTTTTTGTGCTTAAAAATATAAGATGACTTCACTTTTCCTGTACAATCAAGTCTAAATTTTGCTAGCATCACATTAGAGACCCAAACGAGCATTCTAGTGTCAATTTTCCAGGTCTTATTCCCTTCAACTAAGACAAGTCCTCCCCTTTCTATCTGGTTAATTCCTACTAGTACTTTAAATTCAGCTCAAGAGACATTTTCCTTGGGACTTTGGTGTGGCCAGTGTTCTGTCTCCATTGATAACATTAGGAGACACATATTTGGTATATTTAAAATTGCTCCCTTTGGAGGGACTTTTAGAAGTGGAACTACTGAGCCAAACAGGACAAACATTTTAAGAATGTTTCTACAAATTACCTACATCCTTTCCAAAAATCTTGAGATTTACCAGCATTTTATAAGAATGTCTCAAAAGATCTTGCTTAACCATGATTGTTATCTTAGTTCTTATTTTGAGCAATTGTTTGTCAACAAATAGGACTCTGTCTCTCCTAGATAAGCCAGTTAAGAACCTCTGCTTTACTAACAATAAGCTTTTAATGCACAACATATTAAACACGGAGGATATAGTTAGTTACCACATAAATCAAGAGGACACAGAACACTGAAAGATGCAACATATTTGAAAACTTATGCTAATTTATTTATGAGTAGATGTATTTAATTTCTTAAAAATGGAACTTACCTGATAGCTTTCCACTATTTTTTCTAGAACATGCTCCCAATGAATGGATATCTCAGAGGACGATAACACTTTTACGCCTACTTCTGTCGGGGCTTCACTGGGAGCTGAAATTTTATGAGAGCATTACATTCTTATATAAGACACTTATAAAATGAAATTCAAATGGTACCATTTGCTGTATGAATGAATTAAAACTGGATTTTAATATTTTAAAGTATTTTAACATTTCCAAAATAAAATAAGTCCAATAATTTTATTACCTCTTCTTGTAGTTTTAATGTTACTTTATTTCATGATCATCAGTGATACATACACACACACACATTGATGTACATGAATGTTAACAGATATACACATGTATACATATACACATACACACATACTTTTACAAAATATGGAAAGCTTCATCGATTTCTCTGATAACTGTAAACAAGAACCATATTTTTTTTTATTTCACCCTCCTAATCTGCTTAAGAAAAGCCCATGGATGCAAATTATGGGTATCAACTCTACATTATCAAAAATAGGAAATTTGGTATTTATTTAGAAAATTGTTCATTACAATTAATTTTTAACTTTCTTATGCTATTTATATGAGCTAAAGATATGCAGAAATACTTCCTTCTTTCTCTTTTATATTTAAGCTGAGATTTTTTTTTTAAGATCTTTTGAAACAAGTTGTGACACCGCTGCTTCTTAGACTCAGGAAAGCTTTGATAAGGTCAATCTTCTAACTGGGCATCAAGTCAAATATGTATCAAAAAGGCCTCTGTTCAGTGAAAAGAAAGAAAGTAATTTACATTCCTTATGAAAATTACACAAAGGAGTGATTTTTTTAAGCAGGAGTGATCAATTTTTATTGTCTTTTATTAACAAGCCATAATCTTCTTTTATGTTAAAAAATGTCCACGTGAACACTGTTGCCTTTCCAAGTCAAGGTAAACATGGAGCACCATGATTGATGTCTTAGCAGTAGAAGAAAAGATGAATACTTATACAAGTTTTGGCACATGCAGGCTTTATGAGACTCAAAAAATATTTAGGAAAGAACTATTATTAAATACAGATGGCCACAACTGAAGAGATGACAGTCAGGTCCTCTTGCCTGATTACTTTACCATCAAATAAAGCAGTACAAAATTGATATTGGGTGAGAAGATAACTTGTAAAATGTTTTTATTTTCATTTTCTTTGTGAGATATACTCATGTTGTTCAAACAATTAACACTGAAGAAAGTTATCGTATTTCTGCTGAATCAGAACAGCATAGAGATTTATTACTTAGGACCAGAAAGTCCTAAATTGATTATAAACTTAAATAATTTCTAGTCTTTATTCTTTCTATGTGTTTAATTGAATTAACTAATTTTAAAGAGTATATATGTGTATATAAGATTGCCTTTTGTGTTTGTATTGGAAGTAAAGATCGTGGGATGATATGAAACCACGTTATTTAACAAACATGAAAATTAATAACTATGATTGAAAAGTATAGGTGAGTTATAAGGGATACATAAATGTTTATTTTAGAGTAAAAATCATGCAAATTGGGTAAATTAATAGAGCGTTTTTGTATTTTTCCTCTAAGAGAGAATAAGAGTATCTCCCCTTAGCTTTAAGTTTCTAAACTATTGCATTTACACTTCTCACACATGTGCAAAGAGAAACTTAGTCAAGGAGGAAGGTGTCAGGTCAGAAGGCAATGAAATCTCTATTTGCTTCTCAGGCCACTAATGGTTGACATAGTGCACATAAGCACAGAGATATAATAAGGAGGCCTTATCTTTTTTTAACAGGAAAAATAAGAGAATAGTAGCTTACATAGGAAGTCATAGAAATTAATGTATTTGTATTTAATCTAAAGCTATGTATTATTTAGGATAGATATATAATGTTTTCTAGGAATATTCTCAGTTCAGTTAAAGTTTCTAGAATAACAAAGAGAGCCAGTATCTGTTTTTTCCTTACGTGACTTTCCAGACAAATTGCTCTCCTCCCAAGAAAAAATTTCAACTGGCTTTCATTCCTTTTTTCATAGAATTATGCCTAGATTCTCCTTAACAAAATTCCAGTACTCTATTGTAATGACAAAAAAAAGTGACATAAATGCTGACGATCACATCACTTGGGGCTAAAAAGGGGACATTTTACCAGAAAAAAAGATATGCTAAGGAACTTGTAAGGAGCACATTTTGTGAATGCACAGATATACTGAGGTTTTCCGATCAAGTGTGGAGAATTTCCAATTGCACAATTATAACCACTAGGCAGAGCAGGGGCCTCCATCTATTATTTCCGTGGGGACTTTCTAACTACCATGGACATGAGCTAAAGGAGGGAAAAGATTTTAGCAACGTGCTGGCCACTTAGATGGAGAGAGTGACATTTTAATCTGGCTCAAAATAATACTCATTTACTAAATGCATAATACTATAAAAATATCTGAGTAAGTATGGCCCAAAAGGCAACAGAACAAGTGCTTCCTGGGAGGCAAGCTTCTCCCTGATCCTTGAGTCCGTGTGTCTTGTACTCACCGTCTTGCGCGGAGTTGATGACGGCCGTGAGGCTGTAGGGCCCATCTCCTTTGCTGTTGAAGGCCTTGACTTTGACTTGAAAGGCAGTGGAGGGGCGCATGGTCTCATCTTTGTGCACGTACCGGCCGGTGTCTGGATTGGTGACTGTCACTTTTTTCCATTCTTCCCCATCAAATGGCTTAAATGCCACGATGTAACCAAAATTGTTGCCATAGTGGTATTCTCTTGACAAAGGCTGAGAGAATGAGAAATTGAAATATTAAGTAAGTTTAAGTGACACAATAAACAGGGGAAAACTCCTGTTACGATGTAATAGTGAAAATGATGACGACACACATGAAAGCATGTTTTTCATATGAAACACTCAGTCCATGAATCAGTCTGCCTGAAAAGGCTAGGACACAACATGCTCCAACACACACAGTGCCTTCGCTTGCTGAGTCTGCTGCTGCCGAGGGTGGGTCCCACTCTGGGCCTTTTCTACTTTCAGTTCCTCCTACCTCCCACTAGTCAGAAGGCCCTTCCTTCACTTTCTTGAGGTAAAAATCACCTAATTGGTGATCCCTGGCCACAGGATTTGCCATTTCCCATTTCCAGAGTTTCCTCACACACTTTATATCTCACCACCCCTGCTTTATTTTTTAATCTTTAACACTGTCATGATGTACACTATAGATTTTACCTATTCACCCACTCTCGTATCTCTCTCAACTGCTAGAATGCAAGTTTCAGGAGGGCAGAGTTCCTAACAGTTTCATTGACCTCTTTGTCCCTAGAACCTGGAAGAAAGCCTCAAGCAATAGTTAATGAATGTGTAAATGAATTTCTTTAGAGCTGAAAGGCAATGGCAAGAGAATGAATCTATGTTGTAATCAAACAGCAGACACGGGTCAGAAGGACAAAGGAGAGCCAGCAGAGAAGGAAGGGGTAGCTCTGCGTCCCCTGCACAGGAGGCTGGCTCAGGGCCCCTGTCTGACCCAAAACTGAACCAAGGGCTCTGTTCTGCAATATTTTTCAGTTTCTTATTATTATACATGTCAGCCACCCAACAAAGAAGTCTGTCAGCCAAATCAATCCATTATTTATAAATAACTGATTTAAAGCTAGTTTTAGCGAATGCTCATCATTCAGTCTTTTTAGCCAAATAAAGAAGTTGTATATTTACTTTTTTTACCAGAAAATCAAACTTAAAGTGTCTTGAGAAAAAACCTTGAACTAAATACAACACAGTTGGTTGAATATAGTTGTTAAACAGGGTGATATAGAAAATGTATATCCTGAAACAAGGTCCTAAGTATGTACACATTGTGATTCTTACGTTATTGACAGTATAATTTAGCATTTCTATAATAGTTAAAACACTTTTTTTATTGACAGTTATCGACCTAGGTTTTGCAATTTAAAGAATATCAGAGCTGACTATAGTGCTTTTAAATCTCAAAAAAGCTGGGGAAAAAATTCCAAGTTGAAAAACAAAAACTCAATAAAAATGGGAAAAAAATGAAGATTCTCAGGCCCCATCTCCAGAGCCTTGATTTAAAAATTTTGGAACAGGATTTCCAATTCTGAATTTCTTGATAAGGCCCCCTTCTTATCCTGAAGCAGCTACCCACTGAGGTTCAGAGAATCAAGCCATGTATAAAAGAGTAAAATATCCTAATTTTCCTAACATCTGTACTTTTGTATGTTACATTGACAGTAACAATTAAAATAGTTTGACACTCAGCAATTTTTCCTAAATCTTAAAAAATGTGACTTCTATGTCAAGTATAAAATATGACTACATAGCACAAAGTGAAGTCAAGTTTTGTTAAACATCCACTTATTATATAAATCAATTTGATACATGTAAAAAAATAAAACCTGTCACTTTCCCTGTAGTTCTCAAAATCCTTTGGAACCCAAGTTGTTTTCTTTGATGATCAGCAGTGATTAAATATGAAAAATATTTTATGGATGCATGGAGTTATGTAAATATTTCCTAGATAAATGTCAGATGTCTCACTCAGACAAGTTTGTGCTATTACAGCCTTCCCGAATCCAAGATCTCTCACTTCAAAAATCCAGGTACAGCGCATTGGTTTCCAGACATTATAGTCTCATTACTGTTCTACAGAAATTGCCCATTTCACAATCCCTTATCTAAAGGGTGACTTTACTCAAAGACAATGTCCAAAACACATGCAGTACTAAATTAATAAAATTATTAGTTTCCCTTAAATGCCAGATTTCAGCTGGCTTACTGTGTTTTAGTAATATAGAACTCCCCTTAGGGTCATAAAAATATAACAAAATGTCTTGGATCCCTCAATAACAAGCCCCTGGGTGACTTCTAAGACTGCGTTATCATGATAGATTACACTAGCGATCAAAGTCAAGTCTCAAGTGAGAGAGCATGCTCCAACTTAAAAGCAGGTGCTGATACCAAAGTTTTTTAACTGCATCTTTGGAGTTGTGAATGTCCAGAGAAAATGGTATAAATTAAACTTGGGTTACCAGGCCACAATGAGTTCAAAGTATCTCTAAAATCAGATTGTTGAATGTTTATTCTTTCAGGCCGACACATTCCTTAGTACCCAGGATCTATTTCTGCATACTAAAACACAGTAAGCCAGCTGAAATCTGACATTTAAGGGAAACTAAAAATTTTATTAATTTAGTACTGCATGTGTTTTGGACATTGTCTTTGTTTGTTTGAGTAAAGTCACACTTTAGATAGGGGATTGTGAAATGGGCAATTTCTGTAGAACAGTAATGATGAGCTTGGCAGATGCTCCAGAAATAGATGTCTGTTGGAGGTGCAGGCTGGATGTAGCTTGCTGTTAAAATTTGTCTTCAGGAAACACAGTTACAAATATCATGAAACTGTGTTGAAATAAAAGTTAAAATTGTCATATTGCATGCAAACAAAAATAATAAAATCTCAAGGAGTCTTGAAAAAAGCAGATTACATGTAAAAGAATATTAGGTTAAAAAATGCATTATCAAACTTTATGATATCATATCTAGAAGACTAGAGACTACCCCAAAATGTCAATTTGGGTGATTTCTGGGTTGTATCATCATGGATAATTTTCATTTACTTTATACTTCAAGAGTGGAGCTGTCATTAATGAGAAACTGTTGCTGTTGTAAATTTGAAGTTATTTTTATAGAAAGGAAATGAATACCCCTGCAAGAGGAGTATTACCATAATAGTTGGAACAGTGCTTTGATCAGCTAATACTACCTAACTAATGTGTACATAGAAAAGGATAACAAATCAGATCAGTGTTTTGGGCAAGAGCAATGCTGAAGAACATCCAAAATCTCTTTTGGATAAACATTTCCCAGTTGAATATCCAGTGCCTTTTGTTGAAAAAGATGACCCTTTCCTATAATGTATTGCTTCAGTGCCATGAGTGTGATTCTGCTCCATTGATAAGTCTTTATGTCACTGTCACACTTCTTGATTTATGTAGCTTTAGTAAATTTTGAATTCAGGTAGTGTAAATCCTCCAATTTGTTTTTTTCAAATATACATGAGTCTTCTAATCCATGAACATGGTATATATATGTCCACTTAATTTGAGTTTTTCTTAATTTCTCTGAGCAATGTTTGTGATTTTTAGTAGAGAGTGTTAAGTTTTAGTGGCGTGGAAGTTTTTGTAAAATTTACTGGAAAACTACTTGCATGTTTTTGTTTAATTTATTTCTATGTATTTTATGTTTCCCTAATTCCTATTATAAGTGGAATTTATAAATTTTATTAGAAAAAAACCAATAAAATATAAAAGGATAATTGATTTTATAATACTGATCATGTATCCCTACATTTTAAAATGTGCTTATTATTTCTAGCAGTTGCTTATAGATTTCCTAGAATTTTTTACATGAACACATATTATGCTCTTTATTTCATTTTCTTGCCCTATTCAACTGGCCACAGCCTCTATTATAACATTAAGAGAGAAGATATTTGCCCTGTGTCCAGTTTAAGAGGGAAAACACTTGAGTCTCTGACCACTGAGCATTATAATAGCTAAAAGTTTTATGAATATCCTTTATCAGGTAGAAAAATTACCCGTTTGTTCTACTTTTATTAGTTTTTTAAAAAAATCACAAATTAACTTAAAAATTTTTTTTCTAGTCCTTTTTATGCATCTATTAAGAAGATCCTATGGTTTGGTTCTTTATTCTGTCAATATAATGAGTAGTATCGATTGACTTTTGAATATGAAACTAAACTTGCATTCCTGGGATAAATTCTACTTGATCATGGTGTATCATTCTTTTAATATATTACTGGATTTAATCTGGTGATATTTTGTTAAGGAGCTTTGCATTTGTGATTCTAAGGTATATTTCTTTGTAATTTAAAAAATATAAAGTTCAAATTTCACTTAGATTAAAATACATTGTACAGAATTTATTTTTGTTACCAAAATAACAGCAATAATATGTTACTCCTATATGAAAAACAAAATTCCTATTTTTCCCAGGTAATTCTTAATACATCAAGACAAAGCAGTGGATATGGCTGTGGAAAGAAAACAATCAAATGAATGTTCAGTATCTTTGGGCTCAGATTCTGTCTTGACCATGAAATAAAAGTGTTCAATGCACATTAGTGAGAAAGATTATGAATTGGTTAAGGTATAAATTCAATAAATGAATGTAAACAACCACCATATGTGTACAAACAGTGGATTATTTTCTATTAAAACTTCAATTTTCTCCTTGCACTCACTTGATGAAGACAAAATCTACACTGAAATCTGTTTGGTGAGCTTGCAATTTCTTCTACTTCTTGGTAATTTCCTTAGCTGTCCATTAAAAAGTTTTTTTTTAATAAAATTTATTTAAAATAAAGGCAAGCAGTTCACCCTGAGCATTGTTTTTTTAATTTCTTTAATTAAGGAAACAAAATGGATTTGAGATAAGTACAGGTAAAACAGGCGATACCATAAGCAACCTGTTAATACTTACCACCCATGTTATGGTCAGCTCTCTGTTGCTTCCACCCCCACCTCCTACATCAGAAGGAGCCACATTAGGTGCTGAAACAACCAAACAACAAAAAGTAGGGGCTATGTAATTTTTTTCTGATGTTATTACATTTATTTTTCACTACAGAAGGCATACATTTTTTATTTCCCTAGGAAAGACGAGCTACACACATGACTCACTTGATTATAATAACAATATCTCATAGTAGCTGTTAGTACATAATCTGTTGTACTGCCAAGATAAAAACTGATTTAGTGCAGTAGGAAATGTGCCAGGTTTTCTTCAACAAAGGGTAGCAAAGCAAACTTGCCTCCCCCATCTTTTTTTCCCCCCATGCCCTTTCATCTAATATGATTTTGAAAGATTAGATCTACTTTGTTGGGAAAACATTTCAGAGCTCTTTCATTGGAACCCTATGACCATCTAACAATTTACTGTTCTGTTAATTTTATGCTTCAATCTACAAACAACTTAAAGGGTTATTGTGCATTACCACTGGATAATGTTTCCACCAAATATCTGGAAATATGAGAAATTTAATACTGTTTCTTGGGCTCAACTCCAACCCCTAAATCTCTCCTGGAACCATGCTCCACCAGTGACCCTAACTCTCCTCGATTCCTATTCTCCGACATCATCCTTCTGTTTTCAGTCTTTCTACTGGAGAGATTTCATTCTCCTGCCTCTTCACCCTTAAAAATCATCTGCAATAAAACTGTCTTCCTTTCACTCTCCAAGCCATCAAACCCTTTCCAGTCATTGAGCTACAAAGAACTGATATATGAATATTTTCTGTACTCCACTCTTTTTATGCTTTTCATGTACTTCCATAATCACTTTTTAATAATCCATAATCTGTTTTCTACTTCTGCATATCACTCTCTAAAATCAGAAAATTGCTTCTAATTTCCAAGTCTGATGACATCTTCTTTGTTCTTTTCTGTTATTATTTTTCCTCAAAAGGCCTTCAGGGTACACTGTATCTTCTTTTATTTTACCATCAGTTTTTTTTTCTTTGCTATTATTAATATACAATTACATGAGCAATATTACGGTTACTAGACCCCCCACACACACACCCCATTACAGTCACTCTTCATCAGTGTAGTGAGAGGCTATAGAATCACTACTTGTCTTCTCTGTGCTATACTGCCTTACATGTACCCCCCACCCCCCGCTACATTATGTGTGCTAATTGTAATAGCCCTTTTCCTCCCTTATCAGTCCCTTCCCACCCCCCTTCCCCAGTCCCTTTCCCTTTGGTAACTGTTAGTCCATTCTTGGGTTCTGTGAGTCTGCTGCTCTTTTGTTCCTTCAGTTTTTGCTTTGTTCTTATACTCCACAGATGAGTGAAATCATTTGATACTTGTCTTCTCTTCCTGGCTTATTTCACTGAGCATAATACCCTCTAGCTCCATCAACATTGTTACAAATGGTAGGATTTGTTTTCTTCTTATGGCTGAATAATATTCCATTGTGTATATGTACCACATCTTCTTTATCCATTCATCTACTGATGGACACTTGGGTTGCTTCCATTTCTTGGCTATTGTAAATAGTGCTGTGATAAACATAGGGGTGCATATGTCTTTTTTTCAAATTGGGCTGCTGCATTCTTAGGGTAAATTCCTAGGAGTGGAATTCCTGGGTCAAATGGTATTTCTATTTTGAGTTTTTTGAGGAACCTCCATACTGCTTTCCACAATGGTTGAACTAATTTACATTCCCACCAGCGGTGTAGGAGGGTTCCCCTTTCTCCACATCCTCGCCAACATTTGTTGTCGTTTGTGTTTTGGATGTTGGCCATCCCAACTGGTGTGAGGTGATATCTCATTGCGGTTTTAATTTGAATTTCTCTGATGATTAGCGACGTGGAGCATCTTTTCATGTGTCTGTTGGCCATCTCAGTTTCTTCTTTGGAGAAGTGTCTGTTCAGATCCTCTGCCCATTTTTTAATTGGCTTATTTGCTTTTTGTTTGTTGAGGTTGTGAGCTATTTATATAATTTGGATGTCAACCCCTTATCGGATATGTCATTTATGAATATATTCTCCCACACTGTAGGATCTCTTTTTTTCTACTGATGGTGTCCTTTGCTGTACAGAAGTTTTTAGTTTGATATAGTCCCAGTTGTTCATTTTTACTTTTGTTTCCCTTGCCCGGGGGGATATGTTCATGAAGAAGTCGCTCATGTTTATGTCCAAGAGATTTTTGCCTGTTTTTTTCTAAGAGTTTTATGGTTTCTAGACACTGTATCTTATCGGATTTGTATAGTGGATCTTACTGGATCTGCATCTAATTGGAGTTGCAAAGATCTAAAGCATAGCTTGTTTCCACACTCAAGGTACTTAGAGACCAGCTGCCCAGCTACATGGATGAATCCTGTGTTTACACGCAAAATTGCTGTGGCTCCAGGAGAAATCATCCCACACCTGTTAACATTTTGAAGAGGAGATGAAGTGTCAGCTCTTCCTTGAGTCCATAAATTCCCCCAAAAGGAAATAGTCAGCCTTCTCAGAGTGCTGAAAGCAAAGTGTTTTACAGAACTGCAGATGCAAGCAATTGTGACTTAAAGATCTTTAAGACACTTCAAAACTTCCCATTAGCCATGTAAATTCTTTGTTGAAGGTTTGTACATTAATTGCACAGAAACAGAAGTGTATGTTTTTCTTTATATCCATAAAACTATATGGTTCCCATTCCTGAGTATGACGTTAATATGACAGACTTTATTGAAATATTTTGATAAAAGGTTGGAAAGATTTTATTTTACTATTCAGCTGTCACCACATGAGTACTAGAAATAAAACTGAGGGCACAGGAGTGTTAAAAGATACTTGTAACACTTTAGATAAAATGTATATTGAAAGCTGGGATATTTAAAATAACTCTTGGAAGCCCTTTAAATCCCATAACTCATATTCTGAAGTTAAAACTCTACATGCTATAGGGAAACAAAGAGCATGTTGTCTTATAATCAATGAATAAATCAAATTTTGTGTGGTTGTCTCTAAGCATGAGCACTGTGGTCACAGGCAAATAATTCCAAAAATAACTCTAGAATAATTTATTATATTGCAATTTGTTGAATTAAATACGGCCTTCATCGGGACAAGTATTATTTGCCAAAGCATTTTATTGTATTCTTTTTCATTATGAACAGAGCTAAAAATGGAGTATGTTTATATTGTTAGATTGAATATTTTTTCCATTTCATAATGTTTAAGCTTTTGTAAACACCCTTCAGATAAGTAAAACAAGATTGATTTGCTCTTCAAAGATCATCCATTGAGATCATGATGCCAAAAAAAAAGACAGAGGCACAGAAATAAAGGTAACTATCTCTTAATGGAGTGTTTTATACCTTACTTGGGCTAATTGCTTAGTTATTTTCCTCCATTTAGCTTTAAGTGTTCAGTTGCAGATGTTATAGCTTTTGCACAGGCAGAGCTGACATACAGCCTAGTCTCTGATGTGAGTCCAAGCACCTCACTGCTCTGTATTTGCATTCAGCCCTGCAGGAACACGAGGGTCTGGCCAAATATTTCTTTCAGGGAAGTAAATCACCCCAAGCACAAGGAAGCTTATTTATTTAGCTTGAGGCTCCAGGACACTTAATAGTGAACTAGACTTTTTTTTAACTATTAATCATTAGAATGAATTTAAACAAATATTTAGGAAAAATACAGAATTATGGAATTAATCATGAATAAGCAATATTTATAATTTTACTGTGAAATGTTAAAATAGCGAGTTTTTTTCACTTGTCCTTTTGCCATGATTTCAGCCTGACAGTGATTCCCTAGTGATGTTATTAAGAGTGGTGCTTAATCAGTTATTTCAGTTCTGGATCTAAGAAATTATTTCATAAGAAAATTAAGCCAATGCCATGACTATTCTTTCCTGTACAAAGAAACTAACACTGCCAATTTTACTTTTAGATTTTAATGATTAAAATATGTTCATATAAATACCTCATTGGGCTTTAGGGTTTTATTTAACAATGTACAGTTGACTGGTGACAAATCCTAAATTATGAAAATCATGGAGTATATGAAGATAGGTTCTTGATTCAAAACATGCTACTGAGTTATTAGTTATTGTTTTAACTTTTATTGCCAATTTTATAGAAATAAAGGTTACCATGAATGTAACTTTTCACTTTAATTTGCATCATTTCATTGTGATTTAAAACAAAATTTTTAGTAATAGATTCAAAATGGTATATAAGTAATGCGTCAGAGTCTAGAAAACCAAAGGGCTTAAAGTCTCACATCTATTTTTATTCTATCTTTAAATACATAGTTGTTCTGAAAAGCTGTTAATAGGATCAAATGAACTGTATGATACTTGGGTACTCAAATGAGAGTAGCTCTTTGCAACTCTGACCTCCTGCTCTGATGGTGGAGCAGACTGCTAACACGCCTGATGCATCTATCAGATTAAACTGATATTCTTTCCATAGTAGACAAAAAAGACTTAGGATATGTGATAGTTCACAATAACACTAATGTCTTAGGATCTTATCAGGCAGAAATTATAGGTTTATTTATTAATGTAGGCTTTGTTCTCAAAAAGGAAATTTAGGTGGTGGACAGCAGAGTAAATTTGTTAACTGCTCAATGGATGATAATCTGTAAATCATCTGGGGGAAATGTCTGGTTTGCCAGAAAATACTACAAACTGAAATAATCACAATAAATTATAATGAAAAACCCAAACCAATTATGGACATCTTGTTTAAACTAAGTAAGATAATTAACACTTCCTATTTTACCTCTCAGTGTGTTAACAGCATAAACATCTGATACATATGCTAACCTTGTATCCAAGCAAAGCAAATTATATTTGGTAATGGATTTTTTTTCCAAACCACACTACACAAATAACACTGCCACTTTGATCACTGCCTCTCTGCTCATCATCCTCTGTTACATTCCCATTGCCAAAACCACTGTCTTCTCCTTCCTTTCTTTTTCTTCACAAATAATGGTGAGTACCAATTATGGACAGTGTGCTATGTTAAGCACTAAAAATAATAATGTGAATAAAACCTGATCCCAGAAGTCCTGGACTAAAGATGAGAGGTGAGACAGAGGCTTCCTCCTAAAAACACATATAATACGAAAATGTAATTAATACAACTACTCCTGAAAGAGCAACAGGAAAGAGGACTGCGCCAGACTGCATACACCTGGAGAAAAGAGCAGATCTTACGGAACAGGGAAAGGTACCAAAGCTGTGGCCTGGCAGGACCCAAGCCCTTCCCACACCTGAGCTCACTGGTGGGAGGAAGAGAAACGGAGTGAGGAGGGAGTGGAGGCCTAGGACTGCTGAACACCTAGCCCTGGAGATCTGCTCTGGGAGCACAAACCTACATTTCATGGTACTTGCATGGTACTCCTATGAGTAGGGGGTTGGAAAGCTAAGACAGGTAGAATTCCTGGAGAGACTGAGATTCCAGCCGCCGCTTGTGGAAAGCAGGGATCCATATCCAGCTGTTGTGGGACAAAAGAAAGGCAGGCGGTCTGAGAGACTTCCTAACAAGGAAGCCCTTAGCAAGAGGGCTGCTAAAGGGGCAAAGATTGCACAGAGCTTACTGCTCACGAGAAAGGACAGGTAGACAAAATTGTCCGGGTGCACTCTGCCCAGCAGGTTGGGAGCTTTCATGATCTTCAGGTGTACCAGCTCCCTGGCTGGCTACACAGCTCCAAGGATCCCCTCTGGGATACTCACCTTACTGCGCCTATCTTCTGGCCAGCCCCACCTGGCTTGCAAACCGGCAAACCCTACCCTAGCATTAGGCCAGCCAGAGGGAAGATCAGTCTACAGCAACTACAAATGGAAAGCATAGAGGCTTATACCTGTGTGCTCAGCCCACTGGTTCAGGCAGTGGAGACAGGCATAGCAGCCGGGAAGCAGGAAACAGCTCTTTCCTCCCCCCAGGCACCAATACCACTACCCTGCAACCCCCGACACTGCTTGAAGGGCTGAGAGGCTCCAGAATAGAGCTTCTGGGCACTAGAGGATGCCATATACAAACATGAAATGCCAAAGGAAACTGTTTCAGAGTAAAATTGTTGATATAACTCCTGAGAAAGATTTAAATGACACTGACCTCATGACTCTTCCTGAAAGGGAGTTCAAAATAAAAATCATTAGCATGCTCATGGAGGTACAGAAAGATATTCAAGAACTCAGGAATGAATTTCGGTTGGAGATCCAATCATTGAAGAGCACAATGGAGGGTATTAAAAGCAGATTGGATACAGTGGAAGAGACAATAAATGAAATAGAAACTAGAGAAGAGGAATACACAGAGGCTGAGGCCCAGAGAGAAAAATGGATCTCTAAGAATGAAAGAATATTGAGAGAACTGTGTGACCAATCCAAATGGAAAAATATTCGCATTATAGGGGTACCAGAAGAAGAAGAAGAGAGAAAAAGGGATATAAAATGTCTTTGAGGAGGTAATTGCTGAAAACTTTCCCAATCTGGGGAAGGAGATAGTCTCTCAGGCCATGGAGGTGCACAGATCTCCCAACACAAGAAACCCAAGGAAGACAACATCAAGACATATAATAATTTAAATGGTAAAGATCAAGGATAAAGACAGACTTTTAAAAGCAGCTAGAGAGAGAAAAAAGATCACATACAAAGGAAAACCCATCAGGCTATCATCAGATTTCTCAACGGAAACCTTACAGGTCAGAAGGGAGTGGCATGATATATTTAATGCAAAGAAACAGAAGGGCCTTAAACCAAGATTACTTTATAAGGCAAGATTATCTTTAAATTTGAAGGAGGGATTAAACAATTTTCAGATAAGCAAAAGCTGAAGGAATTTACCTCCCACAAACCATCTCTACAGTGTATTTTGGAGGGACTACTATAGATGGAAGTGTTCCTAAGGTTTAACCAGAGGTAATAAAACCACAGTAAAGAAAGTAGAACAGCTAACTACTAAGTAAATGTGAAATTATAATAACTATCCCCAAAGTAAATCAAGGAATAGACAAAGAGTACAGAATATGATACCTAATATATAAAGAATGGAGGAGGAGAAAAAAAAAGAGAACCCTTAGGTTGTGTTTGTAATAGCATATTAACTGAGTTAAGTTAAACTCTTAGATAGCAAGGAGGTTAACCTTGAACCTTTGGTAACCACAAATCTAAAGCCTGCAATGGCAATAATTACATACCTATCGATAATCACCCTAAATGTAAATGGACTGAATGCACCAATCAAAAGACATAGAGTCACTGAATGGATAAAAAAACAAGACCTGTCTATATGCTGCCTACAGGAGACTCACTTTACACCCAAAGATATACACAGACTAAAAATGAAGGGATGGAAAAAGATATTTCATGCAACTAATAGGGAGAAAAAAGCAGGAGTTACAGTACTTGTACCAGACAAAACAGACTTCAAAACAAAGAAAGTCACAAGAGACAAAGAAAGACATCACATAAAGATAAAGGGGTCAAACCAAGAAGAAGATATAACCATTATAAATATCTATGCACCCAATACAGGAGCATGTACATATGTGAAACAAATACTAACAGAATTAAAAGGGGAAATAGAATGCAACGCATTCATTCTAGGAGACTTCAACACCCAACTCACTCTGAAGGACAGATCAACCAGACAGAACATAAGTAGGGAGGCAGAGGCACCGAACAACACATTAGAACAGATGGACCTAACAGATATCTACAGAAATCTACACCCAAAAGAAGCAGAATACACATTCTTCTCAAGTGCACATGGAACATTTTCAAGAATAGATCATATATTAGGCCAAAAAAAGAGCCTCGGTAAATTAAAAAAGATTGAAACCGTACCAACCAGTTTCTCCAACCACAGAGGTATGAAACTAGAAATAAATTATGCAAAGAAAATGAAAAATCCCACAAAAACATGGAGGCTTCACAACATGCTTCCAAATACACAATAGATCAATGACCAAATAAAAACAGAGATCAAGCAATATATGGAGACAAATGACAATAATTCAACACTGTAAAATCTGTGGGATGCAGTGAAGGCCGTGCTAAGAGGAAAGTATATTGCAATACAGGCCTACCTCAGGAAAGAAGAACAATCCCAAATGAACAGTTTAAACTCACAATTAACCAAACTAGAAAAAGAAGAACAAATGAGGCCCAAAGTCAGAAAAGGAGGGACATAATAAAGATTAGAGCATAAATAAATAAAATTGAGAAGAATAAAACAATAGAAAGAATCAATGAAAGCAAGAGCAGGTTCACTGAGAAAATAAACAAAATAGATAAACCCCTAGCTAGACTTACCAAGAATAAGAGTCTACTCACATAAATAGAATCAGAAATGAGAAAGGAGAAATCACTACAGACACCACAGAAATACAAAGAATTATGAGAGAATATTATGAAAAATTATATGCTAACAAACTGGATAACCTAGAAGAAATGGACAACTTTCTAGAAAAATACAACTTTCCAAGGCTGACCAGGAAAGAATCAGAAAATCTCAACAGACCAATTACCAGCAACAAAATTGAAGTGGTAATCAAAAACCTACCTAAGAACAAACCCCCTGAACCAGATGGCTTCAATGCTGAATTTTATCAAACATTTAGTGAAGACCTAATACCCATTCTCTTTAAAGTTTCCAAGTGGTAGAAGAAGAGGGAATACTTCCAAACTCATTCTATGAGACCAACATCACTCTAATACCAAAACCAGGCAAAGACACCACCAAAAAAGAAAATTACAGACCAATATCCCTGATGAACATAGATGCAAAAATACTCAACAAAATATTAGCAAACCGAATTCAAAAATACATCAAGAGGACCATACACCGTGATCAAGTAGGATTTATTCCAGGGATGCAAGGATGGTACAACATTCTAAAATCCATCAACATCATCCACTGCATAAACAAAAAGAAGGACAAAAACAACATGATCATCTCCATAGATGCACAAAAAGCATTCCACAAAATTCAACATCCATTCATGATAAAAACTTTCAACAAAGTGGGTACAGATGGGAAATACCTCAACATAATAAAGGCCATATATGGCAAACCCACACCCAACATTATACTTAACAGTGAGAAACTGAAAGTGTTTCCTTTAAGATTGGGAACAAGACAAGGATGCCCACTCTTCCCATGTCTAGTCAACATAGTTTTGGAGGTCCTTGCCATGGCAATCAGACAACACAAAGAATAAAAGGCATCCAGATTGGAAAGCAAGTTAAACTGTCCTTGTTTGCAGATGACATGATATTGTACATAAAAAACCCTAAAAAATCCACTCCAAAACTACTAGATCTAATATCTGAATTCAGCAAAGTTGCGGGATACAAAATTAATACACAGAAATCTATGGCATTCATATACACTAACAATGACCTATTAGAGAGAGAAATCAGGAAAACAATTCTATTCACAGTTGCATCTAAAATAATAAAATACCTAGGAATAGACCTAACCAAGGAAGTGAAAGACCTATACTCTGAAAACTACAAGACACTCATGAGAGAAATTAAAGAAGACACCAATAAATGGAAACACATCCCGTGCTCATGGATAGGAAGAATTAAAATAGTTAAAATGGCCATCCTGCCTAAAGCAATCTAGAGATTCAATGCAATTCCTATCAAAATACCAACAGTATTCTTTAACAAACTAGAGAAAATCGTTCTAAAATTCATATGGAACCACAAAAGACCCCAAATAGCCAAAGCAATCCTGAGAAGGAAGAATAAAGCTGGGGGGAATTATGCTCCCTGACTTCAAGCTCGACTACAAAGCCACAGTAATCAAGACAATTTGGTACTGGCACAAGAACAGACCCATAGAGCTGTGGAAAAGACTAGATAGCCCTGATATAAACCCAACCATATATGGTCAATTAATATATGATAAAGGAGCCACAGACATACAATGGGGATATGTGAGTCTCTTCAACAGCTGGTGTTGGTAAAAATGAACAGCTACATGCAAGAGAATGAAACTGGATTATTCTTTAATCCCATACACAAAAGAATACTCAAAATGGATCAAAGACCTGAATGTAAGTCATGAAACCATAAAACTCTTAGAAAAAAACATAGGCAAAAATCTCCTGAATATAAGCATGAGCAAATTCTTCCTGAACGTATCTCCTTGAGCAAAGGAAACAAAAGCAAAAATGAACTCATGGGACTACATCAAACTAAAAAGTTTCTGTATGGCAAAGGACACCAACAACAGAACAAAAAGGCATCCTACAACATGGGAGAATATATTTGTAAATGACATATATCTGACAAGGAGTTAACATTCAAAATATATGAAGAACTTACACACCTCAACACCCAAAAAATAAATAACCCGATTAAAAAATGGGCAGAGGATATGAAGAGGCAGTTTTCCAAAGAAGAAATTCAGATGGTCAACAGACACATGAAAAGATGCTCCACATCACTGTTAATCAGGGAAATGCAAATTAAAACCACAATGAGATATCACCTCATACCAGTAAGGATGGCCAGCATTGAAAAGACTAAGAACAACAAATGCTGGCGAGGATGTGGAGAAAGGGGAACCCTCCTACACTGCCGATGGGAATGTAAACTAGTTCAACCATTGTGGAAAGCAGTATGGAGGTTCCTCAAAAAACTAAAAATAGAAATATCATTTGACCCAGGAATCCCACTCCTTGGAATTTACCCAAAGAATACAACTTCTCAGATTCAAAAAGACATATGCACCCCTATGTTTATCACAGCCCTTTTTACAATAGCCAAGATATGGAAGCAACCTAAGTGTCCGTCAGTAGATGAATGGATAAAGAAGATGTGGTACATATACACAATGGAATACTATTCAGCCATAAGAAAGAAACAAATCCTGCCATTTGCAACAACATGGATGGAGCTGGAGGATATTATGCTCAGTGAAATAAGCCAGGTGGAGAAAGACAAGTGCCAAATGAAGGAACAAAATAGCAGCAGACTCAGACTCCAAGAAGGAACTAGTGGTTACCAAAGGGGAGGGGTGTGGGAGGGCAGGTAGGGAGGGTGGGAGAAGGGGATTGAGGGGTATTATGTTTAGTACACATGGTGTGGGGGATCAACGGGAAAACAGTGTGGCACAAAGGCAAATAGTGAATCTGTGGCATCTCACTACACTGATGGACAGTGACTGCATTGGGGTATGGGTGGGGACTTTTAAAATGGGTAAATGTAGTAACCACATTGATTTTTCATGTGAAACCTTCATAAGAGTGTATATCAATAATACCTTAATAAAAATTAAAAGCAAACAAAAAACAACAAAAAAACCTGATCCCAGTGTGAAGATGTCCTCTTTAATGGAGCAGAAAAATGTACAACTATGTACAATGAATCTCAATTCAATGTGTTACATATTAAAAATTTGACTTAATGTTCGTAAGAGTTTGCTAATGAATGAATGAAACGCCGCTTAATAAAACACTATGTAGACCTTAAAATTGACTTTTATATACTGCACCTAATTGGATACTTAGATCAGTGCTTTCAAATAAGTCTGTGGAGAAGTAGCGTTGTCCTCGTTTTACAGAAAAGGCCAGTGAGTGCGGGAGAGAAGCCCCTTAAGGTCACAGTGCAGGTCACACTGCCTACATGTGACGAAGCTGCAGCTTTAACCCAGGTCTCCTGATGCCTTAAACATCTATACTTTCTGCTACTTTTAAATTATTATTACTTGCATTCCTAAGGACAGCAACTAACTTTGACATAGTACCTTACCAGTTACAACATATCTCAGTACCATTCTTCTCTTTTATCAAACATATCTAAAAAGTAAATTAAAAAAAATGAAAGAGCAAAACAGCTTCATTAGAAATGAATTTAAAGCTCTGTATGGCATGACAGAGTTGGTTCTGGTGTTTTGTTCATTTTTCTCTTTTCTTTCTTCGGTTGATATGGTAAATAAATGCCAAAGCTGTCAAAACAAACCTGAATGCACCATTTTAGGATATTGACTCACAATGGCACCTGCAGAGCTATTAGCTCCGAGGGTATGTCTTATGCGACTCATTACTTGGAAGGATGTGCTGTTATCTCTTTCTTACAGTCAAAACTAAATGGGTTACATTGAATTACAAACACATCCCCTAATTCTTCACCTGGGACCGTCTATTTGATAAGCACTCGTTCGGATTCCCCACCATGCACGGCAATCCTAACATTAAGTAATCGGACAGATGAGGCATGTGCTGCATTAGATAATGTTGTGTTTTTCAATGAGCCTAATGAGGCTGAGGAGCAGCCTTTCCACCAAACGGGAACCAGCCTTTATCCCATAGAACACATGCTGGCGTCTCTCAGACAGGTGTTATCATGGCGCACGACAACACAAACATCTCCCTATTTTAGAAACTGTTTTTATTTTTTTGCAAGGATGAAAAATGTGTATGTCTAACTTTATGCATATTCATTTTTTAAAGAGCAAGATAAAAAGAAAAACAAGAGAAAGTGTGTTGAATTTTATTATACTAAATATGTGAAATTATTCCTTTGAGATGATGAAAACTTTAAAATTGTATGATCCTCTATTATGCTAATAAAAAATGAGAATGAATTGTCAAAGGAGGGGATCAATTACCGAGTAGACAATGTTTTCTTATAAAGTTTAAAATGAGCATTAAAAGCATAAAAAATTTTCTTCAGCAAGTCTTATGGACTAGATGGTACTAACTGCTTTCCTTACTTATTTTTTTATCATAAAAATAATCTCCTAAGAGAAATAATTTCCATTTGGAGATGAGAAAACTGAGGCTCAGAGGGATGAAGTAATAGGCCACTAATCACGGAGCTCTGAAGTAATGACCTTAAGAGTGTCCTGAAGGATCTGTGTCCAGGAGCTTCAATATTGCACTCCTTGAGAGTGGTTTAGGAAGATAGCTTTTAGAACTAGAAAGCCCTGGATTTGAATCTCAGCTCTGCTTTACATTATCTGGGTGTAATATTAACTTCCTTGTCTGCAAAATAGGAACAATAAGCCCAATTTCATGAAGCTATCGTGGGAATTAAGTGGAGCAGTGCAAGTAGGAGTTTAGCACTGGGTCTGACAGCACAGCAAGTGCATAAATGATGGAAGCCATCAAAGTTGATTAATAAAAGACTCTAAAATATTTTCTTATGAAGATTAATAAATATTTAGAGGTTATAGGATTTATTTTTTCACAACAGGAAGGAATACGTCATTTCATTATCTCACTCTAGGGCTGTATCTGGCGTTGTGAATGAGACTGTTACCACTTCTTTTTTCTTTGTTTGGGCTCTGAAGGTTTTTAAAGGAAGGTATTTTCTAAGCACACTGGAGAGACAGTTCCTTAACAAAATACCATTTGAGCAAACATACTGTAAGAGGTGATGCTAAAGAAGGTGACGCCAAAGAGCTGTTGGTTGAAAGTAACAATCTTCCCAAAATTTTAGGTCTGATAACACTCTGAAGCAAGTTTTTTCCAGCATTTTCACAGGTAAGAAGACACCGAGGTTGAAAAGTCTTCAATTATGTACAAACCATCTGTAGTGAGCACATCAAAACGTATCCTATCTTCCAAATACTACATTAAACATAAATTATACTCACAGATTCAGGTATGAAAGAATCAGACTGAATCTCTGAGACAACTTTTTGGTTGTTTTTAAAAACATGTTTAGTTTACTCACTTTTACTTTGACATAAAAAAATCTAAGATCTCTTCATATTTCTGTCCAAATGATCAGCGTATGTAGACTAAAGCAATCATTTTCTGAGATAAATAAGATATTGTTTGTACATATTAACTTAGATAAACTAGTGTATTTGAGTCTTCCCATTAATGCACACTCCAAATATTACTGTGAGGATTAATTGAAATATGTGCAAAAATACTCAGCACAGATCAGTGATTTAGAGTTTATTTTCTTCCTTTACTACCGAATCATCACTTTTATCTGGTAAATTACACGAAATGACATGGAACTTTCAGAGACAGCTTCGGGATGGCAGTCCTGTGAGTAAGTTGGCTTTAAAAACTGAAGACCTTAAGTTCATGATTCCCTTTAGAAGTTAGGCCAAGAATTGAGGTAGCCAGAAATGTGGATAAGTGATCTTAAACTACCACGGGAGAATTTTAATGTCAGTCTGTCATTTACCTAAAATCTTCCCCCCAAATAAAGCTCTGAACTTAGCAAGGCAGAGCAGAAGTAAACACACTTAGGTAGCCTATGAAACATTTTGTTTTCCATAGACAGGGAGTAATAAAAAAGAGATAGTATCAGAATCAGAACAGTATTTTTGTGTAGTAATTCAGGGCAAGAGGAAAACAGAGTGGAGTACTTCTTGTATTTCAGGCTATTTAAGTGGAATTGGTATTTAACATAGAAACATAGGCCTAAATGGGAATAACATTTAAAGTGACACCTAATACTCAAAGAATACATCAGAACTATTTCTCAGAGATGCCATGATTCCCCAAGTGGCACAGAAATAAGAGGTCCCGCCGCCTTCTCTGTGCTCCTGGCTCACGGCCTGCTCTGCCCACACCTCCATCCACACGGCCGTTCCCTCCTAACCATCTTGGAGAGACATACAGAACCGTGAACCTTGTCAACCACGGAACCTCCTTAAGTCAACAATCTGCCCGACTCACATTCAGAATTTACATTCAAGTTTATATTCCAAATACTAACCTCATTTAAGTGGTCTCTACTGATACAGGTACTGGTTTCTAGTCACCTTGTCCCCTTCATGAATTATGTAAAAATATTCTTAAACTTCCTATTTTCTTTTTTGATTTTTGACTGAATTGACATAGAATACACACTCCTAGGTGAAATACATAGACACACATTTTTTAGATGAATCCTTTACTTGATAGAATTAGTTATGTCCAAATACTTCCAGCTATACATAAAGGTGACACTGTACTTATAGAAGACGTTTCTTCTACCTACCGGCACCGTCTGTTTTGACTTTGTTTGATGGGATACTGGGCTCTCCTATACCCAGCGTATTGGTTGCTACCACACGGAATTCATACTCCATCCATGGGATTAAATCCACCGCTCTTGCCGCCTCCATGTTCCCTTCAATAATCGGGGGATCTAAAGAAAATGAACATTAAAGAGAGAATATCAGTTGACCAACATCACTTCCATAATTCCCCATTCTTATTTCACTATTGTGAGAAAATCACAGATATTCCATTGAGTTGGAATAAGGATAAAAACAAGGCATGACAAAATGTTAAGTTCAAGGGGGTAAGTGGAGAAGTCATTAATAAATCAACTAGAAAGAGTGATATGCGTGTGACTCACCCTCCTAGGAAGTCAAAGTCAAGGGCGGGAAGACTGAGATTCTGTATTTCTAACAAGCGCCCAGGTCGTGGCCATGCTAGACCCTGGGCAACACCTTGAACAGCAAGGAGCTGCGTTCTGAAGGCAGAATCCAGAGGTTTCCGGAGCCAGCAGTACAGCCGGCCTGTCGCTGCTGCACTGTCCTGGTGGTGAGGGATTTATTACCAGGGAGCGACTGTGACACTGGGTCGGGGGGGCCTTCTCCCCATCCAGAGACCTTCCCATCTCTCGAGCCTCCTGCTGAAGGAGAAGCTGCAGCGGGCTGAATGGTGGTGCCAGAAAGATGGCTGGACCCAAACCATCAGAGCCCATGAACATGACCTTATCTGGAAAAAAGTTCTTTGGAGGCCTTTTAAAATTTAAGGCAGGGATTATGTTAAGGATAACATCATTCTGGATTATCTGGGCGGGCCCTGAACCCCATGATCAGTGTCCTTGAAGAGAAAGACACACGGAAGAGAAGGCCACGTGGCCACAGAGGCAGCCGTGAAGGGATGCGGCCACAAGCCGAGGAACACGGTCACCCTAGACGCTGGAAGGAGCAGGGCCTGGCCTGTTCCCCAGGGCCCTGGAGGCGGCGGCCCTCGTGGTTTTGGGCGTGCGGCCTCCAGAACTACGACCGTCGGGAATCCTAGTCTCGTGAGGTGATGTGGGTCAAAAGTCCTGCCTGGATCCGGAGGAAGAAGCGGGCCAGATGAAAGAGCCCCTCTTAATTCCAGACACACTTTCTCTAAAATGATAGATGTCAGCCATCGTTTTGCAAGTTATCCCTACTTCTTACATACATGGTTTTACTGAGGAGGTATTATGAATTTGTAGACTGGGGGCTTTCCCAAGCAGTGTTGTATTGGGGGACTCTCTCAGTTCTCACAGTTCTGCAGAACTGTGTATATTGTATTATATACAACGCATATCCCTCAGCCAAATAGAGAGGAACAGCCAGGAGCAGAGGGACTGTGTGTCTCCTTTCTTCGGAATTACTGGGTCTCCTTTATTTCTCCAAAGCCTCCCACACAGACAGGTTGGGAGCAGAGGTCAGCTTTGCTTGTGCAGCAGACTCATGCCTCAGCCAAACCCAGAAGAGCAGCCACGAGCAGAGGGGCTGTGTGTCCCCTCTCCTCACCCACGTTCCTTGCAACCTGCTTGTTATTCCTGAAGCCAGAAAGGTTGCAGGGTGCTTTGCACAAGACAGACAAGTACTGGGAATCAGGACTGGGGTTGCAGGTGCCTGAGTTTTATTTTAACTGGGGTAGTTCTGAGTCAGGCCATTTTTTAAATAGATAATCTCAGCAATGAAAATCAGATCTTAACTGTATAATGCCTGGGAGAGGCTTCTCTTTAAAAAGAACTAAAATGTTGTGTGCTAACCTGATAGGTATTTAAGTATGTTTACCTCTGAGTGTACGTTTCAAGCAAAGGGATATAGAGCAGGAGGCATACCCATTACATTAATACTCAGGTCAAAGTCCCCCTTGAGAAGGTCTTATTTACCATGAGCAACGAACACCTTCAGTCCACAGGCTCAGAATATGAAGTTCCTAACTCTTCTTTGGGGGAAAAGAGCAGCAAGCCTCCTGGTTATCTATCCTAAGGCCAATAACTAGGTTTCAGCTGCATGGCCACCACGCCTGTGGGACTCTCCCTTCAGACCCCATGGACTATCTGTTGGGGCAGCTTCAGAAACAGCCAGAATGACCTCAGGAATGAAAACAGATTGTTTCAAAAATAACTTCATGCAAAGTACTCCCACCTGTTCTAGATTCTTGGAAGTTATGGTAGTGAGTCCTGGTATTTCCTTAGGCTTTAAATTTGATCAGAACCTTTAGGATTCTCCATTTCAGTCCCAAACCCTAATATTTGAAGCTACCCACCCAGACATTCCTACTGAAAAAGCAGGTACGTTTGAGAATGGAAATAGGCATTTGGAGGGTCCTCACTGGCTCTGACATAATAACCGGTGTTAAGCTCGAGGCCCTCCGCCCCACCCAGACGTCATCCGGCAGGAGGAAGAGAGGCAGAGTTCTTGAAGCAGAATAGAAGTGAATTGTGCTCTGACATCTCAGGAGCTGTGACCATCGGTCCTGCTCTGGGGAAAATGGGAGTGTAGCTTCATAAAAAGCAGAAATTCATATTTGAAATAAGAATAACAAAACATGAAGCTAGAGAAAAAAAAAAGGAAACTACATTCTGAAAGGTAAATATCCTATAATGAACCCAGTTTTTTTAACCTATCAATTTGGCAAAAATTTAAAAATCTTAAATACTGGATAAACAGGGTGGAAGACGATACCTACTGGTGGTGGGATTTAAACAAGGCTACTTCTACAGAGTAATGATGTAGTATAGCTCATGGGCTTAAGTATGTTTACACTCAATTTAACTTACAAATGTTTAATTTAAGGAAAATCCTAATTGTTCAAATATCTGTTCTAACATAAAGCCCAGGGAAACACTCATGTGCTAATATGTTCAACACAGCTTTGTAGCAATTCGAGGCTTCCACACGACAGAATTTTAAATACAAAGACATTTTTCTTCTCCTCTGTAGAGAACATAACCCAGGTTCTAATCGCTTCTCTAAGTGTGGTTTCCAGTTCTCACGTTCTGGTCAACGTCCCCCTTACCCACACACACCATTGCCAACAATAGTCTATCATTTTTCCTCTGAAAGTAGCAGTACAGAATCAAACACAAATTCTAAACACGAACAAAGCATCTTGGGAACCCTGGGAATAGCAACAAATTTCTGTTGTCCATCCCCTAAAACACCCAAAAGAAGTTATATTTACAATAGATTGTTTTAAATATATACAGTCTATTTTTCATTTCATTATTCTAAATTCAATCTTTGGACTGCTGGAAGTTATTATCTTCAAAAAACAGGTATTGAACACCTTAAATAACTACCCTCATAAAACTGAGTTTAAGCCTGTGCCTTCCTCCTTTAGGGGACACTGTAAATACAATCCACATGATTTTTATTTCTGCATTTGTTGCAAAAAGTATTTTCCACTTAGGACACAGTCACAAGAGAATGTTGCTTATACAACTAATAAAAAAAGAATATGCAAGATAATTGACAAAACAGTTACCTTTCAGGACCTGTCAGAGAGCTGAGTTTGGGAGGAAATCTAATGAACTAAAGTCATCATTCACAGAGCGATTGAGAGGAAGGCGTCGCCATAGATGTTTGTGAGAGGAAAACAGTTTAACTTCTCACAGAGATTTGAAGATGAAGTGCAGGCTGGGACGGCTGCTTTGAATCCCTGGGAACCCCCAGATTGAGAAGAGTCTGTACCTACTGGCCAAGTCTTTCCTGCAGGCGTTTACCAAGTGTAGTCAAGAAAGGCTGGAAGTAGGGCAAGTCAGCCAAGAGAGACCCCGCTCTGAGGCACAGACACCTCAACCTGCTTTACGTCTATGAGGAACGCTGAGACCCCCTGTGCCCCCTCGGTCTTCCACCGGACATGAGTAAATGCCATGTGCGATTGGGGAAGTGGCAGGAACCGGAGAGAGCTCTCTCTCCCCTGTGAGGGACAAGGGCTTTGGAGCTGCTGACGTCTGAGTGAAAGGTGGGAGGACTGAGGGATCCCCCAGGTAAGCATTCTGGGTTTTAAACTGATTATCAGACAACAGCTGTCTGGGGCAGAAGCAGGGGAGCTGAGAGGACCCTCCCTAAATCCAAGCTATAAGAGCTGAAGTCTGATGGTGAGGCGGAAACTTCCAGACACCCAGGAAGGGCTCTGGTCTTACACTCAAATTTGCTTGAAACCTCTACTGAACTTAAACAGCAAAGCTCAGATCATGTCAACTATAGATTATACTGACTCAACCCCTGAAAAAATGACATGCATTTTCTTGGACATAAATAATATTTATTTCAGCCTCTACTCTTCTTTTACACATGATCTTTGCAAATTAAAAAGAAACTCACCAGGCATATGAGAAAACAAATGTGACCTACTGTCAAGAAAGGAAAAAAAATCAATAGAGCCAGACTTACAGGTGGCCGAGCTGTTAACTGATCAGACACGGACTTTAGCATAACTGCCGTTAAGGTGTAAAAGTATGAAGTGGGAGAGGGGCACGACTTATATGAACAAATAAGAAATTTCCATGCAACACTGTGCAAAGGGGCCATATGCTGGAAAAAATCCTGGAAATAACAAGAAATCGAAGATCGAAATTACCTTAATGAGATTTTCAGTAAAGTGAATGTAGCAGAGGAAAGGATCTATGGAAGTGAGGATGAATCGTTACATGCTATCCAAACAGAAACACACACACACACAATACTTATATACACAGAGCCCACAATGCATGGAACACATCAAACAATCTAACAAACATGTCAGGAGAGACCAAGAGAGTCTAGAGAACAGGCAGAAGAAATATGGGAACGGAGAGTAGCTGGCAATTTCCAGAGTTAAAGGAAGGTACCAGAGCAAAGATCCGAGATGCCAGTAAACCCTCATCAGGAAAAATGTATTCTTATCAAGCTGAAAAAGCAAAAACGAAAAGAAATCTTGAACGCAGCTAGAGAAAATACACACACTAAATACAGGGACATAAGGTAAAAACAACAGTCCACTTCTCATTAGAAACAATGAAGGCAAACCGACAAAGGCACAGTATTTTTAAAGTGCCCCCCAAAAAGCAACTTAGAACTTACATCCAAAATATTATTAACCAAATATGAAATGAAGGACATGTTTTAATTTACAAAAAACTGAAGGTATTTGATTCCAGCAAACTGAACAATCAGAAATGTTAACAGAACTTCTTTATTTAGGGAAATTACACTAGCAGAAACCCAGTTCTACAGAAAGGAATGGAGAAACCAGTAAATAAACTGGTAAGTGTAAAAGGATTTACAAATAACTTTCAGCAAACTGAAAATAGAGAGGAACTTCCTCAACCTGATAAGACCACCTAACATGACATATTCAAAGCACTGATGGAAAAAATAAAAAATTATCAAAGAATATATTTTTATCATTAATGTATAATCACTTTTACAACATTATGGTTACTAGACCCCCTATTATCAAGTCCCCCCACATACCCCATCACAGTCACTGTCCATCAGTGTAGTAAGATGCTATAGAATTATTACTTGTCTTCTCTGTAAATACTACCTTTGCTGTGTCTCAACCCCCCATCCACCGCTACATTATGTCTGCTAATCGTAATGCTCCTTTTCCCCCCTTATCACTCCCTTCCCACCCATCCTCCCCAGTCCCTTTCCCTTTGGTAACTGTTAATCCATTCTGGGGTTCTGTGAGTCTTCTGCTGTTTTGTTCCTTCAGTTTTTTCTTTGTTCTTATACTCTGAGAGGTGAGTGAAATCATTTGGTACTTGCCTTTTTATGCCTGGCTTATTTCACTGAGCATAGTACCCTCTGGCTCCATCCATGTTGTTGCAAATGGTATGATTTGTTTTCTTCTTATGGCTGAATAATATTCCATTGTGTATTTGTACCAGATCTTCTTTATCCATTCACCTACTGATGGACACATAGGTTGCTTCCATTTCTTGGCTATTGTAAATAGTGCTGCGATAAACATAGGGGTGCATCTGTCTTTTTGAAACTGGGCTGCTGCATTCTTAGAGTAAATACCTAGGAGTGGAATTCCTGGGTCAAATGGTATTTCTATTTGTAGTTTTTTGAGGAACCTCCATACTGCTTTCCACAATGGCTGAACTACTTTACATTCCCACCAGCAGTGTAGGAGGGTTTCCCTTTCTCCACCTCCTCGCCAACATTTGTTGTTGTTTGTGTTTTGGATGTTGGCCATCCTCACTGGTAAGAGGTGATATCTCATTGTGGTTTTAATTTGCATTTCTCTAATGATTAGCTATGTGGAGCATCTTCTCATGTGTTTGTTGGCCATCTGAATTTCTTCATTGGAGAAGTATCTGTTCAGCTCCTCTGCCCATTTTTTAATTGGCTTATTTGCTTTTTGTTTCTTGAGGTGTGTGAGCTCTTTATATATTTTGGATGTCAACCACTTATCAGACATGTCATTTATGAATATATTCTCCCATACTGTAGGATGTCTTTTTGTTCTACTGATGGTGTCCTTTGCTGTACAGAAGCTTTTAGGTTGATACAGTCCCATTTGTTCATTTTTGATTTTGTTTCCCTTGCCCAGGGAAATATGTTCACGAAGAAGTTGCTCATGTTTATGTCCACGAGATATTTGCCTGCATTTTTTTCTAAGGGTTTTACCATTTCATGACTTACATTGAGGTCTTTGATCCATTTTGAGTTTACTTTTGTACATGGGGTTAGACAGTAATCCAGTTTCATTCTCTTACATGTAGCTGTCCAGTTTTGCCAACACCAGCTGTTGAAGAGGCTATCATTTCCCCATTGTATATCCATGGCTCCTTTATTGTATATTAATTGACCATACATGCTTGGGTTTATACCTCGGCTCTCTATTCTGTTCCACTGGTCTATGGGTCTGTTCTTGTGCCAATATCAAATTGTCTTGATTACTGTGGCTTTGTAGTAGAGCTTGAAGACAGGGAGCATAATTCCCCCAGCTCTATTCTTCCTTCTCAGGATTGTTTTGGCTATTCGGGGTCTTTTGTTATTCCATATGAATTTTAGAAATATTTGCTCTAGTTCATTAAAGAATGCTGTTGGTATTTTGATAGGAATTGCATTGAATCTGTAGATTGCTTTAGGCAGGATGGCCATTTTGACAATATTAATTCTTCCTAGCCAAGAGCATAGGATGAATTTACATTTATTAGTGTCCTCGTTAATTTCTCTTAAGAGTGTCTTGTAGTTTTCAGGGTATAGGTCTTTCACTTCTGTGGTTAGGTTTATTCCTAGATATTTTATTCTTTTTGATGCAATTGTGAATGAAATTGTTTTCCTGATTTGTCTTTCTGCTAGTTCACCATTAGTGTATAGAAATGCAACAGATTTCTGTGTATTAATTTTGTATCCCGCAACTTTGCTGAATTCAGATATTAGATCTAGTAGTTTTGGAGTGGATTTTTTAGGGCTTTTATGTACAATATCATGTCATCTGCAAAGAGGGACAGTTTGAGTTCGTCCTTGCCAATCTGGATGCCTTTTATTTCTTTGTGTTGTCTGATTGCAGTTGCTTGGACCTCCAGAATTATGTTGAATAAAAGAGGGGAGAGTGGGCATCCTTGTCTTGTTCCCGATCTTAAAGGAAAAGCTTTCAGCTTCTCACTGTTATGTATGATGTTGGCTGTGGTTTTGTCATATATGACCTTTATTATGTTGAGGTACTTGTCCTCTATGTCCACTTTATGAGATTTTTTATCATGAATGGATGTTGAATTTTGTCGAATGCTTTTTCAGTATCTATGGAGATGATCATGTGGTTTTTGTTCTTCTTTTTGTTGATGTAGTGGATGATGTTGATGGATTTTTGAATGTTGTACCATCTTTGCATCCCTGAGATGAATCCCACTTGATCATGATGGATGATCTTTTTATGTATTTTTGAATTCAGTTTGCTAATATTTTGTTGAGTATTTTTGCATCTATGTTCATCAGGGATATTGGTCTGTAATTATCTTTTTTGGTGGTGTCTTTGCCTGGTTTTGGTTTAGAGTGATGTTGGCCTCATAGAATGAGTTTGGGAGTATTCCCTCCTCTCCTACTTTTGGAAAACTTTAAGGAGGATGGGTATTATGTCTTCTCTATATGTCTGATAAAATTAATCCGTGAATCCATATGGCCTGGGGGCTTTTTTTCTTGGGTTGGTTTTTGATTACCGATTCAATTTCATTGCTGGTAATTGGTCTGTTTAGATTTTCTGTTTCTTCCTTTGTCAGTCTTGGAAGGTTGTATTTTTCTAAGAAGTTGTCCATTTCTTCTAGGTTTTCCAGCTTGTTAGCATATAGATTTTCATAGTATTCTCGAATAATTCTTAGTATTTCTGTGGGGTCCGTCGTGATTTTTCCTTTCTCATTTCTGATTGTTTATGTTTGTAGATTCTCTTTTTCTCTTAATAAGCCTGGCTAGGGGTTTATCTATTTTGTTTATTTTTTCAAAGAACCAGCTCTTCGTTTCATTGATTTTTTTCTATTGTTTTATTCCTCTCAATTTTATTTATTTCTTCTCTGATCTTTATTATGTCTCTGCTTCTGGTGATTTTGGGCCTCATTTGTTCTTCTTTCTCCAATTTCAATAGTTGTGATTTTAGACTATTCATTTGGGATTGTCTTCCTTCTTTAAATAGGCCTGGATTGCAATATACTTTCCTCTTAGAACTGCCTTTGCTGTGTCCAACAGAAGTTGGGGCTTTGTGTTGTTGTTGTCATTTGCCTCCATATATTGCTTAATCTCTGTTTTAATTTGGTCGTTGATCCATTGATTATTTAGGAGCATGTTGTTAACCCTCCATATATTTGTGAGCCTTTTTGTTTTCTTTGCACAATTTATTTCTAGTTTTATACCTTTGTGATCTGAGAAGTTGGTTGGTAGAATTTCAATATTTTTTAATTTACTGAGGTTCTTTTTGTAACCAAGTATGTGGTCTATTCTGGAAAATGTTCCATGTGCACTTGAGAAGAATGTGTATCTTGCTGCTTTAGGTGTAGAGTTCTGTAGATGTCTGTTAGGTCCATCTATTCTAGTGTGTTGTTGAGTGCCTCTGTGTCTTACTTACTTTCTGTCTGGTTGATCTGTCCTTTGGAGTGAGTGGTGTGTTGAAGTCTCCTAAAATGAATGCATTGCTTTCTATTTCCTCCTTTAATTCTGTTAGTATTTGTTTCACATATGTTGTGTGTGTTGGGTGCATATATATTTATAAATGGTTATATTCTCTTGTTGGAGTGACTCCTTTATCATTATGTAATGTCTTTCTTTATCTGTTGCTACTTTCTTTGTTTTGAAGTCTATTTTGTATGAAACAAGTACTGTAACACGTGCCTTTTTCTCCCTGTTCTTTGCATGAAATATCTTTTTCCATCCCTTCACTTTTAGTCTGTGTGTATCTTTGGGTTTGAGGTGAGTCTCTTTTAAGCAGCATATAGATGGGTCTTGATTTTTTTGTCCATTCTATTACTCTGTCTTTTGATTGGTTCATTCAGTCCATTTAAATGTAGGGTGATTATCGATAGGTATGTACTTATTGCCATTGCAGGCTTTGGATTCGTGGTTACCAAAGGTTCAAGGGTAGCTTCTTTACTATCTAACAGTCTAACTTAACTCTCTTGTTAAGCTATTATAAACACTGTCTGATGATTCTTTATTTCTCTCCCTTCTTATTCTTCCTCCTCCATTCTTTATATGTTAGGTGTTTTATTCTGTACTCTTTTGTGTTTCCTTTTACTGTTTTTGTGGAAAGTTGATTTTTATTTTTGCCTTTAGCTGGTATTTGGATGGTCTGCTTTCTTTGCTGTGATTTTATTTTCTCTGGTGACATCTATTTAGCCTTAGGAATGCTTCCATATAGATCAGTCCCTTTAAAATATCCTGTAGAGTTGTTTTATGGGAGGCAAATACCCTCAACTTTCGCTTGTGCTGGAATTGTTTAATCCCCCCTCAAATTTAAATGATAATTGTGCTGGGTACAATATTCTTGGTTCAAGGCTCTTCTGCTTCATTGCATTAAATATATCATGCCATTCTCCTCTGGCCTGTAAGGTTTCTGTTGAGAAGTCTGATGATAGCCTGATGGGTTTTCCTTTGTAGGTGATCTCTTTTTTTCTTGATAAGTCTGGCTAGGGTTTTATCTATTTTGTTTATTCTCTCAAAGAACCAGCTCCTGCTTTCATTGATTCTTTCTATTGTTTTATTCTTCTCAATTTTATTTATTTCTGCTCTACTCTTTATTATGTCCCTCCTTCTACTGACTTTGGGCCTCATTTGTTCTTACTTTTCTAGTTTCATTAATTGTGAGTTTAGACAGCTCATTTGGTATTATTCTTCTTTCCTGAGGTAGGCCTGTATTGCAATATATTTCCCTCTTAACACGGCCTTTGCTGCATCCCATAGATTTTCTGGTGTTGAATTATTGTGGTCATCTGTCTCCACATATTGCTTGATCTTTGTTTTTATTTGGTCATTGATCCATTGATTATTTGGTAGCATGTTATTAAGCCTCCATGTGTTTGTGGGCTTTTTCATTTTCTTTGAGTAATTTATTTCTAGTTTCATACCTTTGTCATCTGAGAAGCTGGTTGGTAGAATTTCAATCTTTTTGAGTTTACTGAGGTTCTTTTTGTGGCCTAGTATATGATCTATTCTTGAAAATGTTCCATGTGCACTTGAGAAGAATGTGTATCCTGTTGCTTTTGGATGGAATGTTCTGTAGATGTCTGTTAGGTTCATCTGTTCTAATATGTTGTTCAGTGCCTCTGTCTCTTTATTTATTTTCTGTCTGGTTGATCTGTCCTTTGGAGTGAGTGGTGTGTTGAAGTCTCCTAAAATGAATGCATTGCATTCTATTTCCTCCTTTAATTCTGTTATTATTTGTTTCACATACATAGGTGATCCTGTGTTGGGTGCATAGGTATTTATAATAGTTATATCCTCTTGTTGGACTGACCCTTTTATCATTATGTAATGTCCTTTGTTTCTTGTGACTTTCTTTGTTTTGAAGTCTATTTTGTCTGATACAAGTACTGCAACTCCTGCTTTTTCTCACTATTAGTTGCATGAAATATCTTTTCCCATCTTTTCACTTTCAGTCTGTGTATGTCTTTGGGTTTGAAGTGAGTCTCATGTAGGCAGCATACAGATGGGTCTTGTTTTTTAATCCATTCAGTGACTCTATGTCTTTTGATTGGTGCATTCAGACCATTTACATTTAGGGTGATTATCGATAGGTATGTACTTATTGCCATTGCAGGCTTTAAATTCTTGGTTACCAAAGGTTCAAGGGTAATTCCTTAATATCTAACAGTCTAATTTAACTCAATTCATATGCTATTACAAACACAACCTAAAGGTTCTTTTTTTTTCCACCTTTTTCTTCCTCCTCCATTCTTTGTATGTTATGAATCATATTCTGTACTCTTTGTCTACCCCTTGGGTGACATATATTTAGCCTTATGAATACTTCCATCTATAGGAGTCCCTCAAAAATACACTTTAGAGGTGGTTTATGGGGGGTAAATTCTCTCAGCTTTTGCTTGTCTGAAAATTGTTTAATCTCTCCTTCAAATTTAAATGATAACCTTGCCGGGTAGAGTATTCTTGGTTTGAGGCCCTTCTGCTTCATTGCATTAAATACATCATGCCACTCCATTCTGGCCTGTAAGGTTTCTTTTGAGAAATCTGATGATTGCCTGATGGGTTTTCCTTTGTATGTGATCTTTTTTCTCTCTCTAGCTGCTTTTAAAAGTCTGTCTTTATCCTTGATCTTTGCTATTTTAATTATTATATGTCTTGATGTTGTCTTCCTTGGGTCCCTTGTGTTGGGAGATCTGTGCACCTCCATGGCTTGAGAGACTATCTCCTTCCCCAGATTGGGGAAGTTTTCAGCAATTACCTCCTCAAAGACACTTTCTATCCCTTTTTCTCTCTTCTTCTTCTTCCAGTATCCCAATAATGCAAATATTGTTCTGTTTGGATTGGTCACACAGTTCTCTCAATATTCGTTCATTCTTACAGATTCTTTTTTCTCTCTGCACCTCAACTTCTTTGTATTCCTCTTCTCTAATTTCTATTCCATTTAATGTCTCTTCTACAAATCTAATCTGCTTTTAAATCCCTCCATTGTATGTTTCACTTCAGATATGGAATTTCTTAATGATTGAATCTCCAACTTTAATTCATTCCTGGGTTCTTGAATATTTTTCTGTACCTCCATAAGCATGTTTTTAATTTTTATTTTGAACTCTCTTTCAGGGAGATTGGTACATTCAGTTTCATTTGGCCCTTTTTTTGGTGTTTGTGAGATTTTGTTCTGAACCATGTTCTTTTGACATTTCATATTTCTGTGTGGTGCCCACTAGTGCACAGAAACTCCAGTCTCTCGAGCTGCTCTACCCCTAGAGTGAGGTTGGGAGCCGTAGGGGAGTGGAGCTGGTGCCTGAGGGGAGGAAAGATCTGTTCCTGCTTCCCGTCTGCAGTGCCTATCTCCAGTGTCAGAGCCAGTGGGCCAAGTACTCACATGTAAGCCTCTGTGCTTTGCGTCTCTAGCTGTTGTAGGCAGGGCCTCCCTCTGGCTTGCCTGACGCAAGCACAGTGACTGCCAGTTTGCAAACTGGTGCTGGAAGGCTAGGAGGAAGGTGCAGCAGGCTGTGTGTCACAGTGGGGGATCTCGAAGCTAAGTAGGCAGCCAGGGGGATGGAGCATCTGAAGCTCCCCAAAGTTCCCAACCAGCTGGGCAGAGCATGCCCAGACAACCTTGTCCAGCTCTCCCATCTCCTGTGCAGCAAGCTCCATGAAAACCCACCCCTTCGGCAGCCCTCTCACTGCTAGGAAGCCTCTCAGACTGCCCGCCCCTCCTGTGACACAGAGTGGCCCGATGTGGATCCCCCCCTCCACAAACAGCTGGAATGTCAGTCTCTCAAGCACTCTGCCTGTCCGAGTTCCCCAACGTCCAGAGCTCCACACATTATAGGCTTCTGCTCACAAAGCAGATCTCCAGGTCTAGGCGTTTAGCAGTCCCAGGCTTCCACCCCCTCCCCACTCCGTTTCTCTTCCTCCTGCTGTGAGCTGGGGTGGGGGAAGGGCCTGGTTCCCACTGGATTAAGGCTTTCCTATGTTACCCTGTTTCTTGAGGTCTGCTCTGCTCATGAGGTCTGTATGCAGTCTGGTTCAGCCTTCTTTCTTGTTGCTGTTTTAGGGTTAGTTGTACTAATTAAGTATATTTTTGTTCTATTTGTGGTTTTGGGAGGAGTTCTCCATGTCACCTCTCACGCTGCCATCTTGAATCCACTAGCAAAGAATATTATATCCAATAAACTTTCTTACAACCAAAGGCAAAATAAAGATGTTCTGCAAAAAATCAAAAACTGAAAGAATTGTTTGCTAGCAGAACTGCTTTAGGAGAAATACTAAAGGAAGTTCTGCAGGTTGAAAGCAACCGACCTCATAATATGGAAAAACACCCCAAAAATAAGGAGCACTGGTAAAGGTAATTATGGATTTATAAAGACAGTATAAGTACATGTCTCCTCTCTTCTCTCAACTGATTTAAAAGCCACTGTAGAGAAAACTTTATCTTATCTATCTATCTATCTATCCATCCAACCATCCATCCATCTATCTATACATCTATGGTAGAAAACTTTATCATCTGTCTGTCTGTCTATACATCTTTTGACCTAATGGCTCCCTGGAGAATGGGGTCTTGTCCCATCTGCAGACAATGGCTACACAGCTGGTTAACCCTGCCTTGACACTGTCACACCCATGCTCATTTCAGCCTCATATTTAAGATCTTAGAGTCCTTTTGGTCAATGGATACCATTCTAAGGAGAACCTTCTTTTTTAGGGTTTATGTCTTTGGTTCCTGAATGTCAGACAGACTTTTATAGGGTTAGCCAGCACATGCTCTGTGTTATAGGATGCTAAATGCCCAGGTGGCTATTAATGAAGAGAACATTCTGAATCACTTCCATTTGCCTTTACTTGGGAACAACTAATTGCTACTTATAGGATAGATTGTTGAAGCAATTGGGAAAAGACCAGAGAAGATACTGTAATATGGTTAGTAGCTATTTTGTATCTCTATTTGGATTTATACGAAGAATTTTAAAGTTAATATGTCCACAATTGAACTAAGTCTGTCTTCTCTCTCAGTAAAAGACTCTGCCCTTTACCCAGATGCTAAAGCCTAAATCCCAAGAATCATCCTCAATTCTTTCCTTCCCTAAAATCTCCAAATACAATCTGTTGGAAAGTACAGTTTTCCCTCAAAAATATCTCTCAACTCATCGATTCCTCTCCATTGCCACTTTTATCCACAGTCCCAGCCACCACCCTCTGTCACATGGATATCTCTAACCTACAATGCTCTCCCAAGAGTTCACCATGTTTCTAGTTTTGTCTCTCCAAAAGTCCATTCTCCACACATCAGCCAGTGATGTTTTCTTCCTTCAAATTAGAAACCAGATTACCGTTTCGTTGCTTAAAACTCCCTATAGGACCTACACCTCCTCTGTATATTTTATCCTATTTAATTATCTATTGCTTGCTTTTTGCCTAACAAACTACCCTGAAATTTAGTGGTTGACATCAAATATCATTTTACTTTGCCTCATTTTATATATATATATATATATAAGAGAGAGTATTTATTACACATTTTTTATATATAAAACAAAATTGTGTTGTTGGGCTACAGTATATAGAAATCTAATATATTTGACAGTATCATAAGGGCGCAGGTGGAGACAAAGCTGTATTAGAGTAAGGAAATGACTTCAGCTGGTAACTCAAACCCACAGGAAGAAATGAGTAGCACCAGAAATGATACAAAATTAAAAAGGTTAATATAAAAAACTCTATAAATATACACTTGCTTTTTCTTCTCTTCTCTTAGCTTCTTTAAAAGCCGTTATCAGAAGAGTATTTGATTTGTAACTACATAGATATAATATGTATAACTGTAATGTACAGGACAAAACAGGGTCTGATGGACTGGAGCTCTCTGGGGTAACATTTATATATCTCACTGAAATTAAGTAAGAATATGAAGTCTATTCTGGTAAGTTCAGATGTACTTGATAAGCCCTAGAGTAAATATATAGAGATAAAATTGTTATTTATATTAATACATTATATTAACATTATATATTACTTACATATGTCATTAAAATAATTTAAATGTTACACTAGAAAATATTCACCTAATGCAAAATAAAGCAGTAAAGAAGAAACAGGGGAACAAAAAGAAGTAAAACATTTTGCAAGAGAAAATACAACACCAAATGTAAATCCAACTATATCAATAATAACATTCAATGTTAATGGATTAAAGACTAATCAAAAGGCAGAGATTGTCAAACTGGATAATAAAGTAAGATCCAAATATATGCTGCAACTGAAAACATACTTTAGGTTCAAAGACAATAAATAGTTTGACAGAAAAGATATAACATGCAAATAGGAAACATAAGAGAGCTGGCTTTTTCTTACCCAGCTGTATCAGAAGCACCCTATTTAAAACACATCTCCGGCCTCCCCATTCCTCTTCTCTATAGTTTTTCCATAACACTAATCACCATATGAGTTACTATGTATTTTATCTATTTGTTTATTGCTGCCTTTTTTACTGGGATGTAAGTAAGCTCCTCAAGGGCAGAATTTGGATTTTTCCTCTCTGTTTTGTTCACTGTTGCTCAGGTATATACCTGGCAGATATCTAGGATAGGCTCTGGCATACAGTGGGAGCTCAATACATATGTGTTTAATGAATGAGCACCTTGGGCACTGACTTAAGTGCTAGGAGTAGAACAGTGAATAAAACAAATTCTTCACCCTCATGTAACTTACTTTCTAGTGGAATAATGTTTTTTTTAATGAGATGCATATTTTAATTAAGCTACATGGTAAGCACACATCATTAATGGAAATCATTATACTTATTATTCCTGTTTTCAAAGCTAAACCAAATATTAACCATGTTTATTTCATTTTGTTCTCCAGTATATACAATGAGTGTCAATTTAACTAGATATCTGGTATTAGCTATAGTTTCATTATTATGCATTTGCATTCTCTTTAGAGAAGTAGCAACTGCCTGCACTTTAGGTTTATCAAACACCTAGATTTTTAAAAAATTATTTTCAGATGATCTGATTTTGACAATTATATTTATAATTCTTATACTCACAAGCATAATGTCATAGAAATGTTTCTCCTGTTTTTAATTCATTTGAACTTTATACGCTTTATGGATTCTCATCAATACTAAAAAAATATCCTAAACCCTTGTATCAGGCTTCAAGTTTATATCTGGTTCACTTCTCAAAAATAGGAAGAAACTATCAAAAATATATAAATAAAAATTAAAGCCCTTCAGTGAGCAATACAAAAAATTCAATTATGCTAAGTAAAATTAAAATTAGAGCAGGTTTGGGATAGGCTAGACCTAATTCGTTTTCATATTTAAGAAGGAAAAACATTTTATTCTCTTTTGTCTTCTTTCCTCCCCTTTGGTAACAACTGAGCTCATATTTCTGTGTCTCTTCATTATGCATATTAAAAAAAATTCTGGCAACTACAAGTTTGTTCAAAAGTAATGGCAAAAATGACAAACATGAACAGGTTGTTTTATCAAAAGGATCCTCTATGTTTGTTGATGTTACAGGAGGAGATAAACTGATGGTGTTAGACTAGTCATGACACATGGCGGTGGTGATAGTCACAGGCAACAGAAAGTACCTACTTTACTCCTATTTTTTTCTGATCAAGTTTTAGAAAATCTTAATATTAGAAAGGAAAAAAGTTAAGATCCAAAACCTTTTTAAAAAATATGTTTTGAAGAACTTCAAAGCAGGTAAGATCATCCTGGGAGAGTAAAGGGTTATGGTAATAAGACGTCTGATCAATGTGGCTTTTAAAAAGTGCAAAACTACAATACCTATCTAACTGGGGAAAAATGTCATAAATAATAATCTATAGATGCCACTTGATATAAAAAGATTTCCCCCAAAACTTTTCCTAATAAATCTTAGAGTTACATATACCTTAAATAAGGAAACCAGGGGGACTCTCTTTGCTTTCCCATTATAGGTTCAGATACCCTTTTTCCCCTATAGCTTTAAAATGTTTAGGTTCCTGTAATTTTCTTCACTACCAAGGCACTAGGATGCTAAAAAAAAGAAAACTAAATAAAAAAGCATTTCAGGGTAGATGATGACATTTTTTAAATGTCCAGGTTTTTGTCTTTGCTAAAAGAATTCATTTGAAAATATGTACAAATTAATCAGACCAGTATAACTCACCCGTCTTTGCATCTTTCCAGTCATCTGAAAGAACAGTCTTGGTCTGGATGGTGTACTTAGATATAGGACTGTGATTGTCTGAACCACGGCTCCACGTAAGGGCCACAGAAGTGGCCCTAATGTCTTCTATTCGCAGACCACCTGGAGGGCCTGGAGGGCCTAGAATGAAAGTTTGGGTAATGAATCAATGAATCCCAACTAGTGCATTAAGCTCACGTTAGAATACAGAAAATATCCTCCTTGCAATTAACCTGAAGAACATTTATATGCTCTAATCAGTGTGCTCCATTCCTTTTAAACATAAACTGTAAGTGATAATAATTGTATTTATGCTTTTTACTAAATGATTTCATGGTGTCTCTTTTTATGAAAGGAGATAAATGCTATCATTTAAAATGGCATTATTTTTCAGGATACATACGATAATCTTTGCCACGTAAAATGCACCTAGCATCCATGGGATCTAATACAGATTGTAGCAGAGTGAGATTTAATAAATGCTTCCTAAACGCATGAATCAGAGACGGCAGCACAATTGAGTCCAGTTATGAGAATAGTTAACCAATGTGTCATGCCTCCCAGAATGGAACAAATACTTTTTTATAACCCCAAAAGTTACAGGCAATTTATCTACTTGGAGTAGAAATTTCAAAGAATGATTGTATGTATCATTTTGGGTAATACAGATCATATTAGTTATAGTAGAAGGAATAAATAATATTAAAAAATGTTTGCACCTATATAAAATGCAGAAAACAATTGTCAACTCAGAAATATATGAGGAATGCTCTGAGACATCAAATTATATTGAAGAGTCTTGGTACAGAAGAATCATTACTGCAGAACACACAACAATGTTAAAAATATGTTTTCATAGATGCTTCATAACTAGTACCAATATTATTCATCTTCTAAACTGAGAGCCTTGTGCTGGGTGGTGAAAAATGACAGGATAAATGAGACATAACTTTTTGGTTTCAAAGAGCTCTTTGTCTTGAGAAGGGTGAGATGGACCAGCAACCAAATATCTGTATTTGAAATCAGTAAATGCCATGTAACGACATACAAAACACTTAATTTTTATTCACAATGTTTTTTAAAAACTGAAAAAAGTCCTTTAAATGGTCGAGGGGCATCCATCACTTACAATGCTAAAGAAGGCTGTTAATAGATCCTAGAGTAGACATTTCAGAAAACACCATCACTTTGATCTCTTTGTATCAGAAAAGGGTCCATTCCCAAGTGAATTAGGAATAGTGAATATACTAATCAACAACTTCGATAAAGTGGTGCCTTTACTTTTTTGTACTGAATAGAGTAATAAATAAGGAATTTGTTTTTATCTTTTAGCCTCCTATTTGTTTATCAAATCAGATGCTTAGCCCACGCGGTTTTATTTCTCCATATGGGCTTTGCTCTTTGGACAGGTACAGACAGTCCCCCACTCCTTCACCCGTCTCCTGTGATTGGTCCCACGGAGGAAAAGAGGTATGTAGTTCCACACTAATGTATTACTACGAATACTAAAAGAACACAAGACACATCCTATTGAACGTGGTAAATTTTATTATTTGGAAGTATATAATAAAAAATGAAGGTAAATAATCTGTAATAGCATACTTATACTTTTTGATGTTAAAAGGAACAAAAACACATCCAAAATAACTGAAAATAGGCAAATAAAAAAGAACACATTGGGCAACACAGAAAGAACATCTCACATGTGTAAAAACCACACTGAAATACGGTATTCATGCTGCTCAGAACCAGGAAGTTCATTATTTCATTTAAAGCATCACCTCAAGTCAATTACCGAATGCAATATTTCAGAGTACTAAAAATTTAAAGATAGAGATGAAAAATAAAAGAAATAATTTTTAAAAGGAAGAGAAAGTCATGCATTCAGATACTTTTTCTGAGCATAAAGTAAGGCATTAGGAAAATGGTAAGGGAAATGTAAGACAAAATTGCCACCAGTTAGCCTTTAACCATTAAAATGTAAATTATTTCTCTACTTTTATTCTCCGAAGTTCTTGGAGTGGCAAATGGATAATAATTTAAAAGGTCAGATTAAAGTTGTGGATTACTAGGGTATTTTGGGGACACAATAAGCATATTTTTCCTCAGCCATCCATTCGTGGAAGAGTAGCCCACCGTTGAACAAAATTTTGTATTTGTTCATTTTTCCTCTGATCCGTGCCTGACCGAGAGTGTGTTCTTAGTAAGTATTTGGTCAATACGTAAATGAATTTATCACAACTGATAAATGTGTTACGTTCTATAAACATAACGGTCATCCACAATTCAGTCTCCATTCTCCTATTTGCTTTGAAATACTAGATAATCATGAGGCGGTGAAGCAGAGAACAAGTGGGAAGGGCTGGATGACATCCTCAAACGCCGGTGTGGCAGTTCTTGGTAACGGTTCACCAATTGCGAAGCTGGCTTTTTCATCTAGTAACTGACTACAAAGATCTCCCAGAAAATACCCAAGAGAAAACATATTATTCAAGAGAATAGATTTTAGAGTTAAAATAGGCTTGCCTTTAAATTCTATGGGCTGATTTACCTTGGGCACATTTCTTAAATTTACTAAGTGTTCATTTTCTCATCTGTAAAATAGGAGTAATAAAAATGGATCACATAGGACTTTTTTTTTAGGGTTGGAAGAACGTCTTTAAAGAACGTAGTGGTAGTCCTGGTCCACAGAAAGCTCTCAGTAAACTTTAGCTAATCACGGTATTATTACTGTAAGAGCTTTCTGGGCATCTGAGCTACCTGGCAGGAGTGATTATTAGTATTCGTTAATAATTGGTAAGAATTAGTTTACCAGATTTTAAATTCACAACTTGTCTTCACTTAGAAATAAAATGTTTTTGAGTACATTCAACGGAGGTGAGGGAACGTCGGAATGAAAGCCCTCAGCATGTACTAAGGCGTCAGGATGCAGCGAACAGAAGAGCGGTTCTCAGGAAACAACCCCGACGGCCTGTGCGTCAGGCCAGCCCTGCACTGTCTCCCAGAGGGACATTTTCAAAGCAGTGTAGCTGGTATTACTTGTTCAATTTTTCTGTTCAGAATGGGGACAAAAGTGTTGTGGTAAAAAATAAAATAATGCAAATACTTGTTCCTTGGCACAAAGGAAGACATTTAGGAACTGGCCGCCCTTCTAATTCTTAAGCAATGCAATACATGATTCCTACTCTAGGAAGTATGTTTCTTCCTTTCTCTTTTTCCAACTCTCCCCCCTCCTTCTCCCATGCCTCCCCCCCTCCTTTTTCTTTCTTTCTTTTTAATCTTTGCAAAGATCTCACTGCTTTTCAAACACCCTCGAGAAATCCAGGGAATTTGCAAGGGAAGCCAGGGAAAATGCAAGCAAATAGACTGTAACATGCAGTATATTTTATTACTTTACTGATCTCTTTCCAGTTTCTTAGGTGGGCCTCAGGCAGATACTTAATGATTCCTAAGACTGTTCTTTAGCAAATGTAATCATAGTGAAACACAGAAATTGGTCAGATAGAAAGGTCTTTGGAATTTGACCTGCATTTTAAATGCCTAAATACATTAAATTAAATGATACATTATTTCATTCTTCCATTTTCTTTCTTTTATCATTAAAAAGCCGCCTTTGGGTTGGGGGGATATGGGAATATTTCTTTGACAAATCCTTAGAAAGGCTTTTTGTCAACTCTTCTCACTACCACTAAATACTTAAGGAGCTGGAAAGGGAAGAAAATGAGGAGAGAAAAAAAAAGAGATCTGGGGAAGGGGATAAAAAAGTTACTTAAAGAATGGCTTTTGTTTTTAGTTTTATGAATGCTGTCTCACCTGTTTCACCTGCTCATCACCACCGCCCCCCCGTGCCCTGGAGTTGCTGGGATGCATGTTATTAAGCTCATAAATCCTATCAGTAAGACAGTGGTGCTACTACGGTTTCCTGATTCTGCCAAAAGCTGGCAGGTGTCGTTAAGAATAGACATAAGGAACTGTGTTAGGCCTAAGCAGCTGACCAAATTCTCCTTTTATAAAATTAACAGTACAGACTTCAGTGTTAATCTTTCCATTTTTTTTCCTATTCAAAATCACAATGTCCAACGGCTGAGTTTCTTGAGCCAGCCTTCTGTGCCTCTCCAGGCAGAGGCTGCCTCTAGAGACTGCTTTTCCTTTCCCATTTGCATCACCCTCCCTCTTAATCTTGTTCTCTCCCACTGGCTTTAAATAGCCCTCTATCAGAGATTACTGGCTGACAATGTTCCATAAAATCTCTCCATAAATTAAATTATGCCCAGAGCTACTATTCTCATATGCTACGCGCGTTAGGAAATAAACACAGAAAGAGAAATGGAAAAAAAAGGTATAGATGAAATAAATATTTAACCCCAATGGGATCTATTTTCATTGATTAATATTTATTAAATAAACCACTACTGTGTATGAATGTCATCAATCAGTAACTAATATAACTTCCATAATAAGCAAACAGATATAATATGCTTCTGTTGACAATTCAGTTCTAACTTGTGTATTTCTTGCTTTCTTGGTGCTAATAAGGCATCGAGGGTATTTACAAAGTCCAACATAGTAGACCTGTGCTTACGTCTTTAAAAAAACTGGCGTTGACTGTTTTCCTTCAGAGATCTTTCTTGTTGGGAAGAATGTGACTTACTTGGGCACAAGTGCGTATTTTGGGGAAGAAAATGACAAAAACTGTAATATATTAACAATAGCTTTTAAATCTGCCTGATCTGTTAACTCAGATAAAGATACCCATATCAGCCATTTACAAATAAGACTGAGTAAATCCCGAGTCTTTCTTAATCATATAAAGGCACTTGTTAATCTTTCCTGAATTTTACTAGTGTCTTTAGGGAAAAAAAAATTTACATATGAATAAAATACAGATGCTTTTCTAAATCATATGTTAAGTAATCAAGGGAAAATGAGCAGAAAAAAAACAATTATTTATCATTTCTGTCATTTCTTCTTTAGATATGTAGTCACTGTCAACCAAGAAGAGTTTAGACATTTGAGGAAAAATAGCCGGAAAAAATATTTTCAAAGTGAGTATTCACACACTGTAAGCTGGCCACGTTTTCTCAGCCAGTAATGGAGGCCCATTTCCTCAGTCAAATGGGATAGAAGATGTGAAACCGGGAACGTGTAGAAGCAAAGAGGATACAAAGTAGCTGTGACTACACTCCATCATCACTGATTCGGGGCCAGTTCTTCAGCAGTGACCCTCATGCCCTTTCTTCTTCTTGAAGACTGACTAGCGTTTCCACAACTGGACCCAGAAAATTACCGATCATCTTGGGACTCCACCCCTCACCCCATTTAATGTAAACCGTGATGTCTCAGAACTCGTGTAAGCAGGAAAGGCCTCCGGGGTCCTCCTTCCCCCTGGAACTCCCCAGAGGTGGTTACAGCAAAGCACCACGTACTGGCAGTCTGTGCTTCACTGCTTATTTTTACCAAAATAGCAAATTTGAATAAAAAAGTTTGAATGTTAAGGAAACAAAAAACGTTTCCAAACAAGCAATCATCCCTTTTAAAATAAACTAATCTTAAAATAACATTGCTGAAAAAACATCAGTTATATTAAGGCAAGTGATTGCTTCTTTACCAAAATATGTCAAGTAAAGTCTTTTTATTACTACAGGTCTGTTCGTACTCTGAAAATTAGTTAACGTTATGGCCCTACTTTAATGGTATGAAACATAAATCAATGTATGGGTCTTGTCAATGTTTAAAGCTGTATCAAGATGAAAAAGAATGTTGAATATCTACCATTTAATAGGAGTATGGTAGTTTTTAACTTTCAACATGGATAAAAGTCAGATCCCCCTTAGAAATGGGAATGGAGCTAAAGCGAGGTAAATCACTGTCTAACTCCTCTGCTGGATATTGATACAGTTTATATAAACAAGAATATTCCTCCTTTTTGTGGCACCAGTCACACTTGTCATGTGATTTCCTTTTAATTTTTATTCTTTCTTTCCAAAACTATATTCCCATCTGGCCTTGGTGGTACACTCCCAATCACGGACCGTGTAAGAAGATGTCCACAGGACGGTCTGTCCATCCACATATCTCCGTGGTGATGTTTACAGAGACAGGAGGATCTCAAGCTAATTTTAAGTATCTAAATGGCAATTAACCTGGATCTGTCGTCTATGTTCTAACAGATTTCTTTCTGTGACAGTAATTGAGACTAGAAAATAAAAGGGATGGTAATAAACTGAGCTGGAGAAATTTACTCCTTTAAGATGATTAGTAAATTATTTTGAAAAGAAAACTACAAGTGTATTTGAGTCATTCCACACCCCTCAAAGCTTTCCTGAGAGTTCTTCCAAACACAGGTGGAGTTGGAGTTCCTAAGGAGAAGTCCATACAATAGCGCATCCCTAAACATAAACCTGTTTGAGAAGAGCAAAACTATTTCTTGTGCAGAAACAAGAATTGTAAGCATGTCTCTGACAAAATGGGATAAAGGAAAGTATTTTTGAACAATGAAATTAAAGCAGTTCACTGGTGGTTGCCATGGGAGAGGGGTTGGGGGAAGTAGGGAAGGAGAGCAAGGGGGATAAGTGGGCACAAAAATTCTCAATCATAATAGAAGCTGGTCACGGGAATGGTAGTACAGCATGGAGAACACAGTCACTGATTCTGTGACGCCCTTGTATGTGGACAGACAGTGCCTGCGCTGGAGAGGGTGAGGACGTAATGATACGGTGCCCGTTGGACCACTGTACTGTGTATTTGAAACCAACACAACATTGTCTATCAATCACACTTCAATAAGAATAGAACAATTAAAAAAAAAGGCACATGAGAAAGCATGAAATCAAAAATAGCTTGTCAAACACAAACAACAGGGAACCATGGCAACTCTAGAAAAAGAAGTACTCACTCTGAAAAGAAACTTGCCTTGAAAAAATATCTAAGCAATTTCAGGAAGAATTATACACACTTCAATTCTGATCCTTCACTTTTGCCCAAGTCCTTCCAATAACAGTCTCAACCTTCCTCCCAAAAGGTCTAAAAAGGGCGATGAAAGGAGTTAATAAAATTAAATATGCATGCATTCTGTTAATGGCTTGGTCATCTGCACTTAAATCTGGCTACTGTCTCCACAGGCAATCCGTTTCGCTTTCTAACCCCAGAAATTATTCCAAACCCTACAGAGCCAAGGGCGGTCTTCAGTTGTGTATCGCTGCTTTCCTGATCTCTTGCCAAAGAACATACATGGACCAGGGCACGAAAGGCCGCTGGAGCAACGTCCCTTAGCTGACGCCCCAATCAAGTGACTCATTAGTGAATTTGACCGCATGGTTCTTTACCTGCCTGGGCAAATCAAACAATTCATTCATTGGCAAAACTCTTGAATTATTCATCAGTTCTTCATTATTTGTTCTGATAATGAGCTAATTTCTGAGATACATAACTCCAAAGAAAAACAGGACATGGAAACACAAAACTTCACTCGGCCATTATATGACATACAAGGTTAATCCATGGGCCAAATCTCAGATATTAGTGAAGCTGTCTAATCATAGTTTTAAATATTTTCCTGTTCAAAGTATGTTTAGATGTTTCAAAAGGAAAAAAATCCTCTAAGAACTAAATGGAGGGGAAAAACTGCAGAAGCTACAAGATTGAGTGAATTAGTAAAATCTAGTACAGTATGTTAAAAACAAAAAAAAAAGCTTTCACACAAATGGTCAGCGATCACCAGGCCGGAGGCAGGCTGGCACAGACGGGGAGAAAAGGATCCATCATGTTTTTCTCTCCATCTTTTCTGTTTTTACCTGCAAGAGGAAAGATCAAGGCTGAAGGGACAGCGTGCATGCCTCATCAGGGGCAGAAAGCCGTGTACTTTGGGGATTTGCCATGCGTCCTTCATGGGGAAATCGAAATAACAACCAACCAATGTGTGATTGCGGCGTGGTCAAACCTCTCTCCCTCTGGTAACAGTGACTGAATTTCTAAAGAACAGGAATTTAACTGTATCCACACCCCTACCCCCTCAAAAAAACCCCTAACTCCTAAATTCTTTGTAATCTCACTCCACAGAGTACAGGTCTACCTATTAAAATATAAGCTTACGCCTTGAAGACTTCTCACTAAGGAAAAAATCCTGAGGGTGAATTTAAGCAGTGATTCTAAACATTAATTGGCAGGTTGGAGCTTGAGGTCATGGGAACTTGTGTCTGGAGGAATATGGTATTTACTTTTTATGTCTACCTAAACACTGATAGCCAACGGAAGGAAGTAAAGGGAAATATTAACAGAAAGTCAGCATGGGCAATGAGTGAACTGTAATAATTATTATTCTCTTTCATAAATACGGAATCTGAGGCTTGCAGTGATTAGACTTAGCCTAAGACCACGAGTTACTCACAGGTGAAGTGCACTCCTACTATATGTTTGCTAATGCCAAACACCGGACCATTTCCAGTGCACTGTGCAGGTCTTTTAATGAATCTATGCATGTACAGATTTAGCTGTATTCTTACAGAAAATCATGCAATTTACAGGATGATCACCCACCTCTTTCCTCTGCCCATAACTAAGGCTAGTGTGATGATTACAATTAGACCACTCTAAACCACTCTAAATAACTGGTGATGGTTATTTAACAAGGAGAACAGGAATTCTAAGGAACGTGTGGAGGCGCTTGAGCTCTGGTTGTGGAGAGCCGCTGAGACTGCAGGGAGCTGGTGCTCAGAAGTGTATTCTTCAGTGTGACAGACCCTAGACTATTCAGTGGCACTCACAGGAGACAGAACTATACTCTGATGTGTCACAAGCTATTTGCTACTTATTAGTAATATTAAAAATTCATAGGTTTCTGCATTATTTTTTTTCTAAAAATGAAGTGAACTCAGGGTTACCCTGCACTATGCTAACTCCCCCTCAGTAGTATCTCTGTGCGCTTCCCAGTAAAGGAGCTGTCACACAACCCTAGGAAAGGCACGTAACTGCGGCCAAAGTCCTCACCTCCTTCTGTGTCCAGAGTGACCATTACTGCTGGTGAATTTGGGGCATACAAATTAAAATGGCATTTTACTTTTTAGAAGAGCCCAGAAGGCTTTTGGATTTTTGCTAGAACCTGCATTCCTTCTGAGCACAGGGTGCAGCCACACATTATAGTGGAAAAGTGCCGCAGCAGAGAAAACACTGAGAATTCCCTGTTGTGCTGAGCTAATGAGACGGCATCAGTCAAATGCAGGCAATACACGGGGCGCTGTGCCACACAGGGACAGGCTCCGTAGCCACCTTCAAGGAGGAATATTTTTATATTTATGTACCAAGAGATTTTCTGAGCCAGCTTAAGGCCCTTGCAACATTTCTTCCTTTCTTTTGGAATATGTGTTAGTTAATCCCAGTGATGACGATAGTTGGAGGAGCCATGGGATAGGAACCAGAAAGGACTAAAAACCTAAAAAAAGGTGTGACTTCATCAAATTCCTGGGAGCTGGGCAGGTGAGATGGGCCAGTGGCAGGAGGCCAGTCTGCAAAAGGAACCATCAGGAAAGAAGTGCATCTTCCTAAGACCTGAAACGGCAGGGTTCCCAAAGCTCCTACGGAAGAAACTGTTTGCTTAAAAGGGATTTCACATCATGAAGTCTTCTCCTAGTTTTCAGTAATAAAACTAAGATGTTTTGTCTTCTCGTTTAATAAAATGAACCAAAAAGAGATATGATGAAATTCTAATTTCAAATAACTTAAAATTTTATTTTATTCTCTAACTTTGAATTATCCGTGCCTGAGTGTTTTGGTTGGGCAATCTAATGTAATTTGAAAAAATAAACATACAACAGTGAAACAGATGTGCAATAAAAATGATATGATCTGATTTTTACATTTGGAGAAGTTAAACATATTGAGTAAAAAAGTAAGTTATGTAGTTAATTTCGAACACTAATATCTGGCCACATTCTGGCTTTATAATGTGAAGCTGAGGGGTATTTCTTTTTATCTTTTAAACTTCCTTTGCCTATGAAGTGGGATTACTAGTCCTTGCATGACTACCTGACAGCAATTTTGTTAGGATGACATGATAAAATTTATATGAAAGTCCCGGAGACATACATTATAATCTAAGACCTTAAACACTCTGAATGAACTATTTTTAAGGCCAAAGAGCATATTATAAAATCAAGCTTTAAAACCATCTACTATAATTTATTTACTTTTTTGTTACTGTAACTATAATTGTATGACATTGGCTGGCTGAAAAAATATATTGTAAAAACTATAGTTTTCCCTTGCTATTAGATTAACTATAAATATATCATGGGCAAAAATAAACTTCAAAATCTGCATCAGTGTGACTTCCTATAAACATTTCTTGCCACAAAAAGGAAAAGGCCTACATTTAAACTTTCCACATTGATTATTCTGTCTCACTGGATATGCAGGGATGAGCATTTGGTCACATTGCATCAGCCATGAGCTGGGTGTTCCATCTGTTACCCAGATTCAGATCTTCCTCTCCTACTTAGTAGCTGATGACCTTGGCTGAGTAACTTAGCCTCACTGGGAGTCAATTTTCCTCATGTGTAAAATGGAGATAAAAAAAATTTTCTTCTCTTAAAATAATGCATGGTAAATAATAAGACCTTAATAAATACATATTATTATATAACAAATATATGATTTATGATATGCTATATGTATTTTATTACAATACAGACTATATAATTATATTTTATTATGTCATATTATACATTAAATTACATAATTATACATCTTTACTTTTTGTTTTATATTTATATGTTTTTTTATAACCTAAGGGCTGGAATTATAAACATTGTATTTTGCTGACACAAATAGAAATTTAAAAAAGTATATATCAACTACCATTATTCATGTTCAAAAAGATTTTCGGATATCATGGATTATCTACTCTGTTCTTGTAATTTGACATAATTGGCAGCTTGATTTGGAATTTTTGTCTGGTACATAAACACCGATGCATATGGCCTCAGATGGAGCTCTGAGAGGAGTGTCTGAAAGCGTGCCATGCCTACTGAGCTCTGAGAAGCTTTCCTGCTTTCTCTCCTGCAATGAGTGAATAAATTCCAGTTTGCTAAGAGCTGATCAGCTTCGTTGTAAGACAAAGAAAGTTGGGAACGATTAACTGAAGAAAATGAGAAGAAATCCTTTGAGGAAACTTCTCTCACAGTTCTCCAGTGAGGGAAAAAAAAAAAAATTCAAATTTCCATCAGTGCATGCTTTACAGTGGTACTACCAGTTTATTATCCTTACATTGTTAGATTAATTTTTGAACTTGTAAAATAAAGTGTTAGACTAGATCATTTTCAAGACCCATATTAAAGTTTAAAGGTTTGACTCATTCTGAACGAATTACTTTGTTGATATATTTGGAAATTTCCTGGAAATTACATCAATGAACATTGAACTTACATTGAGGAATACAATTTCAAATCATGGATGTACTTTATAACTTCAGTAGTAATTGGGAAAGCTGTTATGTTTTTCTAGAGCTTTTACAAAACAGAACCACTAGTAATTTCTACCTTTGAAACACTAGCTATTTTCTAAATTCTGTGTTTATTATAAATAGGTATGCATTTCAGCTCATTATCTCAGCTTTCGCATGGAACAGTTATAAAGATCTGCCCCCCAGTAGCTTTTTAATTTGTTTATTCTCAATGGAAAGGAGAACAAACAAATTTCTGGGCAGGCTTCACTATTAGTAGATGTGTCGCTGTGGTTTGGTGCCGGGTGGGGTCCGATGCCTGCTGATGGGCCCAGGCAGTCCTGTTCGTGCCGCTGGGGGCAGTCTCGGCCCCGCAAAGGCTGATGCGATGGAACCCTTTGTCTGTCTCTGCGGTGGACTTTCGGGGCGAAAGCAAGTGGGAAGCACTGGCAATTATCCAAGTATCTGAGGTAAATGTGTGTTTTTTGGACCCAAATACTTGAAAAAGGACCTCAACTCTTCTCTTCGATGTGACTCTGGTGACCCAGACGTGTCTTTCTTCTTATTAAGTGTATCTCTACCGGATCTCATCATGAGTGTCCGTGTCGGCAGGGTAAGGGGGTAAGGTGTGAGTGTCCTTTGTGACGTCTACCTTGGTGCACGCTACACGAAACCTTTTAGTCTGTGCTTCCTAATTTTTAGTGATTAAATCCATTAAATTAAAATTCCTTTTGAATGGATATAGGTTTGCCATGCCTTAAGACTTTTGAATATAAATCCACGCTTGCTTTTTTAACAGTAATTCGAATATAAGAATTCTTGAACACACTGTAAATACTTATGTCGAATATCACAGAGACTTAAATCTTGATTAAGCACCAAGAATTCCACAAACTTTTAACATGACAGCAGACATCCTAGTCTTTCTCTTCCACTAATAGATCCCTGAGTTAGCCAAACGAGTAGAACTCTAACTAATCCAAGAGTTAATAACTTAATCTTTTTTAAATGAATGTCTTTGGCTTTACTTTTTCTCAGTTTTCAAAAAATCTAACTACTATTTATTAGCATATGCCAGACAATGGGGAGGGAAAGAGAAAAGTGCAAAAGCTATAATCAGAAACTTCTACTACTTGCAACTCCAGGACTTGATTATCCTGTGGTACTATACCAAACTAACTACAGAAAGTCTTGGAGTATTAAAGTATTTGCCATAGAAGTTTTAGAAATTAACTATAGATTTTCCTTATTCATATTTTCTGGAAGAATCTCAATACAGTGAGAAAACTAGACGGGGCTTCCAAGATGTTGTGACTAAGAAAGTGGGTAATACAGGGAGAGTCTCCTTCCTTTGGAGTCCACACTTGTAAAATGAATAGATAGGAATTGTCTAGATGACCTCTAGAATTAACTCCAGATTTGAAATTATAGAGTCAAACTTGAACACAAATACAGAGATTTCACATAGCTACTGTGAAAAAGTTGGAAGGAATAAAAATGTGATTAACATGATTTGCCAATAATAGAACTCTTTTATATTAGATAAAGAAAATTTTACCTATGCCATATTTTTTAAAGAAAGAATACTAATTAATATGGAACATTCCAAGTAAATACGTCAAGAATAATTTTGACTGGAAGGTGATGAGAGATACACTCTGGATATGAATGCTGCTAACACTCACTGAACAGCTGGGAGTAATAAATACTCAGTATTTTCTGTAGAAAAGCCAATCAGCAAACCATTGTGATGGTTTAAAATACAACAATATTACTCAGACTAAAAAATGTACTGACAGCTTCCATCAGGTTATTTATTTGGCTGTGTTACCTTAACTTACCTAACACAAGATTTAAAAGTGGGTTGGTTAGTCATCAACCAAAATTACCTCTTTAAGAAAGAATCTAGTAACCACGTCATTAGGCTAAGTAACAAAAACGTCAATGAATTATATTAAATCAAGATGACATCTAGCTTACATGCATTTCTATTCTGCATCTGTATTTTGGCCTTAGAAAGAAAATGGAAAGCTTCATACAGCCACGCTCCAAAAACACACAAAATGTTCCCATCTAAATAAAAATCTACATAAAACTGTATGAATATAGGCTTTTACTATGACAATATAAAATATACAAACTTGATTTGAGGATACAATAATTTACACAGTTTCATATTATCTGCTTTGATTTCATCTACTCTTTCCCAAAACAATTCTAAATTTCATGGAGCAGATGGTTGGGTGGAGAATCAGGCCAAAAGAAAAGTTTCAGACAGGGAAAGTCTTTTTTATTTGTTGGCCTTTAGGTCTCAGCCATGCACTAAGAAATTTTGTTTAAGACGGTATGTAGGAGGTAAAACAGGGGGTAGGAGGATCTGAAAAGCATAGTCATGACTGCATTTTCTGTTTTGGCAATTGCAGTGACAATCCTGATGTCAGTGAGGTTTCAGGAAGGCCCTCCTCACAGCTGGCGGCATGGCCCAGGATATTTATAACACAGCAGAAATACCATGGAAAGCAGTAAAACATGGATGTCAAAGCTGAATTTCTTGCTTGTGTGACCTAATGTTATGGTCCATTTTTGAATGCTGTCCAAAAGTGCATTCATGAAAGAGAATTTAGATTTGGCAAGCTGCATAAATATTCCCCAAAATGCTGCCCAATAAATCCTGAAAAACCTTTCTCTCTAAATGACACTCTTGGCTGTTAATTTAAAATGACACTTTAAATTCTCCAGGAATGACTTTTGTTAAAAACATTCATACAAGGCTGTTCATATGTGTCAAAAGTTACTTGAAGAAGGAACCCTATAATACACTTTCATGGGACCTATGAAATAAAACATTTAGTACAACAAGAAAAAGACAATTTTTATCTCAATCCTCAAAATTTAGTTTTTTACATAAGAAGCCTGAAAACCTTTAAAGTCTAATAGCTGGTTCTTTATTTGTCACTGAGAATACTTTTGAAGTATAAAGTTGTTTTAAATATCCAGCAACTTATAGTTGTTTGTGTTCTAAATCCCTTTGTCTACATTATACACACATCTATTTTAAAAGGCTAATTCTGAAATGGCCTCTTTTGCTGATACTATATTATTTTAAATTGATTTCAATATATGTTCTCTTGATGGGAAAAAACCTTTCACTAGCATCTTCTATAAATTTCAAATTCATAATATGAAGAATGGTATTACAATCTCTTGTAAAGTTATCTTAATTTTGATACTGGTGCCGGAGCTGGGGAAGGTTTCATTATATTTTGGTTTTTTCCTTACTGTTGATATATAGACAGGTTGAGTGTTTCTGTACTTAACTATAGAGTTTTTGAAGTTCCTTTATTTAGTGGGACTTAGTGCTTAAATTCAGCTGTGCTGAAATGATGATGAGAGTGAGGTAAACCTCACGGAGTTAACTCTTTCCTCCCCACCGTGGGCTCCTTCCACCACCATCCCCAGGCCCAGCCCCTGCGTCACAGCCTCCCTTCCATGACCTCTAGCAAAACATGAATATCAGTTTTTCAATTGTCTGCTCATCGCCTTCCGTTTGGATTATGCAGGACAACTGGAGGAAAAGAGGGTTTCACTATCTTTTCGAAACACATATCTAAAGTAATTTATCCCCCAAAATACATTTTATAAACAAAACAATATAACTCAGAAACCATTTTCCATGGATTCTCTAGAACAACAGTTTCCAAATACGAGTTAGAGACCACATCACAACCATCTTGGGGCCTTATTAAAACACATTTGCCAAAGGAAGCCAGTTTGACACATCTGGTCACTTTGGAATGCCATTAATTTGATACCCTCTGTAATGATACTCATTAAAAATATGTTCAATATTTAGTTAAGGAAAGATAGAAATGTATAAGGAAAAAAAAAGTGAAGGAGGGTTCTGGGGAAGAAGTAGAGCATGTCCTCTATTGCCTTCCATAGTCACTGCTGGTCCCAAAGCCCCAAGTTGCACCTGTTTTTTTCTGGGTCTAGAGATTGACCGGACCCAGTTCCTTAGAAGGCAAGGTAGTGGCCATCACTTACTCCAACATTACTTCTGGGCAGGACACACTCCATGCCCTTCTAATTGTATTATGCCATCCTTGAAAAAAGATCCTGGTAGTCCATAATTTTCTTTGTATTTTCAGTGTACTTTATGTCCAGTGATTATTTTTTAATTTTGTTTTGAGATAATTGTCGATTCACAAGCAATTGTGAAAAATAATATGTATATCCCCTACGCATTCCTCATTATGACATTTTGCATAATGAACTAAAACATAATGACACACCAGAAAATCGACTGACAAAATCCATCCAACTTACTCAGATCTCGCTAATTTTACCTGCCTTTGTTTGTGTATTAGTGTTTGTTTAGTTCTAAGCAACTTTTAGTCTTCTCACACGTGTAGGTTTCGGGACTACCACCACAGTCACAATTTCCTCGTAAGGATCCCTGTGGTGCCCTGTCGTTGTTTCAGCTTCTTTCCTTCCTCCACCCTCTCTAACCCACGATCTAACAACCACTCATCTATTCTCTATCTCTGTAATTTTGTCATTTCAACAATGCTACATAAATGGGATCATACAGTATGCATGATTTGGCTTTTGAGATTGACTTTTTACACTTAGAATAATTCCCTTGGGAACTATCCAAGTTGTGTGTATCAGTGGATCATTCTTTCATCGCTGAGTACATAGTATTCCACGGCACTGCTATGCCACAGTTTATTTAACCATCGTCTGTTAAAGGGTACGTGGGAAGTTTCCAGTTGGGACTACTGTGAATGAAGCTGCTATGAAAGTGGTGTATATATTTTTATGTGACGTAAGTTTTTATGTCTCTGAGATAAATGCCCAAGATAGCAACTCTGGGTCATTTGGAAAGCACACGTTTAGAAACTGCCAGACTCTTTTCCAGAGGGGCCGTCCTGCTCTACATGTTCACCAGCGATGTGTGAGTGATCCAGTTTCTCAGTATCGCTTTTTTTTTTAATTTTAGCCATTTGGATAGGTATTCAGTGATTTATCATTGTGGCTTTAAATGTGCATTTTCCTAATGGCTAATGATGTCGGATATCTTGCATATGTTTATTTGCCATTTATATATGAAACATCTGTTCATGTATTTTGCCTGTTTCATTTTGAGTTATTTTAATTTTGAGTTTTAAGAGTTCCTTATATATTCTACATACAAATCTTTTGCTGGATGTGTGGTTTACAACTATTTTCCCCCAGTCTGTAGCTTACAGGGAGTTCCACAAAGCAGAAGTTTTTAATTTGATGAGGTCCAGTTTCCTATTTTTATCCTTTTATGCATTTTGCTTTGGTGTCAAGTCTAAGAGCTCTCCACTTGCCCCAGGCGCTGAGGATTTTCACCTATATTATTTTGCTAAAGGTTTCATAGATTTACATTTTACATGTTAAGTCCATGATCCATTTTGAGTTAATTTTGTCTAAGGTTTGAGATTTAGGTCAAAGTTGTTTGTTTTTTGTTTTAAACCTATACATGCCCAATTTTTCCAGCACCGTATATTGAAAAGGCTACCCTTGTCCACTGAATTATTTTTGCACCTTCGTTAAAAGTTAGTTGAACATTAAAAAATGTTTGCATGGGTCATTTCTGTACCCAGTACTGGTGCACCATGGCTCACCAGGCGACTCTTTTATCTGGTTTTGCTAAGTCCATCCCAGACCTACTGATTCAGAAACTTCCAGGAGGGAGTTTAGAATTGTGTTTTTTAAATTAATCAGAGTGGCAAATCTGATGTACAGCCAATCTGGGGAACTCTAAGTTGCACAAAGATTTTTTATAGGTCTTTGATGAGAAGGTTGGTGGTGAGGAAATGGAGGATAGCAGGTGACCCTGTGACTCTATTTTATTAAATTAAATGTATTAAGAAATATTTAACATTTCAGAAAAGTTATAAGAAATGGCCACTCATGTGCTTAGCACTTAGCTTAAGAACTAAACACTACTTATACAGATGTCGCCTCTTGCGGGTTCCCTGCCTCCTTCATCACATTCTCCTCCTCACCTGTCTGCAGTTCCAGAAGTAACCACACTCCTGTATTTTATGATTATCATTTTCATGCATTCTCTACACCTGACCATATAAGATATGCATACACACACATCCATGCACATACCTATTAGGGATATATGCCTGGTTTGTTATTTTAATAGAGATATGAAGTAAAAACAACTACCAACTTTATCAGAAGGCAACTCGTCATTCTTATCAGTCTTCAAACCCAGGCTACAGCACATTCCGAAATCTAGTTCAGCTCAGTTTGCTTTGATTTATCCATATCGTTACTGGTTTGTTCACCATGCTTTTTGACATCTCAGGATTTTATTCTGGGATTATTTTCCTTCTTCCTGAATTTTACCCCTTAGACATTCTTTTTGGCCTTAGTCTTTAGCGGATGAACTATGTTTCTGTTTGTCTGAATGTAGTTTTAGTTTTCTGCACTATGAATGATAATTTGCCTGGACACACATTTTTAGTGGACAGTTATTTTCCTTTCAGCACACTGAAGACCTTACTCCATGGTTGTATTAGTTATCTACTATTGCATAACAAATTCCCCCAAATACTCAATGGCTCACAGCAACAATAACCATTATTATCTCTCACAGTTGCTGTGGATTAAGAATTCTTGAGTGGCTGAGCTGAACAGTTCTTGATGAGGGCCTCTCATGAAAGTTCTCATCAAGATGTTGGCCAAGGCTACAGTCATCTGAAAGCTTTCCTGGAGGATCTGCTGCAGAACGGAGGACCTGCTCTCTGCGTGACTCACTCAAATGATGGGACATCACTGCTGGTTATCAGGAGGAGACCTCACTTCCTCCTTATACAGGCTTCTCTACAAGACTGTTCAAATGTCCTCATGATGTAGCAACTGGCACCCTCCAGACTGAGAGTTTCAAAAACCAGGGTAGAAGTGATCATGTGATTTATGCCATTCTCTTCAGCACTGTCACTTCCACTGGCATAGAGCAACTCTCAGCTTGAGAGGGGTCCTACACCAGAAAGCACGGTCCCCGGGAGCCATCCTGAAGCCTGCCGTGCCCCAGGACCTGGTGACTTTTACTGTTGTGGCTGAGTAGTCCACTGTCAGTATATTGCTTTGCTTTGTAAAAATACACTTTTTTTTTGCTCTTGCTGCTCTTATAATCTTCTACTTGTCTTGAAAGCTCTGCAATTTTACTTTTTATTTTTTCTTGTGTTTCATTGTGATTTGAGGCATGTTTGTTATGAATTCCCCCAAATTTATAGTCATTATCTTTTGGAAAATGTTTTCTCTCCTAGTAGCTCTAATATTTCTTCTGGTAGTTCAATTTGACAAATATTGCTTTCTCATTATATCCTCAATGTTATAACCTCTTTTTCACAATTTGTCTTTGTTTATCTGGGCTGAAACGTAGTGATTTCCTCATATCTTTTAGGTCCCTAGTTCTTTTCTATTCTAATTGTTTTTTAACCCATTATTTTATTTTTTATTTTCAGTGATTACACTGATCACTTATGGGTATTATTCTCCAGCCCAACTGCCTCATTTTTATAGTATTTTGTTTCTAACTCATTCTTACCATTTCCTCTCTTAATAAGTTTAAAGATTTGACAGGATTACCCTTATCCTTATTCTGATTATTTAGAGTGTGTCAAGTACTATGAACTCTAATTCTATTGACTCGCTTTTTCCTTCCCCTGATTCTCTCTCACTATGGCTTGCTTGTCATTTTTGCACAATTTTGTATTCAATTTATCTAAATTTGTTGGAATCCTTAGAAGTTTGAAGTCTATTTCAGAGAATAAGGTCTTTTGCCTTTGTCAGGGCTGTGAGGAAGAATATTTACTGATTTACCTAAAATTTCTGGTGCTTTTAGTGAAAGAGTTTTTAGAACATTGAATGAACATATTTCCAGATAATAAATAACTTTGATTTCTTCCAACAAATGTAGCTTGAATTCTAAATATTGGGCTTTGAACACAACATTGTTTGAATAAAGGTTACTTTTGCAAAAATAATCTCTCTACTATAGAAAGACTATCAGAAGTATTTCCAAACTGAAAGGACAGAAGTAATACAGAAGGCAGCTTTGGAAATCATGGCCAATGTGAAAATGATATAGTCAATATGACCCCATATTTGAAATTGTATAGCTGGAGGAACAGACAATGTGTGTAACTTTTATGGTCTTTTTTCCTTGAGCATATGTGGACTCAATTAGTGGTTAAATAAATTGAAGTACAATAGCTTTTTATAAGTAAACATTTATGGCTGCTAAAAAAAGACAATGGCTAACTAAGATCTGATTATTGGGCCATTTTCTATAAACTGTTTTTGATTAACAGCAATAATTGCTGTCTTCTTTTTCAGTCCTACCATCTATTAAACAGATAAAAGAGGAAGTGATTTTTCTCTGGGCAAAAAGCCCCATGAAATCAGAACCAATGTTATTTTCCTTTGGCTAAGTTTTTCCTATATTTAATTTCAGTTTTATATTTAGAAGCATTCAGATTTAAGTAACTTACTACCTCCATTTATAACTCAATTTAAAACAATAATGGAAAGCATAAACCTAAAATACATTTTTCTCTCTCATTCAAATTACTTTCATAAAGATTTGTACACATACCCACACTCACCCATCTATGATTACAGACACACAGACACACAGGATAATTTTCATTATGTATTCATTTTCTTCAAGGTAACTTAGGCTAAAAGAAACCCACATTGTCTAAATGTCTACTTTCATTTCAGCCTTCTAGTAGGGCTTAATAGTTGATGCACTAAACTAGTTTTATTGCCAAAGAAATTCCTCAGTGATCATCAGAGGAAATTACTTTCCCTCTAATCTGTTCGCTGTTCCTCTCACAGCACTAATTTCAGAATCTGCAGTTCAGATAACTGATACCTGATTATGAGTTAGAATTAGTTCATCTGAAATCTGGTAAGTTCTTAGAGATATCTAACATCTGATAGATAACATGTAAAATATGCTTTGAGACATATTCTTGAAAGGTTGAGTGAAAATTGAATTTTTCAAACGCAATTCAAAATTGAAATGTGCTATTATACCTCACTGAATGAAATTTATTTCTTTTAATTAGCATGAAGTAAATAATCATCCCTTAGTTTCTCTTTTCAAAGAGTCTTGATCTAAATGGGGTGAGGGAAATAATAATAGATTAAGTTTCTCGGTCTTTTAGCCAAAAATGTCCTTTTGGGCCATTACTAGCTATGTCAATCTGATGAAAATTATAAATACTCTCCCCAGGAAAATGCACATATACATGGAATTTTATATATGATTTCAGGAGTTCCATGGATCCCTTGAAGCCTGTCCATGGACTCTAGGTTTTTGATTTCTTGGACTAGATGGGAAAAGATAATTAAGTAGATAAATGGACCAATATACGATTACTTAAGGCATATTATGTCTTGTTATATATTATATTATTCATCATTACTCTAAGAAATAAAGAAAACTGCTTACGTTTATATCCCATGATTTAAATACAAAAAGACAATCTACTTTATATATATTTTTTGACACAGCTAAGCAAAATGCATTTGGCTATTGGAATTGCAGATTTCTCTTGATATAAAGTAATATCATTTATAATATTAGATATAAAGTTTAGATCATGGTTATGACTTGCAGATTTTTAATGGTGCTAAGCAATACTTTTCATCTATGTGTATAGGCTTTTTTTAAATATCTTACTGTAGTGCAGGAACTTAAAATGTTGTATCATATTTCTCCTGAGTGCATTTGCCAAGTTCCATGGCTTTAAGATATTTTTCCTGGGACTAATTGGCTTTAGAAAAAAAAAAACCCTTTATATTTCCACATGATATTTCCTATATCTTCTTTTTATTGGTTTTACCTCCATACAAAATATACATGATGATTATTAATTTCTTATATGTGTAGATAATTAATATTCTTTGATTAAATGTATAAAACTTCCTCTCCCCCTGAATACTGGGAAATTACAATACATGAAGACACTGATGTACTTGCAACGTAACAGAACCCCTATTGTAATCTTAATGCTAGTTCTTTTAATATGAAAATAATGTCAATTAATAGCTAGTGGCCTGATTAGAAAGAAGAGTGAACTAGTCCCTCTTCTGGGTAACTCTCAAAGACAACAGATGTCCCAGATAACAAAATACTCCTAGTGGAAATACTGAACCTAAACGACCTTCTTTGGTTTAGTACATTGTAGCCTTGAAGATTTATTAATTTTATTAATAAAGGATATGTGGAATGGATGTCTAATTTCTTTTGGATAAAGAAACTTCAGCTAGACTTCAATTACTCTGTTGGAGAATATATTCAACTGGAGTGAAAGGGTTTTCAGCATTTTCCCAGCATAAGGGGACTCCATATTACCAATGCTCTAGAGGGAAACGCAGGAGGTGTGAGATTCAGTGAAATTATATGGCTCTGGATCCAGAAGGGTATGAAGAAAAACAACAGATATCTTTTACAAATTATTTGTCTGATCGTGCAAAAATTGACTGAAAATATGTGCAATAAATAACAGCCAATAAATATTGCTAGTAGGTGAAATGTGAAAAGCTAATAATTTTAACATGACACCGAGAGAGATGTGAAACAGTGATATGGATTCTGCAGCTCACTAAATATTAATAAAAAATGCTTATGTGAATTTCACCATTTGGTAGAGAAGATAACTCATATGCATAGATTGCTATAAAATACATTAGAGAAAGTAGTAACTTATGAAAGTTTAGAAGATAGGGGCTCATATTTGAGACATCAGACTCACTAATTTGGTCATACTTGAGCCAAGCCTTGAAGGATGGATCAAGTTTGGGCAACAATGATAACAGGACATGGAAGGAATGCCCTGAACTAGAGAACAGAGGCAGAAATCCTAGGATATTCTTGTGGCCTAGTTGGACACTGGGGCTGGTTACCTGGAACAGTGAGAGTCAATGCTAATTGAGCAGGCTGAGGTCCAAGTGTGGAACTTTCTGGGCACTTAAAAGGAATGCTCTTTATTCTATAGGCAGTGAATGAAGAGCCAATGAATGATTTTCAATAGCGTATGGCACATTCTGAGCTGGCCTCACAGGCTGTACAGCAGAGGCCAGTAGCAAAGAGGGGTATCCCACCCCTTTCGATAGCAAGTATCCTTGCACATTCTTGGTTATTTATATGAACAAAAGTATTAGTCTGAAACCAGCAACAAATAGAAAAGTGATATGTGGATCAATTAACTATTTTATTCTGAGGTGATAGTGATAAATGTGTATCACTTGAGGTTATAGTAAATGGCACCAGTGTATTTTTTTCCGTAAAAAATAAAAAAGGGAACAACATGATACCCAGGAACTGAGATCTTCTGATGAGCCCTAAGTTTAAAAGCACAAATATTTAGTTGCAGGTACGTGGTGTAATTTCTAGAAAATGTGTAGTTAGTAAAACAAACAAAATCAGTGTTGTTTACTACTTGTCTGGAATAAGTCATTCTTAGGCAAGGGTGAGAAGCTGTTCTCAAGGATCAGTATGTAAGAATTCATACCAGAGTTACCAGAAGATTATGCATGTTTATGCAAGTCAAGTACCTTTGGTTTTGTGATTTAAAATGTTGGAACTCTTACCTCGCACAACAAGGTCAGCGGAGGCTGAGGAATTGTCCACAATTGTCTGAGCAGTGCACGTGTACCTCCCAGCATGCCTCAGCTGGGCATTTCGGATGAGCAGTTCCCCATTGGAATCCAGCTGTTAGCAAAAACAGCAGTCATTCAAATCAGTACATCTTCTTACCAATTACACGGTATTTAGAACACAAGAGGTGCATGTTCCCCTAACAAAGTGAACACGACTAAGAGGCACCTGTTCTGGATATTCTGATGGGGCATTGTTTAGTTTCCTTCGACTCTGGGCTTCAGTCTCTTAAGGGAAAAATAAAGTGAGTGAATTACTTGAGGAGCTTTTTAGCCTAGTATCTTAACAATTTATTATTTGTCTTATCTCAGCCACCCTAGATTCAAGGCATGAATCTATGTCATCAAAATCTTTTAAAGAGAAATTGTTAAGGTCTAAAAATCCTAATTCTAAATGTCTGAGGATAAATAAATGATGTATGTCTAGAAGAATTATTTAATTTGGTTTTGCAGAGCTGATCTAGTTGACCAATTTTAACTCTGTGCCAGTTACTTTTATTATAAATTTACTGAAAGTGTGCAGAAACTGTTAAAATGAACAATTCTACTAACATGTTCTGTTTTGGCCAAGATACAAACCCCATGTGGGCAAGGAGTTTTGTTTGCTGCTTTATTCCCCCTACTTAGAAGAATATTCAGTATATATTTTTTGAAGGAGGCTTGAGGGGTGCTTGTGAATGCTACAGCCTCTAACGCAATTCCTAACAATAGCTGATATTTATTGAATGCCTACTTTGTATGAGCTGCGGGGCTAGGCAAGGGTGTACTTTCACTCAATTCTCTTCTGAGAACAGTCCTAGCAGATAGCTCCTATTATGCCCCACCTTCACTAAAGTCCAACTCATTATCTTCCAACTACGGTTGACCCCTGAACAACATGGGTTTGAACTGTGAATGTGCACTTAAACACAGATTTTTTTCAATACATACATTGCAGAAATTTTTTGGACATCTGCAACCATTTGAAAAAACATTTTCTTATCTCTAGCTTACTTTATTGTTAAGAATACATTATATAATATATACAACATACAAAATATGTGGCAATTGTTTATCAGTAAGGCATCCAGGCAACAGTAGGCTTTTAACAGTTCAGTTTTTGGGCCGTCGAAAATTATACAGGGATTTTTGACTGCATGGGGGAAGTTGGCATTCCTAACTCCCATGTTATTCAAGGGTCAATTTATTCTTCTTGAGAGAAAAACTTGGAAAGCTCAATTTTTTTAAGCAGATAAATTTTTTTCCAAGAATCAAAAATATTGATTTATTATTCCAATCACAGATATCCAGATATATTAAAGGATGAAAAATTAATGGTTAGGTTAATATTTTACATAATAGACAAGGTTATTGTTTACATTTTATAGACCTGAAAATGTTTTGATTTTGATTTTTGAATTGACTATATGTGGAATGAATGCTCTGCTTCACCACAGGTTGTGCCAGTGGCCCGTTTACATAGGAAATTCACTGCTGACCCTGGAAAGCATTCGGATTTGCAATTCTTGCTTGACTAAGGTTAAGAATACAAGCACATCCTGGAGATACCATGGGTTCGGCTCCAGAGCACCACAATAAAGTGAGTACTGCAATTAGGTGCACTAAATGAGTTTATTTCCCAGTGCATATAAAAATTATGTTTACACTATGCTGTAGTTTATTAAGTGTACAATAATATTACATCTAAAAACAATATGCATATCTTAATTTAAAATACTTCATTGGTAAGAAATGCTAATCATCATCTGAGCTTTCAGCACGTCGTAACGTTTGCTGGTGGACAGCCTTGCTTTAGTGTTGACGGCTGTTGACTGGTCAGGGTGGTGGCTGTGGAAGGCTGGGTGGCTGCGGCAATTTCTCTAAAATAAGACAACAATGAAGTTTGCCAAACTGACTGACTCTTCATGAACGATTTCTCTGGAGCATGGGATGCTGTTTGATGGCATTTTACCCAGAGCAGAAATTCTTTCAGAATTCGAATCATTCCTCTCAAACCCTGCCACTGCTTTATCAACTAAGTTTATGTCATATTCTAAATCCTTCGTGGTCGTTTCAACAATGTTTATGGCATGAAGACCTGGAGGAGATTCCATCTTGGGAGCCACTGTCTTTGCTCGGCCATACGAAGCAGCTCCTCTTCTGTTCAAGTTTTATCCGGAGATGCAGCGATTCCGTCACGTCTTCACGCTCTACCTCTAATTCTAGTTTCTTGCTATTTTCACCACTTCTGCAGTTACTTCCTCCACGAAAGTCCTGAAACCCTTAAGGTCATCCAGGAGGACTGCAATCAACTCCTTCCCACTCTTCCTGTGAAATCACAGAGGTTCTCAGTGACATCTAGATTAGTGAATCCTTTCCAGAAGGGTTTCAATTTACTTCACCGAAATCCATCAGAAGAATCACTACAGCAACTCCAGCTTTAAAAAATGTATTTCTTAAATAATAAGACTTGAAAGTCAGAATTCTTGATGCATGGACTGCAGGATGAATGTTGGGTAGCGGGCATGAAAACAACATTCATCTTTTTGTCCAGCGCCGTCGGAGCTCCTGGATGACCAGGTGCAGGGTCAGTGAGCACTCATATTTTGAAGTAGTCTGGAACCATTTCTGAGCAGTAGGTCTAGACAGCAAGCTTAAAATATCCAGTAAACCATGTTGTAAACAGGTGGCTTGTTTGGCATCCAGGCTTTGTTGCCCCACTGAGGGAGCACAAGGAGAGCAGACGGAGCATAATTCTTAAGGGCCCTGGGATTTTCAGGACGGTCAGGGAACACCGGCTTCGACCTAAAGTCACCAGCTGCATTAGCCCCCAAGAAGAGCACCACCCTGTCCTCCGAAGCCCTGCAGCCGGGCACTGACTTCTCCTCTCCAGCTATGAAAGTCCTAGATGGTATCTTCTTCCAACAGAGGGCTTTTTTGTCTGCTTTGAAAATCTGCTGTGTGATGCAGCCACCTTCATATGATCTCAGCGAGATCTTCTAGACAACTTGCTGCAGTCTCTACATTAGCACCTGTGGCTTCACCTTGCACGTATTCTATTCTTAACAGTCCTGTTGGCCATATTCTTACTGGGATTTCTGAGTGACCTTGGCCCCCCCCAGCGTCCCGCCGTCGTGCCGGCACCCACTCCCACACCCATCTCTCACTTGTCTTTGCTCTTCTCTTCTTCTCCTGGAAACAAATAATCATTCTTCTTTCCTCATATTAAGCTGTTTAATTATCTGATGGTTGCTTAGATTTTGACAATACCTATTCTTGCAAACATTACTTTCTCTTTTTAGGGTTTTTCTGTATCTCCTTAGTTCATTTTAATCTGGTTCCCACATCTTCAACTAGTGTTTTTTTGGCTTCTAAAGCCATTTGACTTTCCCTCCCAAAACACTCCAATTTTCTAGTCATCTGTGACAACACACTTTCCAGAAACTTTGCAGACATTCTCAACCCCTCTCCTTGAACACGTAATTCCATCATAAATTCTTGAATTTATTCATTCCTTCTCATCACTATTACTTCTGTCCTGGTCCGAGCTACTGACATCTCTAACTAAACTATTATATCTTATCTGGTCATGATATCCAGCCCATCCCACTCTTTTCTTTCTCCATTTGGTACCCAGAGTGACCTTTTAAACATGCAAAGATAAGCAAATTGCCCCTATCTGAAAAACAAACAAACTGAAACTTATAAAAATTTCCCCCTTCCTGGAATAAAAACCATTAAGTGTTACAGTGGCCAGCTTGGCTCCGTTCTCTAGGTTCTGTCCAACAGTCCAACTCCCCCAGTGCCATCAGCTCACTCACACTCTTTTCTCCAGAAGCCCATTCCCTTTTTAGACCTTAAATGCATCTTGTTCTCTTCACCTCTGGCTCTTCGTGATGTTTCCCCTCCTGAAGTGTGATCCCCTCATGCCCCACCCCATTACCACCTTCACCTAATAACACTTACCCTGCCCCCACCAATACAGTTCAGATCATTTCCTCAAGTAAATTGCCATTTTCTCTTGTTATAGTTTCTCATAGCACATGATGCCTTATGTCACATTATATATCTCAATTACAATGAAATATATTTGTAGAGCTGCATGATTTAAGTTGGTTTCCCTGGAGGACTGTAAGTTTTATGCAAGGAGGAAACATGCCTGCATTGTTCAGCAGTGTATCTCTGTGCTGTACGTGTGTACAGCTATATATGCTGTATCCCACAGTACCAGAAACATAGTAACACTAAACATAAAACACAAAATAACAACTAAATGTTGTTTGAATGAACTACTCAACTTGCTTATGGAGAATTCTGGCTTCTGCTCTTAAAGTAATACATGTTTACTTCACATCAGCTACAGGGAGCATGGGGTTATCAAGTTCATATAGCCCACGACAGTTGCAGTATTCTGTAAGCAGATTCTGAGACTTATTTCAGTGTCAAGTTGAAATACACATTCTTGCTACCTCCTCACACACATCTGGTGCCCCAGCCACTGTGAACAACTTATACTGCCATGTGTTTGCTTCCTACAGACCTTTGTACGTATCGCTTTCATTGCCTGGATTTCCCCATCCCCTACTTCTATCACTTAGCTAACATCGTCATAGTTTAGATGGACCTTTCTTTTCTGGGTCCAAAGTCTGGGTTAGGGGTCATCTTTGGCACGTTTCATTGTAACTATCCCTTTCCACTGTAGTTGTTTAGCTGTTCATTTATTCTACTAGACTGTAATTCCTTGAGGGAGAGACTTGGTCTTATACAAATTACTTATTATAACTGACATACAGGAAGAATTCAACAAATAAATATTGCATAAATAAATTATTAAATTCGTTATCTAAAATGTTTTCATTAAATTCTTTTGGTAATTCTATGTGATTTTTTTTCAGGTAAGGTAACAATGATGTTCTAAGATAAAATAGCTGAATTGAGAACAATTGCTATACATATACATGATACATCCATTAGTTTCAAATTAATGTATTTCAAGTTATGTATACACCAATTTCATGAGGAAATATAAGAGTTTTAGAAATCTACAACTTTATAGAGAAAAGAATGCAGTTAACATGCAAGAAAATAGACACTTCTAAGTTTTTCAACCACCCATACGTGCTATGAGGAATTTGGCCATGCCCCAAGAGAGGTGTGCTCTTGGCCTCAGCTTCTGGAGGATGACCTGTAGTATCTTTCTTTGACTAGGTATCTTGGGTCATACTGGATAGTTGAATAATGTATTTAAGATGGGAGTCAGCTATACCTGTTAGTTTTAGTATGGGCTGTCCACGTCAGAAAGACTACCATCGGGTAGGGGCTTTGGAGGCTGCGGTATCAGTCATCTAAGAGGCTGCGATGAACTACTGGGGCATCAATCAATTGTGCTATGTGATTAAGCCACAATAAAACCCCTGGACACCAAAGCTCCAGCAAGCTTCCCTGGGTGGCATTCTGTGCATACTGCCACATGCCAAAGCTGACAGAGTGACATATCCTGACTGCAGAGAGACGCTCTGCCCTATGCACTTCTTCCCTTGGCTGATGTTCATCTGTATGTTTTTCCTGTAATAAACGGCAACCACGGGTACAAGAGCTTACACGGAGTTGTGTCTCGGCTAGCAAATCAAAACTGAAGGTGGTTTTCACAACCCTTGGAATTCACTGTTTGTCTCAAGAGCAAGGACGGTCTTGGGGGCTGTGCCTGACTTTGTTGAGGACCTAACTTCTCATATGGCACTAAATAGAATTTATCCAAGAAAGGAGGTAAAGAAATACTATTTTGTTATTTATTAATCTATTTTTTTAATTGGAGGTAAGGAGAGAATAAAATTGTGTATATAGGGAAGGTAATAATAAAATTGAGTTATCATAAAGGCTGATAGGCACATATTTCTGAGTAATTTTCTAGTGAGAAGGAATAAAATAATATAAAGTAATTATAGTACAACAAAATAATTTAACACTATATATTTGTAAAACAGACCGCTTTAATGTGCTTTGACACCCCAAACAGCACTGTAATTTGATGCTAAATATTGTAAATGGAAGATATTAAATGAAATCTTTTAAGACTATCATGACATAAAATAATAGTTATATTTGAGAAAGAACAATGTTTGCATAAAAATTAAAAGTACTCAGCTTTATTGTATTTCATTATGTGAGCTCACTACTTTTTTGGTTGCCTTAAATGAAAGGTAATCCTGTTGCTAAACTCCCACTATTTCAATGAGCCATGTGATTAGACTGGAATTTTAAAATAAATCACTTCAGAAATTTAAAATGTTTTTTACTCAACATTTACAATAAAAAAAATCGAGGGCAGATAAATAATATAAAAATAAACAAGTTGCAGCACTGTAATTGCCTTTTGTAAAATATTTGTATGCTGTACATCTAATATTCTCTTTTTCTTAATAAAATCGTTGCCTTTTTTTCCTCCCAAAACACTGTTTGAAACATGCTGCCATTACCATATTCACTTATTTTATTCTGAGAGGAATAATGTGGTAATGCTTTTTTATACTTTGAGCAAGAAGTGAAAAACACACACTATTTTACCTTAAAATATTATGTTAAATTTATACTTTTGAATCTTCAGAATAAACTCTTTAAAAACTTTTAATTTAACTAACCTATAAGTTTTATGCTAAATGATTTTTAAAAGTCAACTCTGTTTTAAACATCAGGACTCAGGTAGGTAATGACAGGCTACATGTATAAAGCGATAATAAGAGACTTTATTCTCGTTTGCTCTATATTTGGTGAAGGTGTGGCCCTGAAATGCCTCAGAAAGAAAGCTAAGGAAAAATATACTGTATCATTTCCAATATAGTTGTATATATATAAAAGCTTTCCTGAAATTTTTATAAATGGTACTAGCATTTTGCATACCTCAGGAGAAGCTGAGGTTCTCAGTGGTCGGGAGAATGCTTACATAGCAAGTAAAGATCATGGACCTCAGCACATTCTAGCCACAAATTAAATACGAATGCTCTCTATAGTTTCACTAAAAACCACAGCTTGGCTGAATTACAAAATACTTCCTTTCATATGAGGAGTGTTGAATGACATGCTGGAAACTGTGATAGCAGACCTCAGTGTGTTCCAAAGTGTATGCGGTTTACCACCTAGAACTCCCCAAGTATAAATCAAAAGACTCCCAAAATATAAGTGCCCATTCCCTCCTTCCCACTCCCCCATGAACTAACTGCAAAATCATTCCTTCAACACAAATGGGTCTGAATTACTGGGTTGTACTCACAAACTGAATTGATCATAACGAACAAGGAAATATGTTGTATGGTGCGTGTCGAGTCGAGATAAAGCACAGAGCTAGCTCATGATGGCCATATGTCAACAAAAACATCTTTGCAGCACTGAAGGTTCAGAATGAAGGGACAGACATAGAAGGTTGGAGGAAAGAATATCATATGAAGAGAATACTCTAGAACCTTATATGCAAAAAATATTAAATATGTATGACATGTTATGTCTATGAAAAACAACATTTTTTCTGTTTTTTTTTGTGGCTTGTTAGGTTAAAGAAGAAATAACTACAGCAGAGGCAAACATGGCCACCAGCACCACTAACATGATTAGTGGCAAATATTAGTAAGGGTTTCATAGGTGCCCAGGACTATTATATGTATTTTACATGTGAAAGCTCTCTTACTCTTAATAGTAACTCTGAGGTAGATACTCTTCTGAACCATAGATAATAGATGAGGACGTCATACTGCTGACCTATGGCCACTCTACTGGTGCAGCTGATACTACTACCAAAGCTGCTGCAACTAGTCTACTATCACCAGTACCTCCTCTACTGCTGAACTCCTACTAATCACACATCCCATTTGTTAGATGACTTTCAGATGTCTGGCAGTGTGCTAGCTACTTTATGTAAGTTTTCCTATTTAACTGTTATGAATAACATCTCAGGGAGATGCTATGAAGGTTTCCATTTTAGAGATCAGGAATTTGAGATTTTTAAGTTAAGCTGTGGGTGGAAGGCTTAACAGTTCATGTAAAGTCCCGGTTTCACCAGGTCCAGGGATTTCTGAACAAGAGTTTTACAGGCCAGACAGTGGGAGTTAAGTTCACAATTTAGTAGGTAAAAGTGGGTACTTTTTCATAGCAGGAGGAATGTAATATATGTTGCTTATTTATTTATTAAATCTCTAACCTATTCAAATCTTCAAATATAAGAGAACAGAATAGTACAATGGTCATCTGTATACCAGCCATTGGATTCATCAACTGTAAACTTCTCGACACATTTACTTTACCTAATTATCTAGCTAGCTAGTTCTATCTTTCTTTTCCTCTATTTCTGAAGCCTTAAGAAACAAATTACTGATACCATCACACTTCATTGCTCAAAACATTAGATTATACTTCCAAAAGAGTGAGGTCATTCTTACGCATAATCACAATTAACATAATTTCTTAGTATTATCTAATATTCAGGTTAGTGCTAAGTAATGCATCAACCTTAAGATTGCCTGAACATAAAAAAAAAATTTTAGTGACTCTAAAAAAACTTTTGAAAATTAAATAACATCATTAGAAACATAAAAAATAAATAGGAAAGTGGTATTGGATAATTACTAAGAGGTCACGCTGTATTTATAGAGCCAGTGGAAATGTTGAACATCCCCAAATTCAGCTATTTTGATAGTTGAAGAGTCCAGTTTTGATCAATTGGACTCTTTAAAGTTAAATCTCTAAAAAAGGGAGATTTTCTGTGAGGTCTCTGCTAAGTCCTTGGAATGATGGACAAAAACATCAAAACCTTGGATTTAGAACCTATGTTTTAGAGTTGAAATAAAACTTGGATACCGTTTAACATATGTTTTTCAAAAAAGTCCCAGTAGCCTTAGGGTTCTGAAGATCTGCATGGACTTGGTAGAAGGAAGGGAGCAGAATGGGGAGCTTTGTGCGGTAGGAAGAAGTGAGAGGCCCCGTGGTTCTAGGGCTTTGGCTAGACTATCTCCTGCAGGGCACACACACATGCTCACGATTTCTCCAGTCAGAGAGACCTCACCTTCATCTCTATTTATTGAGGTTCTGATTTAAATTTTCTTTGTGAAAAGGATTCTGCTGCTAAAGCCTTTCTGTTGTGTTTTAAAACATCTGATGGGGCCCAGCTGCCTCCTAGGACACAGGAGGGGCTAAGGCTCAGGGTGACTGTTTTGCCCACGTTCACATAACTTCTCAAAGGCAAAACCAGAACAGAAACTCCAGCTCTTTAGATGATATTTTGTTCTTAAAAACAAACTGGAAGAGTTAGTTTTGTTTTTTGGGTTTTTTTTTTTTGGAATATGACAGCTAATAACAAAATAGTCTATTTTTTGTGTGATATAAACAACATATCAAAATCCACAATGTACAATTACAAAATTCCTAAGACACCAAAAGTTTACATGTTTATTCCCCCATCTTTTTATTTTAAATCCATACAGTATTTTGTAAGAATAAAGAGCCAGAATAAATACTACAGTGATGCTGGACTAGGCAAGGAGTTCTATGTAGAGCAAACGGGTCATTGACTCTGGACGGCTTGTTAGGGGCTCCTCCAAGTCAACACACCTCTGAAGAACAAACCTTGCAGCTATATGTGCCAATTCCATTCCCTTAGCACTGTCATCAACAAAGGCTTGCTCAGGACTACACTAAGGGATGCTACGGTGCAGGGTAACGTTAGATGGCGGGGCTCCACAGTGCAAGTGTGCTGGTCTAAAAGAGGTCACCCCAAATACAGACACATCCTGCGACCACAGATACCTCCCTCCGTGTTTACTGATGGAAAAAAGCAAATGCAAAACGACAACAGTTTGGTCTAAGTAAAGGTTTACAGGGTAGCTAAAGAGAGGTTAGGTCATGCGTGCCCGATGAGTAAGGTGTGGCAGGATTCTCTTTTCCAATCAATTACTAGTAAGAACAGAGAAAAGATGTGCCTACAGGCGAAATGCCTTCATGCGTTTTGTGCGGGTCACTTCTAGAACGCTACCAGGGGGCTGTGCACATTTTACCTCTTTCTTTCTCTCTCTATCATGGCTAGTCATAATGGAAGAGTCTTAAATTCACAAAGCACACGAACTCTATGCTACTCAGTCTATTTTGGAAAACTTTTAATCTAAACTCTTAAAATGCTTTTGTCCTCAGCACTCTCATCTGCTCAAAATAATGTAACTCCTGTTTCCAAGACACCATGCTTAAAACTTTCCACGGGCCTGTCCTTTCTCCTTCCGTCTCTTTTTTAATCTCCCTTGAGCATTCCTCGCTCCTGGCACTCCTGAGAATCTGGACCAAGTAATTCTCTGCTGTGGGGGGCAGTCTCGAGCACCTGACAATGCTGAGCAGCGCCTATAAGAGACACGCCCAAAACACACAGCCCTCCTCCAAGTCTGTGCAGTGACAGCCAACACCGTCTGCACATAGGGCCAAGTGCCCTGGGAGAAAACTGCTCCAGGGAAGAAGCACGTTTGGGGCTCACATCACCCCACTGTGCCCGCCTGGTCTTCTGCTCGGCTTTCCCCAGCTCTAATTTGATCCCTGCCCTCTCCTGGACTGGCCCAGCCCTCCTTTCCTCGTCTAACTTGTTGCCCATCTGTCTCTCTCTCTTTCATGTGCAAAAGCAAAATTTCTGTTCAAATTCATCACATGCTCTAATATGGAATATATGTCTCAAATTTAAACCTATTTTGTGGTATGTTGAGTATAATTAATATTTTCTTTAGAATGAATTACTAGAACTTTATAGTTAGACCACCTGAAACTCTGTAGAGTTGATTTACAATGTATTGCAAAGCTTACCAATGGTATAGGGAGAATGAAGTAATTTAAATAAGCTTGAGTGAGCATAAAACATTCATTGAACAAGATTATGAATAAATTATGAGTTAACAGTGCTGTTTTACAGTTTTTCAAACAATGGGGGGTCATTTAAATACAGATACGAGTATTAACCAATGGATTAAAAACTGAAGCAGTCAGAGAAAAAGACAAATACCATATAATTTCACTTATATGTGGAATCTGAAAAACAAAACAAAAGAACAAATAAAACAGAAACAGACTCATAAACACAGAGAACAGACTGGTGGTTGCTATAGGGGAAGGAAGTAGGGGCGTGAGTGAAATAGGTGAAGGGGATAAAGAGGTAAAAGCTTCCAATTAAAATAAATTAATCATGGGGATAAAAGTACAGTACAGAGAACATAGTCAATAACATTGCAATATCTTTGCATGATGACAGATGATGACTCCACTTATCAGATTGAGCATTTAGTATATAAATGTTGAATCATTAAGTTATACCCGAAAACAATGTAATATTGTATATAGCTATATGTCAATAAAAAAGCAATAATTAAAAAAGAAAACAGGGACAAAGTTCAAAGAAATACAAACTGAAGTGGTGAGGACCACAGGGTTCTGCAGTCAAACCACATTGCCTCTGCCACTAGCAAGTTATACGATCAGTTTGGGCCAGTTACTTCACCTTTCTAACCCTGTTTCCTCACCTGGAAAACTGAGAAAATCACAGTGATACGTGCTCGCTGGAGGACAGCTGTGAAGACCAACTGAGAAATACGTGAAAACCATTTTACCCAATCCTTGCCAGACAGTAAGCCTTCGATCAGCGCTCACTATTATGACCTGTCCGTTGCCCTCAGCAAAGAAATACTGTAAATTTTTTTTGTTTCAAACTAGCTACTAGCAATGCAAGAATTAAATTATGAAATAAATGAGATGTGTGAACAGAAAAAATTATCTGGCAAAAGCCTCTGGAATATTCAATGGGGAATAATTGCTCTGTTATAAAGAGTGCTAATATCTACTTAAGATCGGCCAGACCTTGTGCCAAGCACTCGATAGGCACTCTCTCACCGAATCCTCACAAAAATACTATGAAATACCTAGTTTTGTAAAACCCAATGAAGTAACCCGAATGAAGCAAGTGAAGTATTAATAAAATTTTACAGAGCTGGAAATGTAAAGCTTAGCTTAGCATAATTACTTCTGGCTCAGAGTCAAGAGTGAAAAGTAGAAAAATGTAGCTTAGAGTCCAGAACTGGTTGTGGCAGACCCTCTGAGCAATTTATATGGTATTTATGAATTCAAAGCAGATATACAATAACTTCTTGCTGAATTAAAATTTCGATATTTATTTGAAATAAGAAAATAAGAAAAAAATTATAGTGGCAATAACCAGAATTGGAGAGTTTAAAAAATCTATGTGATTAACGTTAACTAAGATAATAGCTCAGACAAGAAGAATGACAAATAGTTGAAAGACAATGACTCAAAGCAGTTGTCTAAAGTGGCTAATAAAGAAAATTTATTTCTGCAGATCAGGTACTACCATTAAAAGGCATAAAATGATATATTACAAACGTATATTTTTTGGTAGAGAGTCTCAAGTCCTTTCCAGAACCAGAAGGGTTACAAATTAAAGTGATAAGTAAGATGGCTCTGCCTCCTACATTTACTCTAAGTAAGTAATCAGCTAGTAAGGTGAAAAGTCAAAATAGCAGCCATTTTATAGCTGGATTGAAAAATTTATGTATTTGCCACATAACTTTGATAGAATCAAATGATGCCTGAAAAACTCCTTCTCAGCTTATTGTATCAAAGCTTAAAATTTATTAAATTTGTTACACATATATATGTTCTTAACATCCTATGCATAAGCTCAAGTTCAAATGAAACATTTACTGACTGTGAACAGTCAGTGAATATTTATGGAGTAAATTAAGGAATAAATGACATGACGGGTAAAGTAGATATTTAATTTTTTAATGTTTTTGTATGGTCAGTATTAAATGTTTATGTACAGCTTTAAAGTTAATAGCTATGGTTTTAAAATAATAAATTCAAAACAGTTTTACATAAATCAGAATCATTAAATGTAATGGCAATGCTATTTTTGCTTTTCTGGTGCTCACTATAAATTCCTAAAAAAAGGCACATCTTCAAAAATGTAGTTACTTTTTCCCTGATAACTGTATGAATATAATTTGAAAAAGTATAAAGAAGAAATTTTAAGATCACTTATAATCACACACCTGAGATCTAAGTATGGGAAAATGTATTTAAGTTCATAAAGCTTCAAGTCCCTACAGGCTGTGAAATTTGCAACCTTATGCAAGGTAGCCCCATGGTGGCCAAAATCAAGAACAGCAAGCTAAAATCAAAGCATCCTTGATTACGGAGTAAAATGTATTATGGAAACTAAATTGGAAAATACAAACTTAAGTTTTTGAAATAAAACATTTAAATTTTGATTTCTATATTCTTTTTTCATTAATTAGAGCGTCTGACATTAATTTCTGGCAATTAAATTATTAAAACATGAAGATGATAATGCCATATGTTTTGATAACTGGTAGCTACCAAAATATTTTCACCTGACTCTTAAACTCACGGAGTATCCCTGACTTATTCTGGACCAGTGTCTGTTCTGTCTGACTGAGTGTCTCTCCGACTCCAGTACCTTTCACTCTTCCTTCCTTGTGGTATGGGCACAGGACAATATTTGTCAAGGAAAAATTATATTCAATTATTGAAACGTTGCCAGAATTAAATACCAAAACATTATTTAAGAAACCAAAAAAAATTTTTTTAATTAAAAAAAAAGAAACCAAAAAAATTATATATTGACATATTCAACCCTGCAATTTTAATAACGGACAAATGAAGTCAGAATGACGCTTCCACTCCAATTGCTGTCCCTGATACCTGCAATCCCCATATTTTTTCATTCGCTGAGCTGTAGGTAGGGAGAGGTCTAGTCACAGCCCAGAAGCAATTACTAGCCATTAGGACTATCGTTTCAAAGGTGGATCAAACACATATCGAGCTCCTACTCAAATTCGGTGTCGTCCATTTAAGCTGTGAAGTCTGACTTGGAAGTTTGCTTTAAAAGAGAGTGAAGATGGAAGGGGAAGCTTTATAGGTCTTTCTTAGGTTCAAAAGACAGAATTAAGTGTAATAATTTATTTTAAAATAAATTTATCTGGATTTTTAAATTATTTAGAGAATGGAACCCACCTGTCCATCTACAAAGTGCAAAAAAATAATGCATTCGGTATTTGTACTCAGTGAACTTGCATGTTTAGCCAGGATGTCTTCTACCACCGATCCTTTATTATAGTGATGATTTGACGGGCAGAGGCTGACCCCCGAGCTGAAGAGGCCAGAGCACGGGCCTGAAACTAGGCTCTGCTCCGGACGAGCTGAGGGGCCACTACGTGGCTACTGTCCCCATAGGAAGGAGGACAGTAAATGATGACCAAAGTCTTTTACATCTTCATGATCCAATTTACTATTCTTAATTAGTATTCCAGTTATTTCTTATTTTCCTCTTTTTTAAGCCCTGGGGCTCCTTTTCTCTTTCTCTTCTTTTTCCCTCTCTCCCTCTCTCTGGTTCCTTTCCTTCCTCCCTTCCCTCCCTTCTTCTCTTCTTAATTTATTTTTTTAAATGTTCATTGATATTTGGAAGGGTTAGGAGATACGGCTGGAAAAGTACTTTCGAAAATATACAATCAACATATCTCATGGCTTATTAAAAGAAAAATCTTTAAAAAAATGTTCATTTATATTAATGAATGCAATGTAACTACTATTTTAAAGACCATAAAGAGATAATACATACAAAATTTTGCTTAATTTAGGGCAATTTATACCCAAAAATCTATTTATACAGACTTCACTGCAGCTATTAAGTGATTACCTGTATAAATTATGGTTGCTATGTATTTGAAATTATCCAATTTGTAACACCAAGGAACTAGGCAAATTCAGAAGTCTTTTATTAAAAATAGTTTCTCTGCTTAGCTCACTTTTTTTTCTTAAAATGATTTAAAAGTGAAAAGCATTTGCTTTCCTTGCAAAACAAAATACAGTCTTAATTGCTAACAATATTGGCGTCAGTTGGATGAATGATGGGCATCTTTATGATTATGTACATCAAAATAGTTTCAGAGATATAAGGAAAAAATAATCATGTGGCACAATGTTAAAACAGTTTTCTGCCAATGCCCAATTTTTTTTTTTAAGTCTAAGTTTGGTTCAGAAACTGGAAGACAATCATTAGGTTTATTGCAAATCTATAGTTATAGTTAGATCTGCTAGATCTAAAAAAAGAACTGGGACTACAGTTAACATATGGAAAGCATAAACTTTGCTACTGAATCAATAGTTGTTTTATGAAACTACCTAACAAACACTTAAGAAATGTTTCCATCTAGTTAAAATCATTCCTGTTCAACCTGACTGAAAGCTTGCTTTGGCTTTGTAAAGTGGAAAGTTCTAGAAGACCATTTTTTAAAAGAGCTAGACAATTTGAAAACAACATAATAGGTACTCATCAATCTTTAGATTTCATAGGATTTTATAAATCTTAAATATTCTATTGAGTTAAACTCAGTTGTATATCAATGATTGACTTCTAAAATTAAAATTAATTTTTTTTAATTAAGCATATGTTCTAAATAGGTTTTTAGCCTCTTAAACAACTACCTTTCTAGAGGACAGAAAGGTAGGAGCCATGATCAGTCTGCCTCTTTAACCCACCATAGACAGTCCTATCAATGCACCAATGATGCTCCCATGCAAGTTGTTATTCTTGCATTATTTCCCAGTCTTTTTCCTCTATTTCCTTTATTCCTATACAATGACATCATGATGCTTAGTTATAGGACCTATATGACTTATGTTTTTCTATTCTAAATAAAAATACAGCCATTTAACCTTTTTAAAAATTATACAGACTAATTCTCCAAACCCTCCTACGTACATATTTTGTCTGTTTCTTATCCTCAAAGAATAAAATAAGTATCTTAAAGTCAGGTTATAACAAAGGGTAAGTTCTATGCTTACCCCATTTAAAGTGAACGTGAGGGCGCTAGAACCTAGAGGAGGCCCAGCACACACCAACATAAAAACTGTGCTATAATTAAGAGGAAAATGGACTTAAAGCCCATTGAATATTTATTGAATTGACTAATATCTCTACCAAAATCCTTAAGGCTAGACAATTTTAGAAAGATGCAGTAGTAATACTATTAGTACAACGAGATCCAGGAAAAGCTTTTCCACCTGTTTCTCAGTCTCACGTAAATGATCATAGGAAGAGAATTACAGTGCACGCACGTAGGGGTCACTGGATGGTAATAAGATGAAACAAAACACATACCATGAAATTCCGCTGGTAGTGAGTGTTCTCCCTGTTAAAATCGATCACATAGCCATTGAAGGACCAGATAAAGGTGAGGTCCAGGGCAGGGTCAAAGGAAGCAGCACACTGCATGGTGGCATTTTCTCCCACGGTGATGTCGGCATTAATTGGGGCCAGTATAATCCGCGTGGGATCTGTGCATTTTTAAATAAAGGAGTAAAGCACAATTTGAGACAATATGAGTCATCGCATTATGTGATCCATTAAAAGAATAAAAGTCAACACATTTTGATTTCTCTATGCAAAGGAATAAGATAAGTTTTCAAATTCAAATTCTAGGAACAATTTCATGAAGCGAGAGATCTGCCCAGAAGACTTCTGAGATGGAAATGCATCAATACATGTCCTGTCTTAGACGCTTAGGGCTGAATCACATGTCTTATATATATTAGAAATTAAGCATTCTCAAACTAAAACAAAAAAAAGCAATATTAACCAAACGGTTTCTTACCTGTGATGACCAGAGTCCCGGTGCTGTTCGCCCTCCCTTTATTATTGTCAGCGAAGCACGTATACACACCCCCGTCACTCCTTGTGATGTTACTGATCTCCAGGCTGCCATCTTCCCAAATGAGGATTCTATGGAAAGAAATACACCCTTCACTAAATTAATGTAAGGAAATCCTTATTATTCTTTGTCTTAGATTACAAGTACTACCTTTCGATCATTACGTTTTATACAAATTACTTGACAGAAAAAAAATATTTTAAGCTGAAACACCCCAGCCTGTGTTTAGAATATCCTTTGGCAGCCAGGACAAGTTTAGAAAGCGGCCTTCATCCCTTCCTCGGACTCTGCGGGGGCTTCTGGTCAGTCTCCTGTTTCCCCGTTGGCCTCCCTACAGTGCCTGTTCCACGTGAGAACCGGACATCAAGACGTAAGTGGCACATGCAGACCACGTAACTCTTCTGCTCAGTGATATCATCAACCTTCTTTTTAAAATGAATGAGCTACATGGAGTTTAACTGAAGCAAATGGTTTCCACATACCACCATGGAATGACTTTTAAGCTGCTGTGGGACAGGCTCAAACCAGTCACAGGCCTGAAAGAAATGAGCCCGGGTCTTCCAGAAAATCAGATGTGGAAGTTAGGACAGATTGTCATTTCTATGGCTACAGAGAAATACAAACATGTTCTATTTTTAGGAACTTTTGAAGGTAATTTTCTAAAGTCTCCTTAGTAAAAGCCTCTGTAACAGATTAATATTTCGGTTATTCTTCTTTGAACATAATCTAAATCTTCCATATCAACAAAACCTAAATCTATTCTCTTTACCTATCTGCCTCTTCCTTAGAGGCTAGAGACCAAAAACTCATTATATATAACTTTTACATATATTTTATTATGTCACTTTATTATATAGCACCTTACATTTAGATTCAATATTGAATTACCTATCATTGGAGTCTTCCTTTCTTTAAATGTGCCATTTCCAAAACCTTAATTTATTTCTGGAACTTTGTACAACGCATACCAACAATTCCCCATATAGTCCATTTTAAGGCATAACTTAGTAAAGGAAAAATACTATATATCCACCTTAGCAGTAAAAAGCTCCATAAGAAAATATTCCACCAATAATATATTCCAGGATTTCTTTTCCCTTATTTAATTGTCCAGATCCAACTTAAGTTCGTCCAGAGCACCTTTTGTTTCTCAGAGAAAAAATGCAGTACCAAAATAATATATATAGCGATAAAAGTAACTATTCAATGCCATGGAACCCTTGGCAATGTGCCTCTAAGGTGGGGAGTGTAACTGATCCACGACCCGTGTAGCTGATCCACAACCCGAGCTGCTGCACTCAGAAAATCCATCATTGTGTTTGAGCCAAGGCTACACTTTGCACAGGCTGTTCTCAACCAATGACTGAGCCCAGAAGGAATATTAAGGCAGGCCCATTCCTGCAAGACATCAGTTTCCTCTGCTGGGCATTTCCAGCTGGAGAACCCTCCAGTGGCCTTACCATACGCTCCTAGATCTGCACGCAGTCCATGTCATTTCCACCCAGACTTTTTCCCTTCCTCTCCCCCTCATCTGGAATTAGACTTGCACCTCAGTCAGATAGCTGTCCCAGCCTCTGAGCAGTGCCCACTTTTTCCTCCTAGGCATCACCATTAACAAGTCTCTTAACAATCCAGTATTGGCATTTGCCCCCTGTAGAATCCATACTAACATCATACCAACACCAATGTGCCACTTTTCTTTTCCCACTGAGCTCTAGGGTGAGTCCTTAGCCAATTTTCCACCCCATTCCCATTTAACTACTCTGCAAGTAAAACAATGAAAATTATAGTCAAGTTGCAATGGAAACAGCAGCAACAATTATTCTTTCTAGAATCCATACTAATATTCTTAGTTTTCTCACATATATTAGTTCCCAGTAGATCTTTACCTTCTTTAAAGGGTATACTTCCTTGTGGCATTTATCTCACCTACGCTTTCAGGCACTTTGTTTGTGACATTAAAACTACTTTTTAGTAAGAATATCTAGAGAACTTGATTTTTTGGTAAAACCTTCCTTATTTATATCAATGTAGATCAAACACCCATAAATATATGGAAATTAAACTTTCCATTAATGTATGGAAAATATCTATATAGTTTCAGATAACATATGGATAAGCAGTCAAACAAGCTAGGAATTATCTGGTCTTTAATGAATTAGTAACTTACTGTTGACAAAAATACTCCAGGAAGGCCTCCATCTTATTTGTTAATTATTAAAACATGTAAACTCTGGAGTAGAAAAGAATCTTGGAGATACTATTACAGAGCTGACTCAGGTAAAGATCACTTTAAAGCTAATAGAAATCCTTTGGATACAAGTAACTATAGAGAAATTCTGGTGGAAATTATATATTATTTAGTCCAAAATAAAGTCATACAATTGAGAACTTAAAACTCATCCAAGATTTATGTTTCCTCTCTACTGATTGAAAACATTGCATAAACCATTTTAAAAGCCATTAAACAGGCAGGGAAATAACTTTGTAATGCAGAACCAATTTCGTTGTAATTATATTAGTCAGAATGAGATTATAGTTATGCTTAAAGAGAGTTATTCAATTAATATTTTATTTCTCTAAAAATAATTTATTAATCGAACTTTTCTTTATACATACTACTTTATGACATTCAAATTTAATTTCACATGAAATACTATGCTATATTTATTATAAAGTGGTACTTAAAGCCTGAGATATTAATGAATTAAAGTAGGAAGCAAAAGTCGGATTTATAGAGTCTTTTGTGAAGGAGTAGTACAATTTGATTCAAAGACTTTACAAATATCATGACAGAACTAAAATAGATTTAGGAGACAGACATGTAAGATTTAGGAGCTAGACCTTTCTTTTCTTTTTTTTGAACACATGTTGATATTTAGGAACCTGTCTTGGAGAAATCCTTGGTTGTAGAGGTCCATGACATTAGTCCTCGTCAGAATCAGAGCAAGGTAGTGTTTCACCAAGAGGAGAGCTAATGGTGGGGCTGATGGAGAATGTGATGCCAGACATTGTAGGAATGAGTACCAAATATGCGACTGTCCTTTGATTACAGTCTCTGCATTGCTCATTGATTCTCAAGGTTCTAGGAGCCAATTGAACAACTGGACTTTTCCTTTAACACTGATTCCTCTAGCATCATTTGGTTAAAGTCTAATAACGAGTCAAACATATTAATCTTAAAAGTGAATGTACCCTGGGAGCAACTGCTTTCTCTGCACATTCCGCCCCCCTCAGCCTGTCTCTGTCCCCCGTGCAGCCATGCTCCTGCTCGTCCCAACAGGAGAGCCGTGTGGGCTTGTGGTCATTCCGCGTCAATACGATAAAGGCTCTGGTTTCAGCGTTGAGATTATCGATATATTTCAGAAGGTCACTTTAACCTTTCCAGGCTTAGATACAAAAAAAACAGAGATGACAGTATACCCATCTTACCTTACTTTACTGGATTACTGTGAAGATCGCTTTTGCCAGAAAATTCCTTTAAAAGGCAAAAACGACTTCTTTTTTCCTCCCTCAGTTAAGCCTGCAGACAGATTTCCGTTACTTGTAGATGAAGCCCAAGTCCCTCAGCGCAGGAAATGTCGTTGCTGATGACCTGGCTCGCTGCACTGCACCTCTTAAAACACTTCATTTTTCTCTAAAGACAAGCCATACTGATTTCAGTTTTGGCGTGCCTCACACATCCTATACTGTCTGCCTCAGGGCCTCTGCACATGCTCTCGCACGTGCTCTCACTGTCAGGAATATTTCCTGCTCCCCAACCTTCCCATTCCATTTCTCCTGTTTCCTAACCAGACTTTCTCTTCCCCAAATCTTAGTATGAAATCAAACTATAACTTCTTATAGGACACGTACAGAAACCATTCAGTGTGGCTTTTACAGAAATAATAGATGCAAATCACATGGTGTTTTGTCCCAAAGCCACCAGAACTACAGTAGATGGTCTATTTGCTAGGAAGAAGAGAAGTTCCTATTCACTTAAGAAGATGGGAAGAAGTGATTTGTTCTTTGAAATCATCCTTATGTTTTCCTACTGAAAAAATTTTGAAATAGCTAACTGCATTAATCTAAATCAAATGTTAGTGGATATATATGCCTTTCTTAGGGGAAAAATAGGTTAGTTAGAAATCCTATTTCATTTCCCACAGTTCATTATTCCTGTGACTTTAGGCAATTTATCCAAAATCTCGAAGCTTCAAATTTCTAAATTCCTTATAAATTATAAAAGATTAGAAACTGAACATTGATTACAATAGATACTGACAATGATGGGTAAATACTTCTGTTCATTTCAGAACTACGATGTGTTCGGTGGAGAAAAGTTAACAACAAACATTTACATTATTAATATAAAACAAGTCCTCTATAAAACAAACTTTCTCAAATAGTGGATTGCAATTGGTGCTCTAGATTTCAGAAATTCGATCTCCGAACTGACCTGCTGCTGTTGACAAGCCACTCGGTCCCTTTACTCCACGAAAATTTTGGCTTAGGGGCTGCTTTAGGTTTGCATTCAATTACAACCCTCCCTCCTTTAGCGGCCAGGATCTTTTTCTTCATAGGATTCATTTCAAAAGTTGGAGCCAATGCTAAAGGGAAATAAATTATTATTCATTATTATTTTTCTCTTTTGCTAAAAAAGAAAATATACTTTCCTATGCTCTACATCTTCTACTCCCTTTTGACTAATAATCAATAGAAAAGATTAATCTCACCAGATGTTATCAGCTGTGACCAATAGACACTCCACACCTTATATGAACTCTTTTATCTAATAACTTAATTGAGGCACATTCTAGTTATAAAATGCACCTGTTTTAAAAGTACACTTCTTCATGATAACTGGATTCTTTTAAATTTTAGTTAGAACCAAATGCTATATACCTATTTACCTTGAAGCTGACGTCTGATTCAATTGTTTTGACTCAATTGCACAAGGGGATTTGATTGAAAGTTTTGGGGAAATTGAGCACCAGTACTAATATTGATATGTGTTCTTAATCAGTACTCTCAGCCACACTTCAAATGAACTGTCTCCCATTTAAAAATGAAAGAATTGGTATCTATTAAGATTATCTAATTTGCTAAAGGTGACAGGTAGTATCAGGTGGGATTCACATTTGAATCGCATTCCTTCTGACTCACAAGCATGCCTTTTCATTAAATGATACGACTCTACCTTCATTATTCAAACATTTATTGAGCAACTATGTGTAGATAGCAGGAGATGCCAAAAGAAGCAAAGATCCCTGCCTTCCATCCTACCTGTGAACAGCTATGGGAATGGTGGATTCAGCCGACATGATTCACCTGTAGTTTACCTTCCATCAAAGCACAGGAACAACAATTATGACAACAGGAAATAGAGGCTCATAAAAGCTTGCTCTGCTGGTGACACGTCCTGACTTTCTTCAGGGTCCCCATATCTAGCTCAGTTCTCTACCTCCTTGTCTTTTAGCGGACTCCCTCTGTCACCTTCCACACATTCTAATCGTCTGTAACCGTGTCCTTTCCGGAGCCTCTTGTAGGTCTACAGATATCATTATCCAGGTCCTGAGTCCGCACCCCCCTGTCCCAGTATTCTCAGATTATAGCTGTGCGTCAAAATTATCTGAGGATCTTGATAAAACGCTGACTCAGCATGTGTGTGTGTGTGTGGGGGGGCACTTCAAGCAGCTGCGGCTCCGAGGGACACGCTGCTCACGACAAGGATGTATCTCTCCCATTGTTCCTTTAGCCCGAGCTTTGGTGACTGGCAATAAATAAGTAAGGAGTCACCCCCCCCACCTGTGCGGTGCACCTAATACAGTGTGTGGTATTTTGCACAGGCTCAATAAACCCTATGGGTGACATACTGCTTGTAAAATGTGAGAGAGAACTTAAAACATTTTGAACGTCTGAATTCACATAGAAAATGGGATTTAGTTTCTTGAATTAATTAAATTTTAATGAACACTTAAATGCCTTCAGACTGGTCTAATGCTGAACAGGAAAGAATCTAGACTATGTGCTTATATATCTTAGAAGTGGGAAGGAGTAAGGGTAACATTTTTCCTTCAACGAAGAAGAGGACATGCCTTCCTTTGTGTCTCTTGCCCTGTACTGTGCCTAATAAAAGAATAGTATCTGGTGTGGATCAAGTATGCAATAAATATTTGGTGGGTGAATAGGTGAACTAACTAGATGATTATTGATAGTAGACAGAAGCACTGTCCTAAAGGTGATAAACAAAAATAGATTAAACAAATATAAAGACACTCAGGAACATGGTTCTCAGTCTGCAATGTGCCAACGGTTTGCTTAATTACTGAAATAACAGTCAGTGGATGGTTGTAAGATTTTAGGCTTGAATATAGAGAGATCTTTCAGGCTGAGTTACTGAATTTTTATATTCTTCTGTAATGTGATGATAAACAACCTTTAACTGAAAATAGGAAGTTGAGAGAAATAATTCAAGCTCACCTCATATCTTCTCTAAGAAACAACATGATTTTATTGCACTTCTTAGCAAAGCAATATGGCAAGAAGCCTAAGTCTGAGTATTTGCTGGATGCCCAAATAAAGTAAATATATTATCAAGAAATTTTGACTTTTGGGGGGAAAAATGGAATATGATCCTCAGCATTATAACAAGAGGTAGGGAAACTTAAGATTAAGAAGGAAGGCCTAAACTTTTTTTAAAGTTAGTTTCCTGGATACAGTCTTACAATTATATCATGCCCTTTCGTATTCTTTTAGTGACACTTCATTCACAGTGATAGCAGTATTTTAAAGAATTTCCCTTTGGTGTAGCAGGAATAAACAAGGCCACACAGTCATGGTTTTATCTTTCCAGGAATCAGCTGTAAGAGAGAAAAGCCTGACTAGACAGGGTGCATGACTTATTATTCACCTAAGCCTGGTGAGGGCTGCACGCAATACGATGAAAGGCACAGGATCCAGTGAAACCTTGGTTAGTTACTGCAGTGAAAATAAGGACAATGTGAACACTCTCAGAGGTTTATTGAGAAGTTTAGTCGATACCACAGGAGGAAAGGATGGGATGGTTGGTTGTAAAGGATGTCATTCCCTAGAACAGAGAATCTTTCAGGAGGAGATGGGGATGTGAGTGAGAGATAATGAACTCAATTTCAGATGTGAAGTATGGATTATCTGTGCAGTTCTGACAGGGGCATTTCTATTAGGAATCTTTTAACTGAGTGTGAAGTGGAAGATAAACATCTGGGCCAGAGATATAAATTAAAGAATCACTGATGTTAATGGAGGGGAAGACAGAATTATCCAGGATTCTTTAAACACTTACAAATAATAATAATCCAGGAATAATAACACAGAGTGCCTGTAAGAATGAGGAGAAAATGGGGTGGAGCCCAAAGACGGGCAGTCTGGGAGAGGGCAGGGCTCTGAGCAGAGGAAGGGGTGGACAGGGGGGAAGAGGTCGGGGGAGCACCTGGAGGTGTGAGAGCACGGGGCCACCGAGAGAGAGAAGTCAAGAACAAAGCACGACCGGAGGGGAGGCAGCGGGAGGGCCCTGCGCGCACCCACCGTGCGGAGGAGGGGCACCTGCGGGCATCAAGGGCCAGGTAAGTGAAAAGGTGTGAATGCAGGGCAAAGGGACGGGGCTAGTTCTGGAGAAGGAGGGCATGAAAGGGCACATGTAGCAAAGACCTACAGAGCTTATCAGTGCGGCATGGGAAATGTAAATATTTTATTTCAAAGGGTTTCTGTTTTCATGGGGTAGTCAGAAGGCAACAGGAAGTAGGCGTCAGGGTGGCACAAGGGGCTTGAGGAGTGTCCTGAAGATTTTAAATAGCAGTCGTGGGTCATGAGACCCCAGGGCTCCTACAGCCAGCAAGTCTCAAGACCCGTCTGAGGCCACACGCATTGCGAAAGCGTCAAAACCACTGCGATTTTCTGGCAGCGTTTCACTGCCTAGACGCAGGGGAGGACAAGGCTTGTAAAAAATGGCATGAGTAAAGTTTAAAACATTTTAGAAAAATGCCTCGAATTTATTAACTGTTCTTTAATAAAAAGAAACAAGCAAAATTCTCTTCCAAACCACATTTTAAGTCTTTAACTTCACTGATTCAAGAAAATCAAATATGATCTATAGGTAGCTTATGATCATTTTTCATGTGTTGCATTTTTGCTTAATGACAAAGAAACCAGAAATGATACTCACCCAAGATCTTCAACTCTGCATTGGCATAAATGGCTCCATGTGTGTTCTCGGCGATGCACTGATACATGCCAGCATTTTCAAAAGTCACTTCATACAGTCTCAATTCCCCCTTATGATACTGAAAAGAACACAAGGTAAAACACATTTCCTCAATCAGCTTTAGTAGGAATACTTTCATTTAGATTCGGGTGTGGGGGCTTTTCATTTAGACACATTATTTTGTCCCCACTGCTGACTAAGCCCAGTGCAGTGGGGTTTTCCTGCAATCGGGAAGTAGAAGCCATCCCATGCCCTTGGCTCTTGTTCTAGTCACCCTACAGAGCTAAGAGCCCACCTTTTCCCCTCTGGCCCAGCTGGGAGGTCACGGTGAGAGGGCAGAGAAGGACCCCGCTGCTGCTGCTCGTCCATAGGGCTAAAGGCAGGACCCTCCGTTTCTGTGGGGTGCAGGGAACAGTGGCAAGGGAAAGGGGTCAGTGCCAGGTAGTGCAGACGGATGAGTGGGAAAAAGGGTAAAAAGTAGAACGAAGAAAAAAATAAGGAGGGAGACAGAGAGAGAAGGTGGGCGTAAGAGAGCAGAAAGCTCTTTAAGCTGAAAGATATTTTATGTTCACTTTCTTGTTTGCTTTTTTTTTTAGGAGAATATTTTATTTCAGGGCCCAGATACAGTTCCTCTGTAGTCCCTCCTCCTAAATGTATCCCAGGACCACCTAGAAATGCTGCCTGAGCAGGGACCAAGGGCTGCACCCCGCTTGGTCATACATACCGCATATCCATTTTTCAGCCATCGGATTGTAGGGATGGGCTTCCCTGTGGCCACACAAGGCCAGTAGAGGTCACTGCCTATATCCACCTCCGTGTCATTGATATGTTCCACCCACTCAGGAAATGCTGAACAATAAAGGTCACTTAGATGTCAAATGCAATCCTCAACATTCATCATAATCCAAAAATACAAATACTACATTTAGTCGGCCTAGAGAAAACATCAGAGAATGTGTGCGCCATAACATCAATGGTAAAGCCATCGAGCCTGAATTTCCATAGGTCTGCAGGTAAACTTTTTCCTGCATGAGATAACTACAATTCGTCATTACTTTTCTATTCGTGAACCACGTTGTTAGAAAGTGAATTCGTGAAGAGCACTAAAATAATTATCTTCCTTGTAACAAAAATTGTTCAAAATGACATAGTTTTAAAGTATTACATCTTAACTGATTATGATACTATCTCTTCCTTTGTTACATATTCAGTTTTTTTCCTCACCCCCTCAGGTTTATGTTACCTTCTTTTGATGTAACATTCAGCTAGTGGCCATCATAACATCTTACTGTAGGACTAGAAAATTCACTCTGTCACTTAAATACACTTTCATATTAGAAACTAAACATAGTAGCTATAATTGGTGAAATCTATACTTGAGTTAAGTTCATCTCAGCCTCATCATTTGATTTGATCCATTGATGGCTAAAGAAAAATACTAAGAATTCCCCAAAGAATGTAGTATTTCTAGAGAGCAAGCCAATGAACAATCTGATGTTTTCACCTATTTATTTTAAAATGTTGTCTAAATAGACGTAGGTAAATAAATTGATATAAAATAAGGGGGTAGGAGGAGAGACTCCTGAGTCGAGAGTAATATTTTATTTAATTTTCCTTGAAAATTATAACTTTTATTCTGTTCATTTTATAACAAAAATAATAAACATAGCATGTAGAAAGTAAATAAAAGAGAACATAAAACATTTTTATGATCTCATCAAACCCATCAACATTGTATGTATATATGTGTACATATGTATTTACAGTACATATAATCTGATTTAGTATACTTTCACTTACTACATTTTGTCTGTAATATATGGAGATAACTTTCTAAAATTAAATATTGATAAGTATATTATATTAATTGATAGAGGTTTTATGTTGTACATAATCTTGTCAATATACAAAACAGGCATGCCAGCACTTCTCGCCTTGGCCTCTCACGGGTGACACGGAGGTGTGACATTAAAAATACAAGCAGAAGAATAAATAATTGATCAGCCTGGTACCTTCTACCTATGATTTAATTACATAACCTTCCGGTTGTTTGATTTTACCAAAAGATGAAAGTTAATATGCCTCAACTGTAAAGGACAAATAGCTGCTCTGTCACCTTGATTCTTCTAAGGAATTAGATATTAGTTCAGAAGTCTGCTGAGAATTTGGAATGTAGTTTTCTTAATGTGTTAAACAAAAACAGATCTATAAGCTCAGACACCTGGTAGAGAGTGGTAGTTTTATTTTAAGGATGTAAGTGGTCTAACCAGAATATACCTCCTTTCAAGAGGCCACCCATGTAAAGTCGATATGTATTAAATGAATTTTCTTGGGGTGTTGGGTATACACATGTCTGGGTCAGAATTTTCAGGGTACAGAGAGTATTTAAAGCCGTAATCATAAATGAGATAATACAGGCAGTGATTGAAATAGAGAAATTTCAAAGACCAACTCCTGAGTGCTCCAATGTTAGAAGGACACGGAGTTAGGAGGAGAATGAGAATGGTGTGCGAGGACATTAACAAAGGGTAGACTCCAGATGCCAAGGACGGAAAGTGAGTGATGGAGAGGGATGGGTGAACTGGGGCAACTGGGAACATACGACTGAGAACTGCCTGCCCGCTTTACAACAGGGAAGCCCTCGGTGATCATGGAAGGAAAGGTTTCAGTGAGGAGGTAGGGGTGGAAAATCAAAGCAGAATATGCACTTAAGGGAGAAGAAAAAATTGTAGACATTTTTAGAAGTCATAGACAAATCTGTCAAGATTGTTATTACTGTTTAGGGAAGGTAAGAGAAATGGAGCAGTAATCAGAGTTTAAAATATATATATTATTTTAAAGAAGGAGGAAAGAAGAACTCATTAACACTGATGTGAATGATCCGGTGAAGAGAAAAAAAACTGTTTATGGCACAGGGAGATGGAATTGCTGGAGCAACGTCCTTAAGTAAGCAGGAGGGGTGGAATCAAGGGCCGAAGTGGAGGTGCTGGCCTCCGAGAGCAGCTGAATCTATGGCAGTAAGAGATATGGGCGGAGATGCAGGTGTTGAGTAGATGTTGGGTAAGAGCTTGTGGAAATTCCAATTGGATTACCTCCATTTTTCTCTATGAAATAGGAAGCCAAGTTATCAGCTGAGAGTAAAAGTTGGAGAAGGTGGTGTTATAGGTTTGAAGGAAATGAGGGCATGAAGAGGCCATCTACGAGAGCAGCAGAGTCAGTGGGCCTGGGAAATGTATACTTGCCAGGCGGCACTAAGGGCTCTTTTTTCTTGGTGATTAATGTAAAGTGGACTAATCTGCATGGCGGTGTTTTCCTCAAGTCATATCCAAGTTCCTGCTTTCAGGCACGGATATAGGCAGAGAGCTAGAATTCTCGAGGGTCAGCCTTTTGCAAAGACAGGACAACAAAGGAGAGAGAGGTGAGTTAGTTGAGAGGTGAGTTAGTGAGTTAATTGCTGGGAAGCAATAATGATCAATCACAGATTTAGGAAAAAGGTGGATAGAGGTTAGAGAAAGTGAGCAAAAGTGAAAACACTGTAAGATTCATTCATTGTAGTTCCTGGTAGACTCAAAAGACTTAGGAATCTGGGTCTCAAAGGGAATGAGCTAGAAAGAGAAAAAGTGTAGTGGCCAGAGAGTGAAAAGTTCTGAAACTGAGATTCTAAAGGGATCACCCTTTTCAGGAACAATGACGTCTGAGGGACAGCAGGGGAGTGGGCTGCTGAGGCGGGCTGATGGACAAGGTCATTAGGGAACAGGAGTTCAAGGACACTGAGAGGCCAGACTATTTTTAAAAATAATTACAGCTAGGTTGATTTTGATGTTACTGTGAATAAAGTCAGTAGTGTTCTAGTTTGTGAGTGCTGCCAACAGAAAGAAATTCAGAGGAATGAGGGGGTTGACCCAACATAAACCTGCTCCCTGAATGTTCAAGGGAGAAGAGAGGGAAGTTGGTCTAGAGATGGCCTGAAGAGCGAGGGGGCAGGCATACTGAACAGTCAAGGGGGACGAGGGCTGGGGGGTGCAGTGCCTTTAAGGGAGAGCCATGTTTCAGTTAGGGTGAGAATTCAGAGCAGAGCTTGAGAACACAGGGGGTCTGATGATACTGGACCATGTGTCTGAAAGCATCGTGCAAGGCAAAAAGCCTAATGCTGGTAGAAGGGCTGTGTATGCTCAGCCACTGGAGACACTCACTTCATCTCTGTACAGACGGAGGCCTGGGGTCTGGGCAGGGGCCAAGGCCCTGACCCCGCCATAATGCTTTCCCCATTCTGGTATCTGCCTCAGCTTAGGCATCACCGCCAGTTTTTCCTATCATGCATCTTCTCAGTGAGGCCAAGGTACCCCCAACCATGGGTTATTAAGCTTTTATGTAAACTTCCACATGATACTCTCACGATTTTCATTATAATTATGTGTGTGTGTGTGTGTCTGTATATATAGGCATGTGTATTTGCCTGTGTAAACGTGTATAAATTTGTACATAGTGTGAATATAACACGAATTCCTCAAGGACAGAGAGAGCATTTCCTTTCTCTACCTGCTCCTCTCACAGTCTCTGCCTCCGAGCAGACGATGTATTCATGGCCTTTAAATGAATGATCTGTTGAAGCCTTAGAACTTTATTCCACTGGGACCTCTAAGTTTCACACTGTGGAACATTATAGAGATTATTTCAGCCTGAAAAGTTTCAAATGTTACCTGAAAAACAACATTTTATCCTCTCAAATATAAGTTCATTTCAAGGTGTGGGAGTCAAACACTTGTACCAAGAAAACTGCATCAAAGGAAAACGTCTCCTTAGACCGGTGGTTCTGAAAGTGTGGCTCCTGGATCAGAAGCGTCAGCAGCTCATAGGCATTTGTTTGAAATACAAACTCCTGGGCTCTGACAGTCCTTCTAACTCAGAAACTCTGAGAGCAGAGGCCAGCAATCTGTGTTTTAACAAGACATATTTTGTAATTTGAGGTTTTTCAAGGAACACTAAAGTTTGCAAACCAGTGGCTTAGACCGTAGGATCTTCTACAAATAAAAAACATTGGAAAAAAAAAAGTATGAGCGATGGGAACAAACAGGCTTCGCTAACTCTATATTCTGAAAATAAGATCACCGCTATCTGTCCCTTGGTATTACTATGATGCTAACGCTATAAGTTCATAATTTCTAGAATTCATAATTGTGACTTAATTAGATGTAAAATAAATATGTCATCTTTTTCACATAATGTAACGTACGTCACTGTTTTAAAATTATTATTCATTATGTACTGACTTTTTGAGCATGGAATTGGCTGTGAATAAGATATTGAGACAATTTATAGAAAATTAAAAAATATATTTACCTTGAACATAAATTCTTGCCTGGTGTTTATCCTTTCCTCTAATATTCTCAGCCTCACATTCATAGGTCCCTTCATCTTCCAGCTGAATACTGAAGATTTTGAGGACAGCCCCAGAGGCGCTGATCTCGGCAGTACTCGGCATTGGCTCCAGGACCTTCCGCCACCGGATATCAGGAACGGGACTTCATAGAGGAGACAAGAGCTAAGGGTCCACAACATTTCAAAAGCACTTATTTCGCTTATGTTTATGGCTAAACATTTACATCATTTATTTCCTAAAATGGTGGTAGAAAAGGTAACACATTTCTACAGATGTTAAATGAAAAATGTAAACATACTTACTTGCCCAGTGCAAAACACTCCAACGTCACATTTTGGCCCATCAGTGCATATATATCCTTGAACTGAACCACGATATCAGCAGGATATGGTTTCGTAGTTCCTAACATGAAGAAAAACGTACACATAAGAAACCGCCCCCCACCTTAATTCTGCATAACTATTAGGCAGCATAGTAGAAATAATAGAGTTCCTTTCAATATTGTGATTTTTACTCAGTTAGAACTGCTTCAATATGGAAGACTTTTCTCTTTCAAGTGGTAGGAAATATCTGATCGTGTCACAAGGCACAGATTTGTTTTGTTTGGTTTTGTATACCCAGTAGAGATACAGCATAAATATCATCAAGCATGTTCAAGTCTTACTGGCTCGTTCTGACAGCTGTGTAACCAAAGTGCCTCCGTTCACCAAAAAAATGCCAAAAGTCTTTGGGGAGCATCAGAAATGCGTAAACATTGTGCCGGGTGCTCTCCGGGCCTCGGGAAGGAGGAGAGAGAAGAAAGGAAATGAGGGGGGAGAGTGGAAGTAGAAAAGGAAAAGGTGAGGCGAGGAAAGAAGGAAGACGGGGCCACGCAGATGAAGGCAAAGTGTAAACTGGTTGAAAAGAGGGAAGGAGAGAGGCAAAGATGAAAATATTTACTCCGACATCGCTGGGCTTATGTATATAAACAATTAATTTATTTAGCCTACCAGTACGGAAAGATGTACTAGTTCCTTCATCTTACAGGAGAAGAAATGGACTCAGAAAGGCTAAATACATTAAGAGTACAATGCTGTATGTACTTTATATGGTATAGTACTAGAAAGACAAGTAAGTAGATATACAATAACCTCAAATACAAGCCAAAACAGAAATAAGTGGTCTGAAACAGTGGCAGCTGAGATGGGTTTTTGGAAGTATTGTGGCAGTTACGGGAATCTCAGGCAAGACGGGCATTTGGACCAGACCAGTTCAGGTGGAGCGGATGGCATAGTATGACGAAGCTCCAGGTGCGCGCAGGGATTAAAGTAAGTCTAGTGTAGCTGAAGATAGGCTTGAACCTACAATCAGGAGGCTCTAAACCGTGACGTGAAGCACTGGGGGCTAATTTCCTCAGTAGGTAACGACAGACGAGTTTTGGTAAGAGTACTGCTACGAACTGTACCTTTGGTTTAAGGAGAAGACTTTGTTGGAAGTGTTAAAGGGCGGGGCACAGAGTAGAGAAATAAAGAGGCTGTTTCACTGATTCAAGCAGAACAGGTGGGGGCCAAGCTAGGGCACCGTCCCCGTGGGCACAGAAAGAGAGAACTGATCTGAGGTACCTTTCAGGCAGAATCAACAGGTCTGCCCTTTGGGCCAGTGTCTCCTCCGGGTGTGGACCGGACACCAGCTCCTCAGAATCACTGGGGTGCTGAGCTGCGGGCTCCTGGGGCGCATCCTCGGCCTGCTGAGGAGCCCCTCACGCTTCCCAAGCGCTTACATGCTAACAGGGAACCGCCGACGAGCTGTCGTGAAGATGAGGGAAGAGAGGGACTCATCGTTAGCGGTGCTCCCCTGGGTCAGTGCGAGAGGGACACATTGCTGAGCGAGAGGAAGGAAACGCCAGGAGAGGAAGGAGAGGAGGTTTAGAGGCGAGGTGACGGATGTGTTTGGAACACTGTGAGATGAACGTCCTGGAGAACCTTCTGTGGGACAAGAGCAGAAGGGAGGCAGAAGGGAGGCCTGAAAGAGGGAAGCTTTGGAGGTGTGAATTTGCGGCCATCTACATCGGGTCACTGCTGAAAAGGTGAATGGGTGAGACTATCTAGAAAAAGGATTAGAAAGAAATATAAGGAGGAGGAAGATCTGGTGAAGGATCCTAATGGAACGGGTCAGAAGTGGATGGGAGATGAGGAGAAAGCAGAAGGAATCAGGGAAATGAGGAAAAGAAAGACAAGTTCAACAAACGCAGAAGGGATCGACAGTGTCAAAGTTCATAAAGGAGCAGGACTGAAAAGTGCCCTTTGAATGTGGCAAATAAGGAGTTGTTTTGGTTAATCAGAATTGGGTGCATAGATCGCAAAAGAATATGCAGAGGGAACCAAATGGAGGAGAGTTTGAAGATTCAGACCAGAAAGACGCAGCAAAGCCCCTCAATGAATCGGATGGGGTGTGGACCAGCAACAGGAGGAATTAGCTTGAGCCAGAAGAGAAACACTTCTTTCCACAGAAACAGACAATAATAAATAGAGGAAAATTTCTGGGGAAGAGTAGGAAAGAAAATGAAGGAACTTTTGACATACTGGCTCCTTTCAGCTCTGAAAAGCTGTGAGTGACAGTGTTTCCCAAGATTGTGGAGGGAAAAAGAGCCCAAAGTCAAAAAAGTATTTATTGAATACCAACCACGTGACCCTATCCTGAGAAGAGTTAGAAGGCGAGTGGCAGTGACGGGATGACATTTTTCCCTGTTGTCACAGACGACAGGGGTGGAGACAGGAACCAGCTGGTCTGTCAACCACAAGAACCGGTTCAGAACCTCGGACTCAATGACCTGAGAGGGGCAGCAGACTGGAGAAGAGCAGTGCAAAGTGCGCACATAGACGGGAGTCTGGCTCTCGCAGGAAGTGGTGGGTCAGAAGAAGGCAGCGGTTCCCTGGAGCCTGAGGAGAGGCCAGTCAGGTGTGTCAGTGGTCATCACACACGGCACCATGGCAGTAAGGCCCTATGCTACTCACAGTAGAAAGGCAAGTTACATACCTATTTGCTTCATGCAAACAGTTCCTAAAATTATAAAAATAATACAACTGTCTTTTCTTCCAAATTCTGCAATCCATATAGTTTATTTTGACCTGAACATGTGTTCCCTTTCATGAACTTCCCATGAAGTCAGACAAAAAGGAGATGCTGGCGACTGCCACTGTGACCAATATGTGGATAATTCGCTAATGCATGAGTCCCCTGCGTATTCTCTGAGCTGCAGAAAACCAGTCCAAACTCAACCATGTGAGAGCATTTTATGATATAATCTCCATCGGAAAAGCGAAAGAAGGACCAAGACCTCCAAAGTGTGTGCCCTCATTTGTCCTGACTGAGCAGCCAGCTTGTCTTCCCACTGGGTACTTGCTCTTGTTACTGTTAAGTACGCCATAAGCAGACAACCTTGCAAAAACAGTGTGACATATACAATACTTACGCTCAGGTAGGGGAATGAGTGGGATAAATTTGCTGAACACACTCTTTGTAATAGAAGGACTGGATACAAAGCAGGAGTAATTGCCTCTATCAGATGCCTCCACATTTGCAATGTACAGATTGCCGTTTGTCTGAGACACAAATCTTCGTTTATCCATTGCGATAAACACAGGAAATTCATTTAGAAGCCAGCGGTAGCTGAGGTCATCTGGAAGAAAACATTGTCAACTAAATATTAAGCTCTTCTCCAAATGCAAAGGTTCTGTTTTCTAGCAACAAGCTGGTGCATGATCTAATCTAGGCTACTGTAGAGCAAGTGTTGGAAACAGGCCAAGGCAGACTGCACATTTTCTAAAAGCCACCATATTTTGATTGAATGCATCGGACTCAGCAATTTTATCTGTCCTTCTCTCTCAATGATTTTATGGATTATTAATATTCTTACTTCTAGTTCTTTGATGGGCTAGATTCAACCCAGAGAGGTTAAATATCTGGCTTAGAAGTTCATGACTGTTCAGTAGCATTGGGATCTTGAATCTAGGTCTGATAATTCCAAAGCTCATGACCTATCTTCCGTGCTGCAGTTTAAAAACAAAGTAAAGATTTTAACAATACTAAGGCTCTATATCATTTACTTTTTGTATTCCTATTTTAAGTTATAGATTTGGAAATGAGTTTATATAACCTATTCTGGCCATATTAAAAAGTGAAAACCACAGAAACAGAGAAAGTCATTTTACTGATTTTCTTAAATATTAGGAAGTACATAGATGGTAACTCTAACCCACAGGAACTTACCCTGGCTCCTGGCTGGTTAGGCCAAAGGCTGAATTTCCTCATTAATTTGCTCTTTCTTTTCATACCTTTTTCTATTCCTACCTCCGCTTCCTGCTTTGAGGAGTGACTCCACGTAGTCACGCACAGCAGTGATGCACACGAGGGAACTATGGGCCATGCGTACTTCTCGGTCACAAAATGCTGAATCCCATAAAACATGACTACATGAGGACAACTGCCATTAGGATTATAAGGGGAGACGTCTTAGACCAAGTTAGATAGGCTTTTAGATGGAAGACGGTGGAAGGTCAAAATCATTTTTAAAAGGTTAACAGTCATGACACACCATCCAGACATGGATCAATAAAAGTAACATTTCTGAAACAGGTGTGGGCATGTACTCTTCATGAAAAATTAATTTTATTGGCAATGTTATTATTTAAGCCAGTGAACAATGATATGAAAAAAACATATGTTGGCTTTTTTGAAGATGGTTAATTTTAACATCGTCATGGGGCAGGGAAGGACGGATGAGAAGATAATTCAGGGAGTCCCTGTGAGAATCGGGTTGGGGTTTAGTTGCCAGAATTGGTCACCAAATTGGTTGTCTCGGTTGCCAAAATTAAGTCTCATTCTTAAGTCAGAGTCATGGCGGCTGCCACCCTGAACACGGGGCAGACCTGGCGGTTCTGGTGGGGAGAGAGAGATCAGATGTTCTGCCTCCTTACTCAGTGAGTTATAATTGTTCGCTGGCTTAAAAAACAACATTGCCATAAAATTAATTTTTCACGAAGAGTATATGCCCACGCCCATTTCAGAAATGTTACTTTTATTGATCCACATCTGGGATTTCTTCACTGCGCGAGTCTGGACCGTATCACAGGGGAACTTTGTGACGGCCAAGTACGTTGCACTTCTTTGCATAGTTTCACTGCATTGCTTTGAATACATCATTTATCTAACCTTCCTAAATAATTTATACATCTCCCTGAAATAATCTGAAGTAGTTTAGTGTTCCCTGGAAGAGTAATTTGCCAACTTAAGGAGAAGATGTTTGTTCATTCTGTTTAAATTAACTTCAACAGAACAGAATTTACCTATGCCAATAAAATCACTATAGCTTCTGATTAGCGCTTTGACACCCACAGTAAACTTCTGTATTAAGCCTGTGTAGAGAGAAATGTATACCCATTATAGTGTGGGCTCATGGATTCCCTCCTGTGTCTATTTTTGTGCTGAGTTTTTTAGTCTACTAAGATTCATTCACAATTTTATTCAACATGCCAGGAGTCATTTTTCTTAAAAGCATTCCCATTTTCTTATTCATTTTAAAATACGTATCTGGGTCTGTTACCAGGTACTGTGCATTTTGTCAAGAGTATTCACCCTTCAAATGATGGACTTTCTTCCATTATTCTCTCTCTGAATATACACATATATGATTTATATTTTGTGAGATGTAGCAACTCAATTTCTGATAGTTACATGGATAGAAAATTATCCAGAAATAAAGGGTTATGTTTCCATTTTTTTAGGGTTGAGGAGATTAGGAAGTCTTACACATTTGTGAACTACTGATTGCAATTCAACAAAACAAAATCTGAACAGGTAAATTTATCTTTTTAAATTTGTACACACCATCAATTTAATGAATACATTTAGTTACTCTTTCACTCCCTCCTTCCTCGAATATTTGTTAAGCACTTACTCTGTGCTGGGCATTAGGCAATTAGTTGCATATCAAACATTATTATAAAACTGAATAAAAACTTCTACTGATATGTTTATGTGAAACTGTTCTTGATAAATGAGTAAAGTAGTTCAAATCAGAGTTTTTCCCCTTGGCAAGAAACTGTAGAGCACCAAATCCATAGAAAAATATAATAGACTGTGAAAGATGAGACTTTCTTCCCAGATCTTTTTCCTGTGCATAAATGAGCGAGACAGCATTTCTATAATTGGGAACCAAAAATCCTTAGTATCATAAGTGTACTTTATTTACTTTAATATTTGTAGATTCAACATATTAAATGTACTAAATATATTTTATTTAATAATAATCCATTACAATTACATGTTCATTTTAGCACTTTTAAGTACATTATTAAATCTGAAACTTATAACAAGCTCTGTGAAGTAGATGGCACAAAAGTTATTATCCCTAAATTTCAAATGAGGAAACTGACATGTAGATATGCCTAAACTGATTTGAGGTAGTGAAGACTGAACCCCAGTTTAACAGATCACCAAGTAAAGCAATAGGGCTTGACAATTATAAACAGCTTCATGTGTAATGTTCTTTGAGGTACAGAGCCCAAGGTTTCTTTTCACCTTCAACCCCATGAAGCTCTAAACTGCAAAATACAAAGCCTTAGATGAACTGTTTTTAGGAGGAAGGGAGATTTATAGCATGGAAACCCACACACATACACTCACATTATGGTTCTGAAACATATGTCCATTCTTATATTTGAATAGAACATGTCTGATGTTTAAAGAGGTTATAACCTCTTAATAGCATAAACTGACAGAAGATGAAGGCTGTTCAGATTCTATTTGGTGATTAATAATTGGGACTTCCTTGCGAGACCAACTTAGCTCTCCGCCCACCCCCTGCACATGTAATGTATGTGTCTTCATCGGGATGAACAGTGACTGTAACTCATTTGGCTTACCAATTTCAAGTTCTACCAACCATGTGTCGGTCCATGGAATTCTTCACTCAGCCTTGTAGTGAAGGTGCCACAGAGACCGAAACCGAGGCTTAGCTGAGAAAAATCTCAAAGCCTGTTCCCTGGAACTCCTCTTTCCCCCTTTCTATCTACACTAATTCTCCAGGCCAGCACAGGCAGTCCTGTGGCTTTGAAAGCGATTTATACAACGATGAATCACAAACTGATGCTGTCTCGGCTGCCGCCCCAGGCGTTGTGCCCTGTAGGACCTCCGACTCGGCAGGTCCCTTTGGGAGCTGGACGGGCCCCTCACTCTTCACAGGTCCATGCCTGTTCCTCCAGGTAACGGTGACTCCGTTCTTTCAGGAGCTCCTGAAAGTCCAGTGCTTCCTTGATGCCTGTGTTTCCCTCAGACCTCACATAAAGTCCACAACCAGTCTTCTCGGCTCTTCCTTCGAAATATATCTTCACTCTAACCACGTTTTCCCATCTCCGTGGCCACCACTGGAGCCCATCGTAGGCGGCCTAGATCACTGCGATACCTCCTTGCCCGTCTTCCAGTTTCAGCGTCACCCTCCTCTAAGTCTTTTCTTAAAACAGTAGCCATTCTCATCTTTTTTCACACGATGGTGCGTGACTCCTCTGTTCGAAGCCTTCTGACACAAATCTCGTGCGAAGAAAAGCCCGGGTAGTTACTCTGAATGATAAGGTCCCACACGGTCTGGCTCTGGCGTCTCTCATCTCATGTCTTCCTGCCCCACCTCGTGCTCTCTGTTTCCGCCCCCAGTCCCATCTCAGGCCTTTTCTCTGGCTGCCTCTGCCTGGAATAGCCGACCCTCGGAGTTCTGCCTCGTGAGGGTCTTCATTTCCTCAGGCCTTTAGTTAGTTACCTTCTCAGTGATACACATTCTGAAAGTTCAACCATCCGCTCATCACTTACTCTCCCCATTCCCTACGTTAACTTTTCTCCTTGGTGCCTATCTGCCAACATCTAACACACGCTTGTTAATCACATGTCCTGTCTACTGTCTGTCTCTCCCAGGGTACGTGGCTCTTCCTGTTTCACTCACTGAGGTATTCGTGGGGCAAGAACAGGGCCTGGTATGTGAGACATGAGTGTCACAAGAGACTCAGTGACAGTGACGGAAGGAAGCCCGTCCAGTGCTGAATAGAGTCAAATGCAGTCACTGATTACTGATAATCATTTGCTTTGTTGGAAACGCCATGGAGATGAGGGGACTTTTTTCAAACAGTTCCAGCAGTTCTTCAAAGAAAAGACTACTTTCTCATGGAAACGTTGTTACAACATTTTGAACTCATGTGTTCTCTTACATTTATTAACAGTCTTTCTCCTGTAGTGACTGAAATAACCAATATTTGATATATAAGCAGAATGTATTAATATAATTGGAACAGAATATATATAGATGTATGTATAATTTTACATATGTACTGTATTAATGTATTCCACAAAAAGTGATTTATAACAGTGTGTTATTGTTAATTCTTTATGGAGGTATTTAAAGTCAGATTGATGGCATACTGTTAGAACTATAAGTCTACAAAGCATTATCTCTTTCCCTGTGAAAAGTGGTATTTAAATATTTTTTCAAGGGGATATTTGGTAAAACAAATGAAAATCAGTGGAAGTATGTGAAGTGTTCATCGTTTAATTAGCATGCTGGTGGCTTCTACTGTACCCATATCAAATCACAGAAAACACAACCAAGGTCGAATCATGTCGGAGATGACACTCAACCTAAGCCCTTCTCTAAACTGCCTGATTGTTCCTGAAGAACAGCACTCCTAAGGAGATTAATCACTTACTATGTCTTTACCCCTTTCTAGCATTTAATTACAGTTCACAGCCTACTGCAGATGTTAAATTATTAATAAAATGATTGATTATATATCATTCTTTGGTACCATTTTACTTCAAGAATAATTTATAAAATATCTATTATATTTTCTCCTGTGTAACAGGAACTTTAATGTGAACATAATCCAGTACGTATATTGCTTACAAACAAAAATGTTCATAGGTCTCTAGTACTAGGGCCAAGCAACTAAGAATCAGGAAGCTTCTATAATCACAAGTAAGGGATGCATTACAAGCTTACGCAAATACTGAGTCTTATTTAATCATCAATGTACCATTATCGTTAAGAAGCTTAGAGCTTGCCCATTTCATTTCATAGATGCTTACCGTCACAGAGAGACTCAGTTTACCTGGAAAATGGTACGGAGGGTCACAGAGAAGCACCATTCCTTTCCCCTCCTTCACTCTGACCTCCGGGCGCTCCTCGGGCGGGAAGGGATCCAGATCTGATCGTTCGAGCAAGAAGAACAACATTCACCCTCTGGTCGGCAGACGGAGGTTTTCATCAAGGTCTGTCCACCTTTTCGCTACTAACCCCCTTTGGGAAATAATACCTCCCAGTTGGTTCGGTGAAGCCCAGGAAAGCAAGTTCCCTGTGTTCACATGCTGGGATTCGCAGACATTCTAACGAGTTTTGTGGTGGACTCCAGCCTGCACGAGTATTTTGAGAACCCTAAGATCCCAAGTATCCTCGGATTTTGCTTCACATTTAGGAAGAATCCCAGTAAGGGCGGCTGGAAATACCACGGGCTCAGACCAGGGGTCTCCCAAAGAAAGCAAAGAAGGGGGAATTGCGTGGAGTAGTGGACTCGTTTCAGAGGCATTATTTCCCTTCCAGAGGGAGGACGCCACGTGGAGAGGGGACAGGCGGGAAGGCGGGGCCTCAGCCGAGGCCACGAGGCGCTCTCCCAGGTCCCGCTCCTGCTCAGACCCTGGGCGCCCCTTAGCCCTCGTTTCCTTCACTCTGTGTATTTGGAAATCACATTCCGAAACCCCACTGTCCGAATCCTCCTTTGTTTCACTGGTGCTCACTCTGTTTCGGTCCCGCCTATTCTCCAGCTCCTTCTCTGAGCCCAGACCCCAAATCATAGAATCTACTTCTCTCAACATACTGGTCTCTGAAAAGTCATCACTCTGATCGTCGCCTTTTTGCAGGGAACCCTTCAGATCCACCTGTCTGGTCCCGAGCCTCACCTGAACGCCATCCCCATCCCCAGATACCTAGATTTCCACACGGATGACTTAATGTCACCGCGGTCGCTGCCTGCGAAGCAACCATTTAGATGCTTCCTCTCCTTCTTCAGAAGGGTTTTCCCTGCTCCCGTCTATTCGTAAAGAGAGCAGAAGGTTTCTGCCCTTTGACTAGACTTTTCTTAAATGTTTAGGGTCTTTTTCTCTTGGGCGCAATGCAATCTCTATGATTTCTTCGGATATTGTGAGTATTACATACATTCCCGTGGTCACCACCCAAACTTGATGCAACGGCTCTCCGGACCTGGTCTCGCTCCCTCCTGGAAACTGTTACAACATGAGTCCTCGCAGAACATCACCGTCAGCCTATAACCCACTGTGCAAAAGACTCCAGTGCTGTCTTAAAACATCACCTACTGAAGATCTGGTCAAACCCCTCTCCCAGTGAATGATTTTCTTCCAGAACAACCTCTAACTTTTAGTCTACCATTGTATTTCTCCAATATTTTTCATTATTGTCCCTATTAGGAGAAATTTTTTTAACTTAACTCAATTTATTCTTAATCAGAGAAATTAAGGACTAAGGGATTAGATTTTGTTAGGTAAAGGTGAGCTTTGGAGAGACACGAATTGTGAAGAGGGTTTTTCTCTGCAAGATCAATTTTCACTGCTTGTGGGTCGTACCACCCCATTGCAAATGCATGGCTCAGCCCTTCCATTGAGGCTAGTTTTTAGAAAGTCTTCAAGAGCCTTCAGAACACGACCTTCATTTATTTTCCAATACCCTCCAGGATGCTTTGCTCTCTTGACATTTTTCTCCACACCATTAAGGCCCACCTCATCTGCGGACCCTTACTCTCACTTCCTCTTCATCCTGACTTCTCTTCTTACTGAATTTTTAAAGGCCAGCATCTAATTTCTACTTCACCTATTCCACTTGCCCTTTTCAAAGTTACAATTACTTACATCCAAAACTCAGGGTTGCTTCAGTGCTTCTGACCATCCCGTAGTTATTGGATGCTAAACAGTAGTAGATTCCAGCGTCTTCCTGCTTGTCAGGGTTGTTGATAACAAGATTTCCTCCTACCATACTGTACCGATCACTGGTCAGATCAATATCCCCATTATTCATTCTCCATCTGGGAGAAAAAAAGAAATAAATGTCACATCAAAGGTCATGCAGCCTAGAAGCAGTGTACGCGGCTATCATTCTAAAGCGATATGAGTAGGGCTCCATGGGAGGTCAGGTGATTAAGCAGATGGCTCAGAGGAGTATTTCTCTGCATCCTATAATCCCATGTCTTTGGGCTCATCAGTTATAATTTAGCTCTGGCACAGAAAGGTGAATGTTCAAGTGCATGAAATGTTTCCGTTTTTCGTGAGGCATCCCAAAAGACAAACATTTCATTGAATTTTGTTACATAAATTGGTTTCTTAGCAGATACATGTGGATTATAAGTGACAAGCATCTATGCACTAGATTCATGTACATCCACACCTGTTGTATGAGATACTAAAGGCATCGCTCTGGCAGAAACAAAATATAAAATAGTAATATCTGATTCTAAGTATCCAAGTCATTTTTCGATAAATTAATTGAAATCAGGGTTCTACTCAATAAATGTCACATTCTGACCACTAGAGGTCGATGACACAATTTGAAAATGATAAAAGTCATTTGGTCTTTTGTTTCCAAGACACAAGTACACTATTGCAGGTATATTTATAAATACTGTGTTATAAATAAATTGACTAGAAACGGGAATCTAACTTTCTTGATGCCATGATGAAACGAATGTATGTAGAAAATAGTTTCCAAATGTGCAGGTTATCCGCTGAAGTTCACCATCAGCCCGTGTCAGGGTTTGACCCTAGGGCCCCATGTGTTCAGCAACGTCACAGACGAGGGCTGTGGTCAAACAGCAGGCTCTGACCCACGGCTCATTGCCTGGCACATGTCTGACAAGGGTTAGAATCTTGCCAAAAAGCCCTACTGATTTTAGAATATATTTTATAAAGTCAAATTACTGTAATATTTTTAGTTTTAATTTTTACAGTGTAGGAGGTGATTTAAAAGCAAACAGAGAAAACTGCTTTTGCATTTTGAAAACCAACCAGATTCCAACCCAATGAATAATCCCCTGTCCTCCACTGACGGCAGCACCTCCCTGTGTGAACCATCCCATGTTAAGTGGTTACCACTTGCCAAGGCAATAGTTTCCTTGTTGAGCAACTCTAATTGTTACCTGTTTTTTCCTGTTACATTGACTCCAAATTGTTTTTTATTGCCTTAACTTCTCTCAGTGGATCTGATTCTACCTCTGATGTCATAATGATTAAGTTTTGCTGTGTTTGGGTAAGTTCACGGGTCTATCTTATTTTCAGGAACACACGCCATTGTTGTGATCCTTTTCACACAGTGGTTTTACCGGAGTTCTTGTTATGTTGGGGGTCAAAGCAAGGTACTGAAAGCCTAAAGGCAGGTCAGCGCAAGGTAAAATTCCCTGTTTTACCTTCCAGCATGTTGCCATGAATGAGAAATCATCGGAGACCATGCCATAAATATGAAACTACTGTGAGTGACAAACTGCATGATCACCAAGGTTAGCATGACTTGCTCTGCATATCAAATACATTTTAAAACTTCAGATGTTCTTTTCCATCAGACAAGCTGTGTCATGAGCTGAATTTTTTCTCCTTTTTTTTTTTTGCTGTCAAACAGACTGCTTTCATGACAGATTTAAACATCTACTACCACCCTCAGCTCTCTACATTCACGTGTGCACAGTCAGACCACACTCCCCCGGGGGGTTTTTGCGCTCGTACAACCTACAGGAGGAAGGTGGTAATGTATTTGCCAAGGCAAGTGTTGCTTCTGTTTTTACTTTTCTAACTTTGGTAAGAACACTTTGCAGGGTATATACTTATATTCTTTGTATCACAGAGACAAAGAAGAGAAAGGGGATTGCCAAGGACTGGGGGGAGGAAGAAGGGAGGCACTCGTCAGTGTGTACAGAACTATAGTTGTGCAGACCTTTGCTCCTTACTGCCTCTGTGGGGAGGGGAGACAAGGAGACAAACACGACCTGAGCACAATCTCTTGTTTCGTCACCTCCATGCCAGCCTGGAGGCCCATTTGCTAAGGTTCCGTGTACGTACAGCAAGGGCAGAGTGCCACAGTGTGAGTCACCAAACAGCTTCTGAAATGCTATATTAACCTATGTAGATAGATATGCACAGAAAAAAAGTGTATGTTTCATTGAAGTCATGAAACCTGTGTTTCAGTCCTGGATCTGTGATTCACTAGCTCTGGAGCAATGTGCTTATTCAGGACCCAGGTTCCTCTCTCAAATCATGTGTTTGGATTAGTCTCCTCTACAGCCCCTATGAGTCATACGATCGTGTCTGTAATGATGTACATAAACTGCTGCTACATATGGCTCAAGGGTAGAAATTAGTCTAACCCACCAAATACTTTCAGAACAAATGTATTATTTATAATTTATAAAAATACCTACTTATATTGCAATCCCATGCATGAAATTGAAACAATAAAAAAAAATTCAAAGGGATGGTGATTTTGTACCTACATTCACCTAAATTCATATTTTATTTTATGAGTGATTTTATAATTACAGCCAGAGGCAAGAGAAAATGAGTTCAGTTGGAATTAAATGGGAGAAGGGGTATTCTTTGTGATAACAACTTTTTATAACAATAGAAAGTTATTTTTCATCGAGGAAAAACAATATTTTTAAAATCAGCCTTGTTGAATGACAACCTTCAATTACATCAGCTGACATGAACATGCGAGAGCCCCAATTTTCTCATCAATCACTTGTTTTGTCTTCACAGAACCATTTCACAGGTAAAATTCAAATCCATTAGCATTTGGTTAATTTTTGAATCTCATTATTTGCAACAGAAACTGCTAGCAGACTTTTCTGAACGATCTGAAGTAGGAAAACCCATTGCTTTTTATAAAGTTATCTTAGATAACATGAGTAAAAAAACAGAAAGATATGTTTATATAGATGGTCCAATAGGTAGACATTTAAGAAATTTGCTGTATTGTCTGGAAAATATAGATTTGAAACCACTGAAAAGAGTGGTGCTTTCTAGAATTCTATATGCAAGCTCTTTAAATGTGTTTAATACAGAAATATCATCCATTGTCTGTAGGTATGAGTTATCAGGTCAAAGCATACAAGAACATTTTATCCTCAAATGTGTGCATTTATATCGTGCATGATTTTCATGCTTAGCATGATTTCCATCAGATGGTTTTTAAGTGGATAACATCAAATGGCACTGGCATTACTTATGTAGGAAATAATGTTAATTCTTGCACATATTTAAGAAAACTCGCTTTCTATTTGGACATTAAACAACTTAATTTTAATAACTGATATGCCAATATTTTTGTTAACGTCCCTGGACTTGGTAAGAGGCCTCATATTACAGTATTACATATTACTTTCTCCATCAGTACTGGGCCATAGATGCAGACGTGCGATCTGCGGTCTGATAACCTGATCCGCAAAGAGCAGTGAGGTGCATTACTTGTAAACTGGGAACGGGCTGGCTCGGGCCCTACAGTTCAGCGAGACTTTGCCTTCTGGCGATTCCTCTGGGTAAATGGTATTAATCGGCTGCTCTTCAAAAACCGGTCCAAATCCTTTATCTTCCTCTGAAACTACAAGAAAAACAAAATTTTTAATATAGTGCTGCTTTATAAGTAAAAAAATCTGGATACGTTATAAAAAAAGTTTTGAATGACATGTCAGAAACACAGAATCTCCACTTTCATTCAAAAAAAGATACTTGTCCCTATAATCCTGAGCATGATATTCAGGTTCTTAACACAAATTTCTTTTCTGCCTGTCTCTCATCATTCTTCCTGAAGCACCCTGCCTGTTCACCTACTTCCATTTCCTCAAACAGGTCACGCTTTCATGCCTAGAGCCTTTGCACACGGTTTTTTCTTCCTGTTGTCACCAGATCGCTTTTCTCCTCCTATCAAGATCTGTATGGTCTTTTATGACTTTGCCATAGAGTCAGTTCCTTTGGGAAGCCACCTCTCGCCTCCTAGCTTCAGATGGTCCTCATTTGTGTGCGCATAACTTCCTTTACGGCTTATGGGCCTTACCAGCCTGGGGTGACTCCTGGTGGCAGTTCTCTGCTCCACGACATTGCAAATGTTTTGGGAAAGGTGGCTATGTCCATAAACTCTGCACACCACTCTCCTAGCTGGCTGTCTAGCACTCTGGAGCACAAGAGGTGCTTAATGGTTGTTGAACAAGAGAATGGATGAATTCCTAGATTTTCTGGGGAAATTGGTCTCTTTCCTGAATTGGTTGTTGCCTATTTATTTTTTTCTAAACATGCGCCCAACACCGGTACTCAGCAACATTGCGACACACACAGCCAATAAATGCAGTGTATGGATATGGGCTCTGAGCAGCTGGCTTAAAGTCCATCACAAACATACCCATAGTGGGAAGCAGTTGTTTGCGACAGCTATCCTCTCTGGAGGGGAAGAGTGACATTTTACAGCAGGACGTAGGAATCAGTCACATGGCATCAAGGTGTACCATTTACGGAGTGCAGACACAGCCATGTGCCCAAATGAATGAACACTGATATGTGTGGTTAGAAAAGTGGAATATTCTTACATGGGATCATTAGAATGTGTCTCCTAGATCAAGGCTATGGTTCACTCCCCCAATTCACTTTTTAAAAGAGAGTTTAAGGCCAATGTCATGCAGACACTGTGTCTGCTCTGACATCAGCCCTGAAGGTGAGAGCTTCGCTTCAGCTTCCCTTAACAATTGATTTCATTATATGATTTAAACCTTGCCTCACTACTGTTCACAGTGCCTTTGGAAAATTATTTAAAGTCTCCAAGCCTTACTATCACCCCTCATAAAATGGGGATAATGATAAAGCCCAACTCATTAGATATTTCAAGAATTATTTTGAGACAATGCATGTAAGACAGTAGTGTACTTGGCTTGAAAATCAATAAATACTAGTTTTTCCAATTTTCCAATTATCCTAAATTTGCCAATCCTTTCAAAATTTAATTTTTATTATTATATCATGCATCTATCTTATCTTTTGTATGTGTGTAAACACACACATACACGACATATATATGCATATGCATATATGTACACCAACTCCTGAAGCTTCTAAAAGCCAGGGGCCGAGTTTTATTCACTCTTCTCAGAGGAACCGGAGGAACTGAGATTTAGCCCCAGAAATGCACTTTTCTAGCTGTTGTTTCATGCTGCCGTCTGTTCTACATGGGGATGATTGTACCTATATTTAAAAAAGAAAGGAAAGGAGTGTGTGCCCTGGGCCCCTGGGTCCACTGTGACCACAGTATGATCTCGAATGTGAGGGGTTCACAGAAGCCTCTGCTAACGAATTTGAAAGTCCTGCTCTGAGCTGCGTCCAGACCCACATACTTCTCCAGGTTGTAAAAACTGCAAACGCACGTAACGTTTTCTGCTTCACTTTTCATAATTCTTGTGATGATGCCTGATATTTACTGGCCTTTTGGGATGCAGGACACCAGGGACTGTGAAGATCGGATCCCAAATCCCTGAACACTAAAGACACCTGCTGGGGCGCAGAGTCGAGATTCTCCTTCTCTGAAAGAAATGGCCTCGTGTTTATCGATGATAAAATTCATACGCTGTTTTTCTTCCCACATGGACAACTTCATCAGCTCTTCGTGAGTCACTCCCATTTGCACAGCTTTTCTGACTGAAGTGCTTTAGAATACCTGCTGATCTGGAGACTGTTGTTTCTTCCTGATTCACATGAAAATGCTTAAGAAGACGGGCAGAAAAGGGTAATTTGACCAATATATTTATATTCTCTTCTTCAAGGCAGGATGACTTCTATTTCAACTCTACCCCCCATAAATAATGATTTTAGAGTGAAATTTTCAAACAATTTTTTAAAAATTTAAATAGACTAAATATTTAGCAAAAATGAATACTACTTAGAGGAGTTTAAAGGTCATAAATATCTTCTAAATACACTGTATTTATAGGACAAGCATGATTATGCCATTACTATTATTACCAATGGACAAGAGCATAAGATTAAAGAAGAAATGAATGTCTGATGCAATTATATGTGTGTTTAAAAAGAAGACTACTGATTTGCACTGGACTTTCCTGCTATTTTATTTCTTCCCCTTATACTTTTTTCTCCCTGAATAACAAAGGAAGTAAAGAGAGAATTATTTTTGTTTTAGATTAGCCTAGGTGAACATTGGTCCTGAAATAGCTACATTTTTTTTTAATGAAAGTAAGGTAAAAGCAGACCTTGACTGAGAAAAGCATCTAAACAGATATTTACTCTCCAATATTTAATTATTAATTAAATATCTGAGCATTTACATCAAGCATATATTTCATATAAAAACTAGTCACATAGGCTATTAAGAGAGCTGTAAGGTGATAGCTAAAAGAGTTTTGCACATGCAGGATGATATACTGGAGAGAACTCTTTCATTTATAAGTGAGGGAAAAAATATCTCAATTTCAACTCACCTAAGTGATGTAGCAGACACTGCTGGCTGACTAACCAGTGCCTGCCCTCCCTTCCTACACTGATGACCAAGCTCAGATTTGTTCAAGGGTCAAGCCCGCCCCCACAGGACGCTGCAGTGCAGACTGTCTAGGATCAATCCCATTGCATCGCTCCTTCCTAGGAGAGGACTGGTGGTAAACGTGTGACCAGCTCTGGACATTGAGGTGTTTGGAGATCTACTGAAAGGTATCTGGGAAAGGTCTCCTTGCTTTTAAAACAGAAAGATAAAAAAGAAAAAAAACTCTCTTCACCTGTAGATGATGTCGGGCTATCTGTAATACCTGAAACTTCAGCCCTGCCTCCAGCAGGTCAAGGTTGACCAACGAATTAACATGTGGACACTGGTGCCACGGACACGCTAGTTCTGGTTGAACGGTGCTGTGAAAGTCTTATCACAGTAGGTTAAAAGAAATGATGGGTTGGAGAATTAAAGAGAGCAAGCATACTTCTGTGGGTGGGTGCATAGGAATCGTTCTGAAAAGAAAAGATAGGGAGCCTAGCCATGGGGTGCAGGGTCCGCAAGGGGAGGATCTCTAAACGAGAGAAATCACTACCGAGTGTTTGTCCACTGAGAGCAATGATGGAGCCAAGAGGGAGAAGCTGGGGATGAGGAAACACGGGACAGTTTATGGAGCAATGAACTTAAACTGACCGAATGGGCTGGGACCCAGCGTGCACGGGCAGGGCGTGGCACGTGAGATCATCTGTGACATAAGCAGGAAGACAGAGGATCTGAGCACAGATGGAGGAGGAGAGCGAAGGCGCTAGGACGAGTTTGTGGATGTCTCTTCTGCTTGCTTCCAATGTGTGCGCAATAGGAAGCAGGGTCCTCAGCAGAAAGTCAGGATGGCAAGAAGCTGCTGGAATTTTGCAGAGAGGGGAGCGACTATGACATGTCCTAGGACAGCGAGAAAATGAATTCACTGGGGAAACTGAGTGTGTTTGCTGGGCAGTACCAGCTGTCAGGTTGAAATTAGTAGTCACGGGTTTAAACGGTGACCAGTCAGCATAGAGGAGGTGGTGGTGTTTTGTTTTGCCTTAATGACTATTAGCTGGGTGATCAAATGAACTTGGGAGCGTGTAGATATTTCGTAACTCTTTTCTCCTCAGGAATTCACGGTACTTTTTACTTAGGGTAATGTTACAGATTAAATCGTGCCCCCACAAAAAGACAGGTCAAACTCGTGATCCCTGGCACATCAGAATGGGACCATATTTAGAAACAAGGTCTTTATAGCAGTAATCACGTTAAAAATGTCTCTTTAAAAGGGGGAAACTTTGGCCACAGGGACTGGCATGCAGAGAGGGAGATCACAGGAAGGGACACAGGGATAAGGCCACGTGGGCGTGGACGCAGATGGTAGGACTTGTGCTGCCACAAGCCAGGGGATGTCTGGTGCCACCAGAAGCTAGAAGAGGCAAGAGGAAGCCTTCTGCAGGCTTCAGAGGGTGCATGGCCTTGATACCACTTTGGTTATGGACTTCTAGTCTCCAGAACTGTGAGACAACATTTCTGTTGTTATTAAAGCTCATAATAAACTGTTGAACTTCACTGAACTAGGCTGTCCCAATTTATTTGACAAGGAAGTCCTTTTTAAAGTAATTTCTACAAACATCCTGCAGAACAAGTTGTTCTTCGAAATACTTGGATTAATACTGACCTTACAAATCCTGTATTTCCCTACCTCTGTACTTTTATTTCTTTCACGTCCTCCATTGCTAACATTGAAACACTTCAAGGCCTCCCTCTCTTCCCAACTACCCCCATCACTGACCATTCCTTAATTCCTCATAGAGAATCTTTTAAAGTGCACATTATATTTTTCTTATATATGTGTTACCTACTTATCTCACTCCTGGGTATATGGTAAGGTTCTTGAAGTCAAGATCTCACTGATCTTTACATGGCGTACATGTAGAGATTCCTGACTCACAAGATAGAAAGAGAAAAATGGCTTTGGTGGAATTCAGGCTGAGGTCTTCCTTTCCCCTAGTCCTCACAGCCACCTGCAAGCAGAAGCTCTGACAGGCTCTGGCACCAATATCCTTGATTTGGTATGAAGGCTGGCAGTGGTTGCTCAGCAATTCTTCCCAATTTTTCATTCTCCTACCACTATGCAGTGGCTTTCATAACTTTTTCCAGTCTTACTTTGTTCATCGAGCATCGGCTATGTCAGTCACTGTGCTAGAAGCTATCATCACATTTTCTTCAGTCTTCATAAGAACGCCACGATTTTTACGTATTGGTAAGTCGAGGTTCATAGAAGTTGCATAATTTGCACAAGATCACATGGCCTGCGAAACGCAGACTGAACATGCGAATTCAGGTTGGTCTCACATCAGACTCTATTTTTTCCAGTATACCAAGCTGCCTCTCTTTCTGGCAAAAACTGTTCTATTTCAACAGCTAAGCAGAATTACTTAGATTCAATAAAACACAAACAATAAAATTTGCGACATCTTTGGACTCCTAAATAAACAGAATCTTCAGGTTTCATAGTCTAACTTTAGTTTTCTTTCTTATCAAAAAGTAAGAGGCTTTCAAAAATTAGTTCGGTATTTATATTATTTAAACTACTGCTTTAAAACTTACTGGCATGGGATTGTTACAAAGCATGCAAGAACAATGACAAGCCATGTGGAATGTTTTCCAGCTGCTACAACCCTCTAACAGGATATTCGTGCCGTGTTCATTCATTCATGTTGGCAATCAAACAATGTGTCTTATGACCCCACATAAATCTTTTAACAAAATTTCCAAGTGATCTAACATGAACCACTTGCCTTTAAGTTTAGAGAGTTAATAATCTAAAGCAGAGATGAACTATAAGTCATTTGAGAAAAGCTACTTTTAAAATGTAGTCTTTCATCAACCTACCTCCATGGCCGTACCTTCTGTGCCAGGTGAACTCTAAAAATGAAAGGAAAAACCATTTTAATTCCAAAACAGCAATTCAAGTTGTGGTTTGAAGACATTACTCAAATACCTGAGCTACTAATTCATGAAATTAGAACTCTAGTCCTTTATTATTAAGGCTGACAGATCAGATTTCTGCAGATATTTATTTCTTATCTTTGCATATTATAGCTATAACACTAACACTTGTGGTCAATAGAATTAGTATAAATTTTCAATACTAATAAAATTATTGTTTATCTTAGTCATAAAAACAAGGCAGCCATGATAACCTACCATAAAAAGTTTATTATGTTTGCATTGTATATGGATAAACATGTATGCAATTATGTGTATGTGTAATTACCATGGTCATATAAATGTTATTAAAATTCTTAAGTACTGATTAATTTTGGGGGGATTCTGAAGTCATCGTAATAAAAATTACTCCCCGAAATAAAATAGCATTTTTATTTCCTTAATAATAACAAGATGTTCATCAGGTTCATCACTAAAGAATCGATGGTGATTGACAGATGAAGGAATGAAATCCCTCTATGTCTGGAACTTAATAGCAGTTCAACAAGTACTTCCTGGGTTAAGGTAATTGAGATAAAAGTATGAGGAAAATTTGATGGTTAGAAAACATGCTGCTTTCAGATAAAAACATAATGCAGCTCTCCTTGTAAGAAGTATTTCTGAATCCTTCATATTTGTCTTTGAAAGATAGAGATATAGTATCTGTCCTAAAACTTGAGCACTTTCAAAACTGCTTCGTTATTATAATGTCCTTATGCATATTGCAGATTGCTTTAAAAATGATTTCCATAAGACTGACCAGCTAGTAATAAAAATAAAATTATATTAACTAACAGAGAAAGAATAAAGGAAACAAATGTTTAAAACCCATTACTTTCTAATTATTTTACTACATTTTACTTTCATTAATGCTATTGAGGTTATTTAAGCCTTCTGTATCTACATGATGAAAATACTATATAATGGTGAGTTGTTATGTACTTTTGCAACAGCACATTAAATGATTTAAATTTGTCGAGATTGGCCATAGCAGTAACATTTACTCCCCAGAAATTTACAAATGCTACACAGCAGGGATTTTTTTTCCCCCCAAAGATCCAGATTTTAAACATTTACCAGCACACAATTACTTAAGATTGAGTAAATCTCAGGAAATTTTAGTTGAAAGTAAAAAGAAAAAGAAAATAGGGTTAACTTTAATATTTATTAATTTACTTATCTGACCCAGATGTCAAAATAAAGTATTCATTCTAACTTCAAAGTGAATATACATGTTGATTACATTGACGTAATTCATGGAGAATACGCAAAGGGTGTTTCTTACCTGACAGACAGGTTGTAAAAGATATTATCACAAGGTGACTGACCAGCAACCACATTTCCATCTTGTGTGCAGTATAGATTAGGCTCAATTTTCCAAAAAAAGCTTTAGCTTTATGGCAGTTGAATAATGCTAAATGCCTACATCAGAAAAAGAAGAGAAGAAAAGAAAGAAAAGAAAAAAGACAAGAAAAGGCAAGAAGCACAGGAAAAGGAAAGAAAGGAAGGGAAAGTGCTCATCATTTGTGGTCAACATCATCACTCCTATTTTATTTTAAGTTTCTTGTTTGTAGAATAAGTTTTAGTTTATTTAAACACTTCTGTAAATGCCATGTTGTATGAAGAGAGTAGATTTGCCGTCTGAGGGCCATCAGCTCCCTGCTAGGATGGATGCCGTTATGAACATGAACAAGTTACTCAGTTGGTGTGCTTTAGTTTTTAACTCTAACAATTGAGTATAACAGTACATTTTCTACAAAGAGCACAGTTGTAAACATTTCAGTTTGATCATTTTAAGTGAAGATTACATTTGACTGAAGGGCTGGTAAAAGATTCAATTAAAGATATGTATGTCTAAGAGCTTTGTAAACTCATAGACATTATGCAAGGGTCATATGTTAGCATTATCTGTTGGTGGTTTGTGGAAAATTTTTGCCAGAAATGCTAATTTTTAAATGTTAAAACATATGAATAATATATTCATCCCTCTTCTCCTTCACTTCTTTCATCTAATCATTCAAGAAAAAGTAATTAATTGCTCCTTATGCATCAGCAAGGGAAAAATCTAGGTTTTGTGGGGCCAAGTCTTTAAAAGTTGGACATCCATCTTTAAGGACAAGAAGACAAAATTACTAATGTAAACTGAGCCATAAAACTATGCAGTAGTCTAATAAAAATATCTTGCTTTTATAAATTTTTCCAAAAATTATGACCATGTGATCATATGGGTGAGCCTTTGCACCTTGGAATAACTTCAGATGAGTGAAATGCCCCGTGGTTTAAGCTTCACCCTCACCATTATCTTCGTGGTAAATCTACCTCTGCGACCAAGCATACAGATAAGAGAATCAAAAAGAAAGACACTGTTTGCTTGCCCTTAAGAAGTGTACAGGTCAGTTGGAACACAGATGTGTACATGAGTCAATGCAATGGAATAGCTGTTTGGACCTATATGCTATTAAACTTGAAAACAACCATTTTAATCAAAATGCAATTTTGATTACATTGTAAAATGCATCATGGTGAGAATCGGCCTGACTATGGCAGGCAGGGTACTACGTAGGGTGGAGTATTGTACCGTTAGATTTGAGTCATTTGGTGACTTCAGAACCTAACCACCTCTTATGTAATGTCTTGAGAGCAACATGTCCCAGGGCATTAAAAAGAAACCCCTTCAATTGGGACAAAATAGGAGTTTCAACTTTGAAAGGCATTAAATCATGCATTCAAAGAATATATAATAACATGGAAAAGTCTCATTATATAGAGTTAGAGGTAAAATATAAATTAAGACAGAGGAGAGCAGCTCTGAAAGGAAAATACCTAATGTTAAATGTTCAATATATAATATATTTAAACAATTGCTTAAACAGCAAAAACAAAATGGTCCTGATTTCTTGCATTGTAATGATAAAGAAAAATGTGGAAATTTTTGTTAATTTGTTTTGGATTTAAAGATGATATTTATCCCCCAATTTGCCAGAATCCTAGCATCTGCAGAGGCCAGTAAAAATATTTAGTAATACTGTGGAGGCCAGGATAAACCAATCTTTCCTGTTTGGTTTAGAGATTATTCCCCAGTGCAAAAGAAGAAGTTTGAGTTCTTAGAAAAACCATTGCAGAAATGGGTCCAATAAGCAACAGGAAATACCTAAGGAGTCTCTGCAGAAGGAAAAATAGTCAACAGTTAATTTTTAAAAGCCAAAATTAATTTCTGAGGAATGAAGTAAAATTCCTTCAGGAGGCAGAGAAATCAATTAAATGATCAGCGGAAGGACTTTTACCTTTGTAGTTTGGTGACATATGATATCATTAGTATCTGAATATAGAAAGAGTTATTGAAATTTCTACACATTGTTCATATCTTTTAAAGCTTGTCTCAAAAAATGTCCAGGGAGCGTACCTTGGCTGTTGGCTTCTAATTCCTCTCACTGAGTTATTCACAATAATTAGGATGAATTCGGCAGAAAGAGCAAACTATGCCAAAACTGTCGTGTCAATCAAACAATTCCATTTGTAAAGATTAATTTAGTGATATATGTGCAAACATTGTGCAGATTATAAAGCATTTTCAGTTTAATGTGAGAGTAACTACTGGATTTCACATCACTCTAATTTTCCTATTTATAAACTGTTATAACTTGAGAACACGAAGTAATTCTCACAAATATTCCATTTTAAGAGCAAAAGATGTTTCTGCACTGAGCAGATGGAAGAAAAAAAGAAATCCAGTAAACAGAGGCAAAGAATGAATAACAATTCTTGTGAACGTTCCCTGCAGATTTTTAATCGTGATTGAGTATGGCAGTAAGATTTGGGTCTGTTTATCTCATTAGCTTCACAGGTAATCTGGGAAAGACAGAGGGCAGGTCTACAAGCAGGTGAGATGTGTCCGCACAGAGCAAATGTCTTCAGAGAAATTAAAAAGAGTTTTCTAGGTCCAGGAGGCTCTGTGACGTTTCCTTCTCGGATGACTACTGCGGTTTATGGGAACGCGCGGCAGGGCTAATGCAAAGAGAACAGAGGAAGTCAGCGGGACCGTGTCTGCATGTAGCCCACCCCATTCTTCAGCTGGCAACTTGGGCAGTTACTCAACCTCTTACCCCTAATTTTCCTCATGTGTAAAATATGGAAAGAATGCCTATTTCATAGGACGGTTGTAGGAGTTGCATCAGAGGGTGCTTGTTAAATATTTACTCTGAAAGCATTTGGTAAGAGTCAGCTTATTATACTACGAGGCCACAGTCCTGTTGGGCTGGGGAGCACGTCTCTTGTGCCTTTATGCCTCTCTAATGCCAGCCACACAGAAGTCACCTGATCCATATTATTGAATAAATGAGGGGTGAACGGACCATTCCATAACTGCAGTACAAAGCTGTTGCCATAAGCAAACTGAAATTTAATTTTAATATCTTAAAGTAAGTATAGGATGTGACAATAGGTAATAAGGAATTCCTCTCATTGGGGCTTTTGCTGCTTATCAATGTACTCCAGAAGAGGAGATGCTAAGCAACAGTATTTTAAAGCACATTTTAATACACACTTTATTGACAGTTGTTGGAAGTCTCTGTCTTCCAACGTGAATACACACACTCTAGTCAGAAGGAAAAGATTTTTCCTTATTTTGAGCCTCTCTGTGTCATACTGTGCTATCTTTTCCTTCACTCCCAAATACCAAAATATTGCTTATTTCAATAGGACAGTGAATCATCACCCTGGCAGCATGTAATTTGTTTCATTTAATGGGTTTCTGGCTGTTTCAGGATAAAAACATCTTTCTCACCCTGTCCACACATTTTTTTTCTGCTGGTGATTTGCTCTATTGTGCCACGGTTATCCCGTCATTTGTGACTCCCTGAGCGCGTCCCCCAGCAGCGCCGCTGAGGGGAGGTGACAAGGCTGAGCCCAGTCTGCTTCCCCCTGGACACGCCACTCAGAGATGCACAGCCGGGGCCCCAGCCTCATGCACCTGAAAGCTTGCAGCAAATGAAGTGGCAGAGGAAGAAAGAGAACAATTCTGACAACAATATGCCAGTTATTGGCGGAGACACTTCGCTTCTAAGTGAATGACAGAAACCAGAAGCAGGGACTGAGAAAGCACTGTGTCCCCGGGGCTGCACCGGGCTGGCGCGCTCCCCGAACCTGCTGGTCTTCGGAGCCCAGCGACTCCTCCGTTCTCGGCCTAGGCCTCCCACCAAGGGCCGCAGATGCCGCACCCCCACGTCATCGCAGACCGCCGGGGGTCCAGAGCCCGCTTCCCCCAACAGGTACCGGCGCTACGATACTTTCCCAGAGAGTTCAACTTCTTTTCTCAACACCCTTTCCTAAATCTCTTACACAGTAAAACTACAACATTTTTACAATAAAATAAGGCTATATTATATTTAATATAATATAATTTAGCCACTAACCATTATTTGCAAAGTATTTAGTATTTAATGAAAGGGTGTTCCATCAAGACCAAGACAACTAATATTTCAGGGAACTGATGGTTATACAATCATTTACGTCAATGGAGAACGAGATCCTAGGAATACAGATGAAACGTTAATATATATTATCAAATGCTCACATCTCTATTTCAGAAAGAAAAGATTGGGGGTATCCGGAATCCTCGTGATCCATCCTCAACGCAGCTCATGAAAGGTCGTATCACAAAGGACATTTAACCTGAGACTTTACTGCTGGCGCTCCGCCGTCAGCTCTGGCTCTGAAGCACGTTTACCGTCAAGTTCTATGCCCAGGAAATTGAGGAAGCTTGTAGGAGTTGAACACAGATCAGTCTATGTGAAGGGACACTAATGTCTCCTCCTCTTTAACATTTTAAAACAAGGGGTCACTTCATCCCCAGACTCCATCTGAAATCCCATCCCCGCGGCACGAGTCACATGACCTCCCCGACGTGTCAGTCATTCACAGGCTGTGAAGTGGAAGTCAAGTTCTTCCTTCCCAGGGTCAGGACAGGACGAAACCACACGTGTGATGGCTCCGTGGCAGGCAGTGGGGAGTAGAAGTGCTCTGATACATGTACATCATAGAGGTCAAAACATTAAAGTGCAATAAATGAAATTTTCCAGAAATAAAATTAGTTTTGAACTTTAAAGAAATGAATCCTCTTTTAGAAAGGGGATACTGTATATTTAAATGCTATGTCCATTAGGCATTTTCATAACAATGTTATATCTCTCTGGTTAATTTTCAGATTATTAAATACAATTTAAATGTAAGTGACACATCTCCTTCTAGCTTAATAACTGCACACTTTAGAGCTCCTTCTCCAGCCTCACACCAACTTCTTTAAACTCTACCATCAGATTAGTATCTCAACCTAACAGTTTTCTTGCAGTCATTAACAATGTTTTAGTATCTTAATGCTATGATCAAATATATTTAGTAAAAATGTCTGAAGAACGTGCTGTTCTACACCAACTAATAACAGTATGCATCCAAGGAAAATACCCTGTTTCCTGAAAATGATTATAAACAGTATCCTTATTTTCCAGTACAGTCATTCACTGCTCAGCTAGCAGGTAGGGCAAGGTGGTCTTCAAATTGCAACTGCCTTGAATATCTAGGTATTTTCTCACCATATTCTTAAAATAAAGAAATGTTTGTACTTCCCTGAAAAAAAAAAATATGGCAACTGCCTCAGCTCCTAAATCGCCTGCCACTTGATTGTGTGTGAAGCATACATAAAAAGAGGAGCAATACATTTCAAAACACTTCAATGAATATAATACCACCAGACTGTGAATATAATGGCTTAGATGCTGCTGAGGGGAAAAACACATCTGACGGCTTTCTGAAGGTATAGATATTGAGAGCTGACAGTACAGCCTGCATTTTATAAACCAACCGTTTCCATTTTTAGATAATTAGACATATGATTAATTACTCATTTATTTAAATGATGTAATGTATGCCTAGGAACTTAAAAATAGTGGTACCCCTTTGTGATATTTATAGCACATATTTTTCAAATACTAATTTAAGTCCTTGATGTCATACAAATTGATGGCAGTCATGTTTATTCATGAGAGTAGTTTCAGGAATCCATCACTTTCAGGTGGTAAATGGAAAGTCCTACATATATTTTGTCCTACATTTTAGGAGAGTATGTATGTGTGGTTAGGTATCTCCTGAAATTTGAGAAAATGCCCAAAGGCAGCCCCTGCTGATTCCAAGCGATCTGTCCCGTGGAACTGACACGGTGCCAGTCTTACCCAATTATTTTACTTGAAAACAAAATTGAGATGCCAGTGGAAAATGGAGATCATCATAATGAGCAAATCAGGCAATGTTCCTTGGTTATTTGCAATTCTAAGAATGACTGATTCAGTCAGTGAAGAACAGAGGGGCTGTTTTATCAAGATTTAAAGCTGAAACATATTATGGCATTCCACTCAACCGCTTTCCCATCTGTGTACTAACAGCAATCAGTTCATTGCTCAAGGGCAAAGTCATATTTTATTCTACTTTGAATCTAGTGCTACATTTGGCAAGAACTGCTGCTCAAAATATCAGATGGATATGAAATGAAAGAGTATTAGGAGGGGTTGGGAAGTTGAGGAATCACAGTGAAGAACTGACCATCCCTGAAGGGTCAGTAAAAGGAACTGGATGGAGCCCATAACAAACGGAGAGTGGCAAGGTAGCCTCGGACACACTGGGGCACTCAAGAAGCAGTAACATGCCTGTGTGTAGAATTTTGCATGTTACCAATCTATACATGATCCCATCTGATTCTAACAAAGCTCTGTGAGATATTCAGAGGTGGACTGAGATACTGGGATCATGTGGATTGCCTGAAGACACATAGCTAGTACGGGAGCCAGGGGTTGAATCGTTCTAACCAAGCAGATTTAAATCCTGTATTTTTTATTGTTTAATTTTTTAAAAGATACTTGGAATCTTGCCTTGTTCCAGACCATAAGTAAGACTATTTTGTATGTTCAATGATTAACATGTTTTCCTACAATATGGTCTAGGGGCCACCTATGTTAACAGCATTTGGCTGTTCTTGTTAATACAATAGATTTCTGAGCAACTCCCAAGAATAATTAGATTCTCTGAGGGAAAAGCCCCAGTTTCTGCATTTTAATCAAGCTTTCCAAGTAAAATTTGTAGGCATATTAATGTTCCAACACTACTGTGGTCAAGCATGTTATGCAAAGGTTGGAATACTTCCACCCCTCAGAGAGAACATGCAAATGTGTTCTAAATTCATTAGGCCACGTCTTTATCCAGTGCACTCCAAAAACCAGATGTGCTGCATTTAATCACCTAAACTCTTAAAATTATGTCTTCACTTTACTTGGCTGTGGGATTTGGTCTGGGTGGGAACTGGGAACTGAACACCGTCTGGGTCTACATCTGATTTGCTTTATGCTATCATAATGAACATAGCACTTTGATAGATTGCTTGGACTAACACCTGGAAGGTTTCCTACTTTTAAATGAGACTCCCTTGGTGAACTATAATGACATGAGTGAATGGCCTACTAACTTCTCTTGTTAACTGATCTGAGATAGCTGGACTACTACAAAGAAATGTACTCCGTGGTACCTTCCCTGTGAATCATATCTAACAATCCAAAGTAGCATTTAATAAGTCTTTGACAGAAGAAAAAATTCCCACACTGGCAAGACAGAACTTGCAGACTTCTTTCCCTTCTGCTTTTCTGCACATGCATAGAAAGACAAGACCTGGAAGAAAGTGGACCGGTTGACACTCACTCAATTTACACTGGGAGCTTTAAAGGCTTCCTGGAGCGTAATCTCCCCTTTGCATGGCTTTATTTCTGGGTGAAGATCATCATGTCTAATACAAAGGCATCATTACTCCTGGAGCCCTGCTTCCTGAATCCCCAATCAAAGCCATACCCCTAATGCAGCTGCAAAGCCCAGATGTTGACGGCTGCTCCTCAGGGCACAGTATCTGTATTTTCTGAGCAGCGGAGCAGGTATGTGTTCCAGATCACCAATATAAAGCCACATAGAATTCCTGTCTTCTGACAAGAGACCTTCCCACCCCCCATGAACAGAGAGTGAGGCTCATGATCGTGTCTCTCCTACTAACGCAGTCCAGACTGACAGACGCACCATACGCAAGGGAACAGCAGATGCAAACCTTGGGCAGAGTCACTGCTGCAGGTCACAGGGTAATACTTAAACCAATGAGGGATTCCCACCCAAATAATTTAGGCCCTTATTCCTAGAAATGACATAGAATTATTTAAAGCACTTCAATTCCACTAAAACAATTCAACATATTTATTTTTAAAAAGCACACAAGAGTGTATCACTGAACATTTATGCAATTTAACTAGACATCAGTTTTTATTGCACTCTGTTTGAAGACAAAGAAATTTGTTTAATTTTCTTTAGAGCATAAAATAATCATATAGATACCTGGATGGTAATTTTTAATTATTCATTTATTCCATTCATATTTACAAAGTATACACCATAGTGAGACATTCTGAAGCAGCAGCGTAAGCATTGGTGAAGCAAAGATATATAGTCAGTGAGGGACTTCCAAGATTGCAAACGCCTCAACAGCAGACTGTCATTTCTTTCTCTGTATTCATATTGCCTAACATGATCCCTTACACACAGAAGATACTCAGTTAACATCCCTTGAATAGATTGACTGAGCAAGTACTAAGAGCAAGTCACTGGTCTGTATTTGACAGGCAGATCCATGCACGCAGGAGGAACTGGCAACAGGAAATAAAGTAGGAGAGTAAAGGTCAAATTAGGAGAACTCTGAAGACTTTAATATGGCCAAGGCATACCTTCATGGGAATGTTTGAGAAAGATAAGTGGAAGGAAAGCGTGTCAAATTATGGGTCTTTAAATGCCATGCATTGAACTTTTGGTTCCTTCTGAGTGAGTTTCCATTGCTGAACTGTTCTGCAAGAAAATGTCATCATAATATTTAATCCTAAATGCTTCAGTTGATGAATACTCTGTTCTTCAAGCTCCTTTTCAATGCTCTGTGACCAGCACAGATAGTGGCGCAGCTCCCTAACTCCTGCATCCTGGTGTGCTCACAGCACTGAGGTTTCGGATCTATAGTACACATTTTGGGAATGTACAGAGACCTTTATCCCTTTATACTCAAAATGTATTCAAGCTTTATCAAATATTAATTAAACAGACACTAAGAGCAAACACATCTCTCCCCTTGTATAAAAGTACAGAACAAAGACATGGATTATGCAAAAACTGAAATCTAAAGGAAAGGATTCCACACTTTCTGATAATAATTTTATTCTCTTAATGTAGGTAATTGTTTCTTTGTATCAAACCCAAGTCTTAGCATACAAGTACTTACTGAAGAGCTACTGTATGAAAGGCCCAGACAAGCAACAGTTGGTAAAAGCAGAGGCAAATTTTCAAACTTCAGAGGCTTAGAGTCCTGTTAGGTGCAGAGTAATCTCCATGGGTCTACCTCTGATCCCTGTGGCCTGCTACCAGGAGGGCTTTGCCTGCACCTTTATTATCTAAGGAGCATATATCCAAAAATCTGAAGCCTAGGGAGTAACAAAAAATTCGGTTTGATCTACAGAACACTGAACTCTCCTGTACTCTGCCTCAAAATTAATCAGCGATACACCATCATTTCATAATCCATTCAACAAATTATTGAATATGTTTTATGTGTTAGGCATAATACTAGGCTAGAGAAACTTTAAAAAAATCAATCTAAAGTCCTTATTAGTAGTTAAGATTCCTTCATGCCGTCATCTGTTGACTGCAAACCAGACTCTCTTCTAGAAGCTCAAGTATGAATGTGATTAATCATATGAACCAATGAGGTTCTGCTGTAACTTGAGTTGACAGATGAGAAAACAAAAATCTCCTGTGCATTTCAAGACCTAGAGCAGGCTTTGTCTTTATACAAGAAGTTTTCCTCTGACATTCTCCTCCTATGAAGTCTTCTCCTTTGTCTAAAATCCTAGAGGAGATTGACTCACAGATCCCTTACTATGTTCTTGCTCATCTTTCAAATGCAAGGCCACTCCCAACTGAATACAGGGACACTTTATTAGAAGACATATTTGAAGACAACTTCAGAGGTTGAGAAAGAGTGTTTGTCAAAGTTTGGCATTTCTGATAGGTCTTGATGGCTTATGAAGATAAAAGTAGAGCAGATATCTGACTGAGAAATTCCTGGAAAATATGGATGTGGGTCACAGCATCTCAGACATCTATATTATTAAAAGCTTGGAATACTTCCACCCCTCAGAGAAAACATGCAAATGTGCTCTAAATTCATTAGGCCAGGTCTTGAGATTGAAAGACAAGAGTATTCATACACTGAGAACTCATTCCCATGGCTGGGCTCATTTTGGGCAAGTTATTTCAGCATTTATCAAGTGGAAATAATAATGTGTAAATGTGAGAATTTTATGAAAAATGTATACAAGACTCCTGTATTAGTTTTTCTTCACCCCTAACTACACTGGAAGCTACTGAGGAAAAAAACATGCCTATACATATCTTCATATTTTTATCAGAGCTTAAATACTATGCACAAAGTGTGTGATCAATAAATATATGTGCGTGCATGTGTATATGAGTTTGACCAAGAATTTAGTTTTAAATGTGTTAGGCTTGAGTTTCCTGTTAGACATCCAAGGGGAGATGTCAAGTAAACATTTGAGTAAATGGACCAGAATTTGGAGGCCAGATAAGACTGAAAATAAATACTTGAAAGTGATCCACACAGAGATAATATTTGAAGTCCAGTAACAGGCAGAACCTCCTAGTCACTGAACTATGCAATGGAGAAATGAAAGGAAGACAGCAGAAATATAAACTGAAATGACTTTTCCCCATCATGGCCCTTTCATGAACCAAAAACATAATAATAAAATAACTAACTAAAACTACAAAAAAAGGGAAGAAAGCTGTACCTATTGGCAGGAGCCTCCAGCTTTTTACCCTTTTTCCCGATTTACATTCTTTATGCGTTTAGAAGGAATACTTTATGGCTTTTGTTGAAAAGTTTTTGCTGAAGTAAAACAGATTTTTTTAAATTACTTCTTGGTGTTTTGAAGATTTAAGGAATTAAACTACTGTAGTTTCAGTTTCTTAGAACACAGAAGCAGAAATTCACAGCCTTTAGAATGCATAAGTTTGTTATCTTATTTTTGTGAACTTATTTTGAATGCAAAATATAAAGTTTATTATGGCTATTAATGGGCTTTTAGTCTTATTCAATAGTGTATCAGTATTGAGTTCAATATATCCATTTTTCTGTACCCAATTTTAAATTATCATTGACATTTTTAGGGATTTTGATTTAGCTTGAAAATTAAACTCCTTTTATGACTATGCAGAATGATATAATGATCTCCACAGCTGAGGTGAAAGGAAGATTTTATAATTAACCAGGAAGCTTTAAGCAAGAGGCAATATTTTTACATGAATTCTGTAAGTGACCATTTTTTATTTATATTTTAACTGTATCTGAAATCTTTAATAATAATGATGATAATAGCCAGGATATCCCTGCTTCCTGTTTTTGGTATTTTAATAAGTAATTTGTATACATACAAATTGTATACACACAAATACATCGACTATAGTAAGTATATTTTTTCATGCTTTCGACTCCATCATGTTCTTGTTTATTCACCCTCTAGATGTCTTTATTTGTGATTGATTTCCATTTATTTTGATTAATGTGTCTTAAATTTCTTGAGTGTGTAATGATTTATACTCTGCTGAACGGAACCTCTCTGACTTTCAGCGTTTCAGCAGAAACAAATGCACTCACTATGTGGTGACCCTTGTATTTCTTTTAAAACACATTATATAATGAGCTGTTGGCAAACTGTCTGACAGCCAGGTCAGCTAAAAAGTTAAAAATTTCAGGTTGTAAATCTCTTGCCCTTGTAGAAGTGAACTTCCACTAAAGAAACTAAAAGTATACAGCTGCCAAATGAGTTATGTCCTGAAAAATGGTTAGCATTTCTGTCAAAGGACAATATCTGAAGTAAGTCAGGTATGATTCCTAATATACACATGGAGGTTGTCGATCATTATAGGTTCTCATCCTCAAGCCTTCCTTAAAATGCTGATGATAATGCTTAGTTTGCTATGGTATGTCATCCCCTGCTGCTCTGTCTCCTTTTTAGGGAAGGATTCCATTTTGTTTTCTGCAATTATATTTTTATCTGAGTAGGAGTCAGCATCTAATATAGCCTTTCATAGAAAAAAATGTAACTTGGTTGGTATATAATGTTTTGCTAAAAAATTCCCCTCACTCATCAGAAACACATGTATTATTTTACGAAGCTGAAAAACTACATTGGTCACAATATTTTTAAGGGTCTACGCAGTTGCACAGATTTTGAACCTGAGTAAACTCAGCTCCTCTGTACTTACGTCCTTCCTAGAACCTTCTGCTAATTGCATCTAATCCACGCATCTTTCCTTTTCAGACAGGCCTGAAAGAGAGATGCAGCTTCTCTGTGGTAGATCTTTGTTTCATCCTTATCAGCCAGCTGGTTATTTGGCCAAAACTTAGCTGCAGAAGGACAATAAGCTCTTGATACATGACAACTATATGGAAGACTTCAATTTAGTCTTTCATTGAACAAATATTGTAGCTTTTTCCATAATTGCCAAAACTTGGAAGCACCGAAGATGTGCTTCCGTAGGTGATGGATAAATAGCCTTTGGTATCATACACACAATGCGTTATCATCAGCACCGCAAAGAAAGGAGCTATCAAGCCACGAAAGGACGTGGAGGAACCTTCAAGCACATTCCTAAGTGAAAAAAAGCCTGCCTGACAGGGCTCCACGCTGTACAATTCCAACTATATGACATTGTGAAAAAGGCAAAACTATAGAGATGGTAAAAACATCCATGGCTGTCAAGTGGTGGAGAGATAAACAGGCAGAGTGGAGAGGATTTATAAGGCAATGAAAATACTCTGTATGATACTATAATAATGGGGATATGTAATTATGTATATTTGTCCAAACCTATAGAAAATACACCACCAAGAATAAACTCTAAAATGTACAATGGATTTGGGGTAATTATGATGTGTCGTGTAGGTTCATTCTTGGTAAAAAACAAACAAACAAACAATACCATTCTGACGGAATATTGATAATGGGGGAGGCTATTCAAGCAGTTATCAATGCCTGACTGTCCCCTGGTCTATAAGCTTCAAACAGGAAAGCCCCAGAAGATACCACAATGCTTATTGCACAGGAAATGCTTAATAAGCATTTTTTAAATCCCTGACTATATAAATACACAAATGTGTTGAAAGCTTTAATTATTCCATTGACTAAAAAAAACATAAGGGATAAACTGATGAGACTGAGAGATAATAATACACCAGTTTCCTTTCCTTTTTCCCAATCCCATTCTAACTGCATGGCTGTTTGCTTGTCTTAGGAATTTTGCTTGGTTTTAAGCCACTCATAACATCCACTGTCTTTGTCTTATCCTCTCCACATGATGGTCTAAAACCCAGTTCAAGGGGGGCAGTGATTCCAGTTACAGGCCTAGCTACTTCCCACCGGCCTCTGCAAGAATCTCCCTCCTACTATAAATATTCTAAGTGCACAGATGGAAAGGGAGTTATCTAAGACAACAGGTTGAACCCTTACAGAGAATAACCTGAGAAGGAATTTTTCCATTTTAACTTCTTATAGCTGCAGTCAAAATATTTTCAAGGGATTTCAAATGGCTGGCCCCACGGAGCAAGTATTTGGTGGCCCAGGCCTGCACACCGCTGGCCCGCTACCGTGGAGTAAACTGAGAAGCAGCTGGGGGCTAGGGCTTGCTCATCGTCCACAGGAGTGGGCACCTCTCACATGGCTCAGGGTGGAGAGCCTCTTTCTTTGTCTCTTTCTCTGTTTACTGATAAGATGCGCCTGTAGTTACTAACCTTGGAAAAGTCCTGTCTTCCCTAGCAATCATGTAATTTTACTTGAGAAAATACTTTCGTCTTTTCTCCCCATCTCAGCAATAGAAATGGGAAACGATAATGGTTGGCAAAAGACGAAACCACCCGACAAACTCACATCTATTTGTTAGCCTTCCATTTGTTAACCACATGTCTTTAGATGCCTTATTTCGGGTCTAGAACAAATGATCACAAATTAAGATTCCGTATCATACCGCGATTGATTCCTGTTTCATAGAAGCCACATGTGACAATCTGTGGCTATAGACTTGAATTATGCTTTCAATATTATCTTTTATCATGCAAAATACTGCTTTTTTAAACTTAAACTCATTTATCTATAGAATCCTTTTTTAATATATAGGTTATTTTAACATATTTCTATAGAAAATTGGTAACTAATCTTTTAGAATGTAGATAACTTTTAAAATACTATACATTTAAAACACTGGTAATACTATGATGAATGCTTTCAAATGTAAAGTGTCTAAAATAGAGAATAAGAACATTAAAATCATCACAAAGTAAAATTAATCAGTATATATAAAAGACTACAATCTATAGCTATAAATTAGGATTAACGTTTCTTAACCTTTATGGCCATAAACTCTTTTAATAATATAATGAAAGCTCTTATTATTATTTAATAATCTAATGAAATAATGCAAACCCACACAAAGTGCATGTTAAGACCATGGGATAAATTTTAAAGTTCTGTAAGACCAGGGCCAGAAATTATGCTGTTACTTGGTTTATCCCAAGTGCTTTCCACACTACCTGAAAGATGGAAAACACCCATTAAATAATTGTTAAATACATGAATTTAGTACTATTCTGGGAGCTTAAGTAAATACAGTTCAAAATGAAGTAAAAATCAGATTTTAAACAATTAGAAAAGAGGAGGCAAAACTACTATTTGTATACAGAATGATTATATACCAGAAAAGCAAAGAAAGTGCATTTAAATGAAATACTAGAATTAAGACAGTTCAGCGAAGTAGCTATGCAGAAGATAAATATAAACCAAACAATGGTTTTCTTGTGTGCTAAAAATAACTACTTAGAAATAAGAAAAATAGAGCCCCTATTTACAATATTAACAAGCACATAATTAATTATCTAATAATACTCTTAATACATAGTGTGAAAAATAGAAAAGCTACAAATATTTTAGATAGTTCTAAAAGAAGCTTTAAAAACTTGAAGAAACATACCATTTCCCCTGATAAGGAGACTCAATATTATTATATTTTTCCAAAATAATGTACTTTCAATCAAAATACAAGTGGGATCTCTCTGAACTTGACAGAATATGTCTCAATTTCATCAAAGAATAAAAACAGGATGAAAAGGACAAGAACATTTTGAAACAAATAATAATTAATGCTAGCATCACACTTACACTAGCCACATTACATATCCTTAATACTCATCTACCCAGAAAGTCTCTGAGGTATAAATATACTAAGTGGACAGATGAAAAGGGAATTATTTAAAACAGCAAGCTGAACCCTTACAGAAAATAACCTGAGAAGGAATTTTTCAATGTTTTAACTTTTTATAGCTTCAGTCAAAAGTGCTATAAATATCTCAATCTTATTAATAGAAATTAAAACACAAAGATGTGAAGTATTTTATCCATGGTCATACAGTTAATTAGTTTGGATGTTAGGATTCACACCCAGGCAGTCCAGCTCTAGAGTCCATGTGCTTAAATATTGTGCCAAACTGTTTCCCAAGGCTAATAAAATGAGAAAATCCCAGCAGACAGAATGTCATAATATAAAGCTCCATAAATAGAAGTGTGATGCCCTTCTAAGAATAAATGGATTCAAAAACCAACATTTCCTGAGCATTTATTATGTGCCGAGATCCTTAGATATATTATGTATCATTTCCTTGTGATCTGGACTCGTTGTGCTCATTTTAGAGATGACACAGTTGAGGCACAGAGGTCAAGCAATCTGCCCCAGATGCTGCGCTTGGTAAGTAGAAGAACTGAGACTTAGGCCTGGGCTTACATTTATATTCCTTACGGTCTCTGTTTGTAAAAGTGCTAACAGATAAAGACATAAAATGCAATTTAATAAAGGGTAGTAAGGCAATTAGGAGCCAGTGGGGAAAAAAAATCTATCAATATTCTAATCTCACTTCATACGTCAACATAAACTCAGATGAATTAAAGGTTGAAATGTAAAAAATCAAACTGAAAAAAAAATGTTAATAGAAAAAGGCCATACATACATCAATTCCCTGAATAGAACAAAACACAAAGGAGAATTTTTAAATGCATATACTAAAAATTATGAATAAGTTTAAAAGTCAAAATATAAACATGAAAGAAGATTACAGACATGGCTATAAGGAGCTCCCAGCAACAGATGTGGAATACATTAAGGTCATAATAGATAAATGAATGTGGAAACACAATTAGATTCTCATGAAAGAAAAAATATAAATGACTAATAAATGAATCAAAAAATACAAATTAAAAAAATGCTATATGCATTTTATTTGATCAAATTTACACAGCATGAAAATTAGTAATATGCAGTATTGGTATGGATGTAATGATTAATATTTTCCCATACTGTTACAGAAGTAATAACAAAGACAATCCTTTGAAAAAATAATTTTGCATTGATTTTAAAAAGTACATTTTGATACAATAACTCCCCACAGAGAAATCTACTCTAATGAAATGTTATTTATATTATAATAGAGAAATATAATAAAATATTAGGGTGGCCTTAAAATTATGCTTATAATAATTAGAATCAGACTCAGAAAAAGCTTATGCTATATTACATGAAAATATAATATTATATGAAAGTATATATACAAATATTATAGATTATTACCTCAAAACTTCAAGATATACAAAACTCTCCATCAAATAAAAGAGAAGAAAGGAGAAAAGAGAAGAGAAAAAGTATGGACAGTAAAAGCAAATAAATAAAATTTTAGAAATATACCAAGGTACCTTAAAAATTACAATAGATAGAAATGGATTAAACTAATTTATCTGCTAAAAGACAGTACTTCTCAGAACATACATTAAAGAAAACTTAAAAAACCCTTAGCTGTCATTATGGAATATTTAAAAGAAATCAAACATGAACAAACAACACCAAAATATGGTTATTTCTGTGAAGTGACATTATGGGTGATTTTATCATCTTCTTTAAATTTTCTATATATCTGAATTTTCCTGTGATTAATAATATATTAAATCGACAGAAAATTATTATTAAAGCAAAAATCAACATGAGTTTATGTTTGTGTTTATGTGTATCTCTTTTAAAAGTGATTACTTTGGCAAAATATCATTATATGCTTACAATTTTATCCTTATGCAGACGAAAAACACAAAACTTGTTTCAGTGTAAACATATACGAACCAAAACTACTTCAAAATGAAACTATTTAAGTGAATCTATAATAGATTCCCTCTCGATACAACTTTAACAGTATTTTTCTACTTATTAACTCAGAACATGCTACCACTATACTTTTTTGTTACAGGATGGAAGATGGCTCTGTAGGGAATTTCATCTTCAAACTGTAGTTTCCTAGCAACACTCTTAGAGCCGAAGTATCTTTTTATATATCAATCACTCACATCTGTGGAGAATGCTAAAAACACCTCTTCCGTCCTGTGAATAAACAATGTGAATTAAGCTAGCAGGCAGCTGCAAAGGAGAAGAAGGATATGAATTCAACAGTCCCTGAAATTCTCTTGTTCACTCTAGAATACTATGATGTCTGTGCTTTAAGTTTAGGAGAATATATTTGCATTTTTTTCTATCATAGTTATGTGATTTCAGTAACACTTAAATTGTTAAGGATTTGGACTTAAAAAAGAATAGACATCATAACTGTATTATCCTTATTTTCTCATGACTAGACATAGTCTAAAGAATACATTTACTTAAAAAAGCAGGCTTGTCAGTAGCTAAGTCATTCTTTACCTTGAATGCAAATTAGAATTACCTGTGTATCTTTTAAAAGATACCCATGCCCTGGTTCAAAACCCCAGTTATTCCATCTGGCCTGATGCTTGACAACCATTATGATAACAAGGGCCCAAACTGAGTACCACTGCATTATTACAGCATTCACAGTAGCAATCTTTGTTACTCTAACTCTGTGCAAGGCATGTAGTAAATGATAAATAAAATTTCTGGTATAAATTAATGTAAGATGATCCACAGGTATATTTTAAATATATTGATTTATACATAGATTTGCTATAAGTCAAATATAAATTTAAGTAATGAAACTACAAAGAACCCCAAAAAAGTCAATGCTTCTTTTATGAAAAGCAAGAAATGAAGAAATAGTTTAAAAATAGCTTCTTTTTACTATACTAAATAGCTTAAAAATATATTCATTTACTATACTAAATACCGAGTATACTGAATTCAAAGCATTTTAAAAGGCTATTATAAGGCATGTGTATGGATATTTGTGCTACCTTTAGAAGGCTACATATACTACATGGGCTCATTGAAGATGGAACACTATTTCGAGCTCTAACATGCAATTATGTGTGGCATAGACCCTAAAGGGCAAGCAACAGGATAAAGAAGTCCAGATAAAGTGATTTCCTCTGAAAGGATTAGTCCCTCTGGTCCCAGAGGAGAGATGATCTAGAGCAGATAGTGTTCATATCACTCAGTTTTCTGTGTTGCACATTCCAGACCATCTGCAGAGAGCTCTCTTGGAAAGTGAATAAGAAACCAAAAGTCATCTGGGACAAACTATACCATTTATATTTACTCTGTACAGGTTTGAAACTGCTTACTTTTATTGTTCTTAATGATGTTTCTTCTTGTACGAAACAGTCTTTGAATCAAATTAAGAAAAAGCACAAATACACTAATGAGGCTTATTTAACCCACTGTGTCTAAATAATGAGACTGAATTGCTAATAGAGTTTAAAGTGTTTAAAAATGTTTCCTAGTTCAAATTTTTCTCTCTATATATACATCCATATCCCTATTTTCTTGATACTCACTTAGCTCTTTTGTTGCTTTACCCAGTTATAATCGAGGTTAATTCTTGCAAAATTGATAAGTGATGCAAGTTTATCGTGGCTTTTCTTCCTCCACTTGTGTGTATCCTTCCAGCCCTTTCCTTCGCCTCTCTACCTGATGCTCGGTCTTCATATCCTTCATCTCTTTGTTCCTCAAAAGACACTGTTCTCTGATCAGTCACAGTAAGTCATAAATGACATACAAATCACTTCATCTATCCAAAAACAAATAACACTTTGTAAAGGGGGCAGAATGGTCTAGACTATATATATACAGAAAGCAAGTAAAATCATTCTCCAACTACAAACGGCTGATAAGTGAAATTAGTTTTATCAGACTTTACTTTTTAATCAGACGCCATTAACCAGAGCTTAAACTGGAAAGAGTTTAGATAAAATGTTAACACTAATCACCTAGTCAAGATCTGTAAGAGCGAGTAGGACAGTCTTTCACATACAAATGTTATTTAACGAAGAACTGAGAAACACATGATCTATTTTTGATTTCCTGATTACTCTTAGGAAATAACGACACGTTTGTAAGTCAATGGCTATAACCATGGTTCACATAATAGGGGTCCCGTGGAGTATTTTAAATTTTTTTGGTGAAACCCAAGCACATTATGTCTCCAACCTAGATACTTATTAGACAGATCTCTTGGGCATTGTTTGGTGTAGGAGTACCATGGGAAAAAAATGACTGAGATAAGGGTGCTGTCCTTTGAAAAAGTTCAAGAACCTTGGGCCACAGTATAACTCTGAATCCCATGTGACTATGAAAATACCTGAACAGCTAAGGCATCACAAGCTAATCATCATCACCAGTACCAAGAGTTAATCCGTCACTAAGTTCTACTAAGTCATCCTTGAGAAATTTTGCACATTGGTATCACCCTTTCCATTCCAACATATGTAGTACAAATTCATACAATTTATAGCGATAGCATTTGATCATTCTTTCTCCAAACTTTTTTTCTTCTATTCCATTCTACATACTACCATCATACAACACCCTAGAGTAAACATTTGGGTGGATTTTGGCACCAAAAATCCAAATTACATTCTCTCTCTCCCTTTTTCTCTCTCTCATACCAATTTTTCCTCTGGGAAATAACACTTTCTCATTTCTCACTTTTGTGGATGTGGGGGAGGATACACATGTTTTATGCCCAGCCAGTCATAATACTAAATTATTGATGTATTTCATTGACAGTAGGTATGGTTCAAGGATAGGCTTATGAGCCACACCTAGTAATAATTCCATACTTTTAGATGCAATGATTGGTTCAGAGATGAGTTTGTGACTAGAAGTTTCAAGCATAAAATCCAGTAATGTTATTCTGTGGTTAACAAATTTCTCTCTTTTCTATTGGACTTTATCTGAGAGAATGTGAGCCTAAAATTGAAGGGAAAAATACTGAGAATGAAAAATACTGAGAAAGAAAAGGAAAAAAAACGATTCCCTATTACATCACCCATGTCCCCAGGATATTCCTAAACCCTATTTACCTCTGAGCTTCTCAGTGGTATGTACCGGTACACAGCTCTTCTTTCGCCCATCAGCTGTGGTTGGGCTCTCTGGTGCTTGCTGGCAAAGGGGAATGAAGTGGTGCACAGTTCTTCACTATGTCATTTACTTGCTCAAGAATAAATCCTTTGTGCCCACAGCACCAATTGCAAATATCCTGGCCAGTGATTAAAACATATCTTTCCCAGAACTCACTTCTGTGTCACCTACGTAAAAATATATTTGTATCCTGAAATCTAACCAAAGTGACTTATCGTTACTATACTCCGAAAACACAATGGTTCTGCTTTACTTGGTAAATCTAAGTGCCTCCACTGACTCAGGAAACATGTTCTCCTTCCTCCACTTCATACTACCTACCCACGAAAACTCAGCAAAAGAGAATCCTCCTCCAAAAAGTGTTCCTGAATCAAAGAACTCACAATGATCTTCCAACCTCTAGAATCTAGTTGACTAGATTTCCTGATATCTCAACAGTTTTTGAATGAATGAATAAATACACTATTAATACGCATCAGCTAAATAACCTGCATTTTCTTCATTGCTATTGTTTTATCTCTCTATTGTTTATTTACCTTATTTATGAATAATTATCTCCCCAAGCAAATTTGCTTTGGGAACACGCTGTGTCACACTACCCTATATTCCTTACAATGATCTACAACAAACTCTCTGGACCGCAGGTATTATCACAGATACCTTCACAATCCGCATTAGCTTCTTTGATGATGCGGTTATTTTCATCAGCCTACAATAACCATTAAGAACCTCTTCCTTCTAAAAAGTTAACTGTTTTTTCTTTATATTACAAATCTTTAAACGGTGTTCAACAATGAACAAACTATGAAATAAAGTTGCACTCAAGGTAAAGATCATAACATATATATACATAGGATTGATTAAAATGAAAAACTTATGTATCTCTATGACCCTCCCAACCTCTCCTATTATGGAGGCTGTGTTTTCCTTTCACAGATAGGAAATCAAGAAAAAGACTGAGAGGATTTTCTTCCTCCAGCCTTCAGTTAGTTCCTCCATTTCTCCCCTTGCTTCCAGACACGTGTGTCTTGGTATTTTGTGGCGGTAACACTACTCCCTTCCTCAGGTCAACTTTCTCACTTCTCTCCTGACTTTCTTCCCCTTGTTCCTAATTTCCACCAATTGACTCATTTCACATAACATGCAGAGAAAGTAAAGAGAAGAGGACCACCCTGGGAACAGCATAAAATGCTTCACTTTATTTCTCTTCTTGGGAATCCCAAGTCTGATACTTTTTTGAGTAGCAAATTTTTTGTTGTTTTCCCGGAATTAGTTAAACGAAGGGATTACAGAGAATATATACCAGAAAAATTGACTTTCCTCTATCATAAGAAATATAAGAAATAGTAAATAAAATACAGAGTAGAAGATTACTCTTGTAAAAGAGATGCTGATGAATGTTCTATAAGGAAAGGGCAAACTGTGCTGTGTATAATATTTGACAAATGATTTAAAATTTGTAATTAAGGTCATCATAATGCTTCCAAATCTCAACTGGAAAAACTGTAACATTGATTTAGTTCCTGCCCAAGAGACCATTCCAAGGCACAGCTTAGTTATTAATCAACCTCTGAATAAACCACAGCTGGAGGTCTGGCCTCACTGCCCTTCCGACTCCCCAGTCATGTTGATTTTATTTTCATAGTATTATTAATTTTAGATGCAGTACAAAATTAATCCAAAACATCTCATAGGAAGCTAACTAGTGTGAACAAATCTCATTAACAAATAGAAAGTATATTAATCATGTTAACCTCATGAAGACTAATGTGATCTCTGCCTTTGAAAAGAAGTATTTTTAAAATTTGTTTAGGTTTCTCAGTTGGATTCTTTCATGAAAAAAAAATTCAAGAATGAAAACCAGTGTTCTATTAAAATTATTTATTTTTTAAAAAATTATTTCAAAATGGTGTGGGGGCATTTGTTCATCATTCGTGAGTCTGTTAAACCGAACTTCACAGTTTGGGTGTTAATCTAGAAGTTACCAATGCACGGTACCAAATGCAAGAAAATTCCAGATATAAACTTTAAACCTTTTGTTTGGAAAACACCAACTAAATATCCCTGACCTTCTCTGAGTCCAAAGTAGGAGAATTCGACTTAAATGTTAGGCCAGATACAATGGCACACAGCACACTGTTGTACATCCAAACCAACTATTTATATCTGCAACAACATGAGAGAACTTCAGAGAATGACTCTAAGTGAAAAAAGATAATCCCAAAAGGTTAATTGCATTTACATAACAGTGATGCAATTTTAGAAATGACAGAAATGGAGAGCAGATTAGTAGATGTCTAGGGCTTATTAGAATTTAAGAAAGGAGTAGGTGGGAAGGAAGAGGGTGCGACCATGAGCGGGCAATAGGAGGGGTCCTTGTGTGACGGCAAGGCTCTGCACCTTGACTGCATGAACGTCACCCCTGGTGGGGATACCATGCTGCAGCTGTGCAAGATTTTATCCCTGGGGGAAACTAGGTGAATGATAATGGGATTGCTCTGCATTATTTTTTTTACAACTGCATGTATATTTGCAATTGCCTGAAAATAAAAAGTTTAATTAAAAATATGATTAAAAAAATATTTATGTACAGACCTTATCCCCAGAGATTCTGAGTCACTGATTTGGAGAAAGGGTTAGGCATATGTCATGTTTAAATGCCTCGATGAGTCTGATATGCAGAGTATTGAGAACCTGTCTTAGAGCCAGTCTCACATGTGTGCCCAAAGGGACAAGTGGTCAAGAGAACTGACTCAAGCCCCACTGTCTTATTTGAGATTTTTAGCAACCCCCTAATCCACAATGCCCCCTCGACTGGCTTCCCAATAGTGCACTCTCCATGAAATTGTTCGAGAAACCTTTATAAAAAGGCAAGCTGTGTCATTCAAGTCACACAATGAATGTTCACTGCAATCAGGCTTCGTAGCTTCTTTTCTTTCCCTCTAACAGATCCAAGTCCTCCTCGGGGTCTTTGCACCAGTTAAGAACTGGCTTCTAGTAAAGAACAGTCTTTCATGGTAGCAGGTAGAAATATAAGTGGAGAACAGTCAAGAGTATTACAAAAGGTTGTGAGACCCTGCTTTATGCTTTTCTGACCTAGCAGCATCCTCATTTGACAACTTCCTCCTGCTGGAGACCAAGGACTTCAAGGGTGCTGCCGTGAGGAACTGCATCTACTCGGTTCGTGGCTACTTGTTTTCTAGCTCTGTGTAATCCAACGTGAGAATATCTTTAAACCCAAAATGTCATAGTTCTCATTATTCATTCATCTCAGACCAACCCCTTATGATCTGACCAAGCTCAATGATATTAAGCTTCGTGTGTGTATATGTGTGTGTGCGCGCGTGTGTGTGTGTGTGTGTGTGTGTGTGTGTGGTCTGCATAACCAGATAAAAATAAGCTTCTTCAGGTCATGAACTATATCTTACACACCCTGGGCATTCCTTCACCCATACAGATCCCTGTTACTGCATCCATCATAGTAGAGACTCAATAAATACTGATGAGAATTTGATCTGTTAATATCTTTCAAAAAATGATGCCCAGAAGTTAGAAATGTTAGGTTTAGGAACTAGTATCTGTAGATCTATCTGGTTGATTGTGGAGCCTAAGAGCCTTATATCAATAAATGGAAGTTGAAAGAAACTTTACAGTTGGAGTTCCCACCTTAGGAGTTTAAACTTATTCCAAAGTGCCTTAGTACATATTACATTATTTTTTGCTTCAAAAATCGAAAAATAAATTCCCATAAAATAGCATTTTATATGAAATGTAATCAATTTTGTAATAATAAGTGGATTCTGCCTTGTGCAGTTCCCTCTCTCCATGAAAGTTGTTCTTTAAAATTTTTTTTTATTCCTTGAATAATTACAATGGAATGTGTATATTTTATATGAGAAAACATTCTCTTCAAAGTGTGTATTTGTATTTGCAATTCAAAACAATTTTCTTTCCATTCTAATATATTCTCTGAGGGAGAAAATAATCAGTGGTTGTTATTGTTCATTTGTGTTTACTTTGTAAACCATGATCACAATATGAAATGAAAAACCACTGTAGATTTTTCAATAGGTTTAGCATAGTAACAAGCACCATTTATTGAGAAACTATATACAAAATATTTTCTATGGTCTTCAGTTCATTCTGATTGATTGTAATAATATATGGATAAGCCAAAGGAATACAGTAATGGATTTTATTTTAGTATCTCTTATTTCATATTTTCAAAATTTGAATGTATATTTGAATGTCCCAGGATCAAATCTTATAGAATATCACTCAAATTATTATATTATTTTGTACTTATACATTATGTAAGTATCCATAAAACTTAACAGTTAATTCAACATTAACATAAATTTAATCATAAGGTTTTTCTAGCCAATAATTTTGTGACATCTTTCTATGTGGACAGATAGTAACTACACAGGTTGGGCAAACATTTATTAATGTAGATAACCGTTAAATCACTATGTGGTATATTTGAAGGAAATATAATATTATTTATCAACTATACTTCAATTAAAAAATGAACTTTTTCCAATTTTTACATAAGTGTTGACCTCAATATTCGTGGAAGGAACCTAAAATAAATAACAATATAGAATAGTGTTAAAAAATCTCTAAATGGGGAGTAACTACACTCAAGATCCACAACTCAAGAAAACCTGTGAATTGGTTGGAATTCTATTCATTTGGCTACTTTTTTTAAGGCATTCCAGAATAGTACTAGCAGCCTGGGAGTCGTGGGGTCACAGCTACTTGTAAAAGACAACACAACTGGTCTCAATCCATGGAGTTTATCATCTACTGAGATATACAGACAAGTAAATGACAACGACTAACAGCGGGTGGTCAGGCTGTGAGGAGGGAAATGCAGGAGCAGAGATCAGTGGCAGCATAAAAAAAAAAAGGACAGGAGCATGTGCAAGAGCATCAAAGGGAGCAAAGCGCACAATTTTTAGGGATGTGAAAGCGGTTCCGCGAGGCTGGAACCGAGGGCAGGGCTGCTGGGGCTTGGAAACAAGGAGCAGAGAGTAGCTTTTGTAGATGCTGCATATGGCTCCTGTGCCTCTGAGCCAGTCCAGGTTTTATTTAATTCCGAGTCATAAAGGCACCTCTTATCTCTCACAGTATCCAACTGCACAGTGACTCCCACACTGCAGGATGTGGACCACGAGAGTACCAGAGGTGACTGCAATACATCCAAGAACCAACATAACACCAAGCTTTACTGTGCATTCGATAAATAAGCAAAACTTCTACCATCTGGGGGAATTCAACTCTTCTTCAGACTGCTAAGAATTCATGTCACTGTTTTCTCTTCCCTAGGTACCCACTTCTAATGAAGACCTACTGTGTTGTTCCATTCTCCAGAACTCTGTGTGGATACTGTTCCCACAATAAACTCATCTGTGTTCTTGTGATAACAGATTATGGTGGCCTCAATGGCTACTACTACCAGTTGGCACCTTCAGATCTGAACAGGGGTTTTCAGGAGAAAAATAACTTAACTAGAAGCAATGGCCCAGTGAATGTGGAATTGGAAGATAGCTGAAGATATATGGGAGGCACAATAAAATAAAACAAAAATTCTATTCAGTAAATAATTGCCTCTTTCTTCTGCTATGGTTTATAAACCTTTTTGTGTCAAATATGGATTCATATGGATAGATCCCAAAGTACTTACCATAGTACTTTATGCAGAGATACTTGCAGGATAAGTTAATAGGACCAATTATAAACAGCCAACAACATAACTTAATTTAGATGAATTACTTTATGATTTATTTAATATCTTTTGAGTACTCACTATTAATAATAATAAACATTTACTCTAATCCAAGTGTTCTACATAATTAACTTACTTAATACTTATAACAAATGAACACACATGAAACCTTTAGAAGATATTAATGCTGGAGATGGAGGACAGAACAGAATATTTAATCCAGCAGCATGTTAGAAATAATGTAAACCCAGAGAAAAATCTAAAAAAATTCTTACAAATAAAAATGAATCTTTGTAATTTCAGTGACATTCCTGAATTTATTTTTTAATCCTACCTAAAGTAATTACATGTCCCATGGAGGTGGTGACACAATCCTCAAATTCTCTAGCTTTCACTTATACAAGATTCACATACTTTCTGAATTATACCAATTTATTAGAAATCAGACTTAAACTACCGTTAATTTTTTAATACCAATCAAGTTTTGGCTACTTGAACCCTCTCTGGCCTATTAATTGGATGAATTAAAATAATAAGATTTCTCAATATGATTTACCATTTTTAATTTTAAGAAATGAATTTGAGTTAGATATGGTTAGACTGTTCCATATTATTTGGTTTTGATTGACAGATATGTGAAAACAGTTCTATGTGTATTGTCATTTTTAAATGATGCAAACCATAGAAAAACTGGAATAGTTGAATTATTTGAAAATATTTAGAGATGGGTGATGTCTTAAATTTAGTATGTTATAACAGAATACTGTAGACTAGGTGGCTTATAAACAGTAGACACTTAATTCTCACAATTCTGGAAGCTGGGGAATTCAAGATCGAAAGCACTGGCAGATTTGGGGTCTGGTGAAGACCCACTTCCTGGTTCACAGATGATATTTTCACTGTGTCCTCACAGGGAAAAGTGTGAAGGGGAGTTTTGGGGGAAAAGGTTTTCTGGGGCCTCTTTCTCTCTTTTTTTTTTGATTAAGTATAGTTGATACAGAATATTATAATGGTTCAGGTATACAACATAGTGATTCAACAATTTTATACATTACAAAATGCTCACTATGGTAAGTGTAGTGACTGCCTATTCTCATATAAAGATACTACAAAATTATTGACTCTGTTCTCAATGCTGTACTTTTCATCCTCCTGACTTACTTATTTTACAGTTGAGAGTTTGTACCCCTTTATCCCTTTCACCTGTCTTGTCCATGCCCCCACCTTCCCATGGAAACCACCAATCTGTGCTCTGTATCTAGGAACCTCATTTATTAGGTCAGTAATCCCATACCTGAGGGCTCTGTCTTCAACACCAAACACCATTACATTGAGGACTGGAGTTTAACACATGAATTTTGAAGAGATACAACCATTCAGTCTATAGCAGATAACCTGCCACACTTAAGAGGGGAATGGAAAGTTTTTTTTTTTAATCTTAACTTCCCCATATATAATAAACAAAGGAAACAGAGTTTCCAATTAGGCTTCTTGGAGTTCAGCATGTCAATAAGAGTTGTCAGAGTCTGTGGCCTCACATTAACAGGGTTTAACACACATTAGTAACCACCCTTGCCGTGGTTCTAAGTGAGACATTACTTTGAGAGGAAATTGGGGTAGGTAACTTTTAAAGGTCTTTCAAATGACAATACTGATAAAAATAGAAATATATATATATATACATGTACATATATATATATATACACACCCCTTGCAATCCTGTTTTAACAGACTAGATCATAAGCTTTGCTTTGAAACTTCACTTACAAATTACAAACGTCTGTCCCAGATAAAATCATAATAGCTCCTCTATAAAGAAAAGCTAGCATTCAAATGATCACCTAGTTCTAATAAATAAAAAATTTCTATGGGAATGATTATTTTTAATTTATGAAGGGAAAGATCTTATGTACTGGGAGGAAAGGATTACATTAAAAATAAAAACAAGCCAAAAAATAAACAGGAGCCATCACCTTAAAGAATAGAATCTAAAAATTGTATAAGTTGTGACTTTTGGTTAATAAAACTTTTAATTTCTCAAAGAAAATCATTTTCTGCTAGATTTTAATAAAGGCAAAGCCACAAATTACAGGAGGTCTATTAAGTAATGTCCAAAGCTAAGATGTAATCCAAATGCTATTCTTCCATCCACACGAAAGTAAATATAATAGTACCACCAAACATATCCAAAAAAAGTAATAAATAAATAAGTAAATGAGTAAATAAGAAAGCCCAGCTATATTCTTCTCCCCCTTTACATAAAGAAACTGATATTGGTTCATTTACACGATTAAATATTTAACAAAGAGCAAAACGTACAAATTTGAAGAAAATAAATTCTGAGTATGCTGATCTTAAACACTGGGCCTCTACTACCTACTGATCTTTTCAAAACATATACTTCTATATACTCTAGTTAAGATGACTGGGAAAACTCACTTAAGGTTTATAGGGTAAAGGTTATAGTTAAATGTGTGGAGCTGCTATTAAGTAGAAATTCATAACTGCACAGTCAAGAACTTGACCCATTCAGGAGTAACTAAAATTTAACCTGCCTTATTGTTTTTAAATCTACGCCACAATTATTTTCAGTCTGGAAGGCCATTATCACTTCTCCGTTTAGCAAGAAAAGAATCATGTGTCACTCCCTTAGACTGTGATAATTAAAATCTGAACTTCTCTGACTACCCACGGCAGAGTTAAACAGTCTCTCCTTATTCCCTCTAGCATTTTGGATAGTAATATACATATTACATTGTCTTCTGATTATTTATATGTCTGTCTCCAATGTGTTTTATCTTTGTTTCCTAGATGCTTCTACTGTTCTAAGCATATTTTATGTGTTGAATATTTGTTGGATAAAAGAATTACTTAATAAATAGATTAGAAAGTCAACACCATGCCTGACAGAGCCAGGATATGAACGAAGGCTTTGGTAAACTAGATTCATATTGATTTTATGATGATAAAAGTGTTTTAATAATTGGCAGAGCAGGCAAGAACTATCTTTTTGCTCTTCTCTTCTGCATGGAGCCTTATGACTGCTTCTGGCCAATGAAGTGTGGACAAAAATAGCCTTAGGCATTCTTCTAATACTGGCCCTTTAAATTCTCCAGCCCTAACACAGTGGTCTTGGAAGCCACATATTCCAAACAGCAAAGCCACAGATGTGATGTGAAGAAATAATGAAAGGGGCAAGTGGCCTCTAGGAGCTGACAGCCAGTAAGAAAATGGGGCTGTTGGCCCTACAACCACACAGAACTGAGTTGTGACAACAACCAGAAGAGAACCTCAAGCTCCAGAAGGACTGGAGCCAGCTCAACTCAGCCGCAACTGTGGGCAGAATTGCAGTATTTCTAGAAGCTCGCCTGGCTTTAGTCCATCTCCATGTCAATAGGGAATTACAAGGGGGAGCAAGGGCATATCTGGACTAGGGAGGCTGTGTGTGGTTCCTTTTTGCAGTTCTGGTCACGAGACACACGGATGAGCAGAAGTGGACAACTGCTTGTAAGCAATAAACGGGTTTCTCCCACTTTATTTCTCCCTTTGACTGATTTTGGTTTCAAAGGTAATTTGACCCAGGCTGGGAAACATTTTACCCCTGGAGTTACCACATGGATGACAGATGCAGGTTCTACTTTTTCCTAGTTACCTTCCTCTTTCTTATCTGACAAAACAAAAACAGACTTCTTAGCCATCTAGAATTTTATGCGCACTGACCTAGCGTGCAAACTCTCTGGGGCACCAAGTAAGAGGACAAATGGTACAAATGCTGAGAAATACTAATCTTCCTTGAGAAAGTGAAAAGACTGGCAAAGGAACTGCTTTGTAAATCATGTGATTTGGTAATTTCCAATTCTTTGTTCTTGCCACAAAATTAGATTATTCAAAATACATTCTGATAACAGATCACTATGTGATCCTTTACCTATGATCATAAGGTTCACATAACAGAAGGACATCTCTCATCTACTAGTTCACCTCCATAAAACCAAAAAGTCAAAATTAAATTAATACTGAGCCCTATCTCACTGGGCAATAAGTAACACTGTTTCAAATGTAGAGGAATTAATGAAAATTTCAAACCCATGCATACATGCAGCATTGCATTAATGAAGTTGTACTTTTGTGTCACAATTTTTCAGAATTCAAAATATGGTTACATGGTTTTGGTCAATTGTGCGTTAATAAAAATTATATTGACAACTCATTCTAGGAGAAAAAATAACCCTGAGGCCTTACAGTTATAAGAAATTGAAAAATCAAATTGTATATGTATTTTTTAACTAAGAAATATGATAGGTAATGAATTAAATACTTTCGAGTATAAACTATGTAACACCAGGACGAATTTCCATCAGAACTGAAATATGAAGTCAAAGGAAAAGAGAACCACATTAAAGTTTTTTCAAGTTCTACAAGAGTTATTGCAAATATTTTTAAGTGGCTAAGGATGAGCACAGAATCTCAATGCATTCAGACTCTAATGTATATATGTAAGAGTGATACACAGATTTATTTTAAAATGTCAAAATGTACAATATGCTGAAAATCACATCCTTTGCAACTATTTGAACTTACGATGAATTTGGATGCCAATTCACATGCATATGAGAGAATATATCATTTTTTAAAATTTCGAGGGGAGTGTTTAAGGAAAAAGGCTTGAAAAACACTAGTCCAGGCCTTTATTATAATGTAGTACCTTCTAGTAGTCTGGTGCTTGGCAGCCGTTCTCCACTCAAAAATATTTTCAAAACTGCAGCCAGAGCGATCTTTCTTAAATGCAAAAAAAAAAAAAAAAAAAAAAAAAATTCAACCAAGTCACTTCTGGACTGTACAATGCAAAGGCTTCTTACTGTATTTCTTTCTGTACCCTTTTCCAGTGACTGTGGCCTCTACAGCCCTTTACCACCGCTCCATGGATTTGAACTAGAGGAACTCCCAGCCCCTTGCCTCTGGGCCTTTTCTCAAGTTTTTGTCCCCCCCTGACATCCTCATTCCCTCTCCCTACTTCCTAGGCTTCTACCATCTGCCCTTCGCCTAATTAGCTCCTAATCAGCGTTCAGCTCTCAATTCTGAAAACAGTTGTTTCCGAAAATAGCCTCTGGCCCTCCAGTTCTCAGTTAGAAGTCTCCTTTATGTGTTGTCAGAGCACAGAACTTCAGATTTAGGAAGAAATTATAACAGAAGCTGAAAGTTTTTACGTGATCCTCTTGGTCTGGATCCTTGTATCCTCACTTTTAAAGCGTTAGGTATTTTGCATAATTTTTTTGTTTTTTGATTTCTTCCACTAAAGCAAGAATATGAGACAATGGGCTAAAGCTAACACCCAATTACTCCACCAGGATCTCTGGTTTGGGTACATCTTTATCCTCAAGATGGAAAATAAATCATATTTTCACCAAGAATCTTTCTACTTCCATCTAAATTAGCTCTCACCCCCTATTACTGAAATAGGAAATGCTATACTTCTACAGATTCCTTCACAGCATTTAATACAAGCTGACAAGCTCTAAAGAAAAATAAAAAAGGACTGTATTTCTATTGTTTACCACTGCGGCTCCAAACATAGGTCATACGTCTAATGTAATGTGTGCCTTGGACTAAGCCTTCAAATGAGTTTCTCACTGACCTTTATCGTGTGACTAGGTCCATTCAAGAAGGATCTAGCCTCCGCCTCTATCTGCCACCCAACAAGGAGGTATTCTCTGAGTCTGAACGGACAGAATGCTTTGGAATGCTATCTACCTCTGCTCGTACCCTAACTTTTGGGGTCAGCTGTTCGGTTTTGTTTCTTCAATCCTGTCTTCAGCTCTGCTCAAGTTCTGTCGTCCTTAGTAACAAAATCCACACACATTAAGGCAAAGATAGAAAAGCTAGGCAAGAAATTATAAAAATCAAATTTCTACATATGCTTTTCCTCTTACAGTCAAAGAAGTACTGGGGAGACGTCATGACATATAGGTAAGTTTGAAGATAGGGTCATGTTAATATTAATGCGATGGAGAAAAGATACTCCAATAAACAAGCTGTTAAAAAGCTATCTAGTGAGATCACTGAAAAACTGACAGATATTAGATCAAATTCTCTCAGAAAACTGTATGATGATGCTTATCACTGAGGGGGAAACTGAGTGGCTTCAAAAAATTAATTTGGAAGATTATGAAAATTAATGAAGGATTTGCTAATGGTTTGGGGGAAATTTAATAACAGAGATAATGAAATAGCATTGGAATTTTTATATAAAGTTTTCATACAAAGCAGAGAAGTTTGGCTTCCACCCACAGAGTGAAGGGAATTCAAAGATGCGTACTAACCACAGGGAGGAACATAAAAAACTGTGCAATCTCAGTTCTGTTACATCACAGGTTTTTTTATCAATTTAATTTCAGATTTTGAAAAAATGACATTATGACATTAATTTTTGTGGCATCTTAATATCAGTAATATAAAATTTGGGGGAATATGCCATTGAAAATTGTTTTAAAAACATGGTGCTAAAAAAAAGGCACATGTAATACTAGGCCATAAAAAGAGCCTCAGTAAATTCAAAAAGATTGAAATTGTACCAACCAGCTTCTCAGACCACAAAGAAATGAAACTAGAAATGAATTATGCAAAGAAAATGAAAAATCCCACAAACACATGGAGGCTTAATAACATGCTCCTAAATAATCAATGGGTCAATGACCAAATAAAAACAGAGATCAAGCAATATATGGAGACAAAATAACAACAATAATTCAACACTACAAAATCTGTGGGATGCAGCAAAGGCCGTGCTAAGAGGAAAGTATATTGCAATACAGGCCTACCTCAGGAAAGAAGAACATTCCCATATGAGCAGTCTAAACTCACCATTAACGGAACTAGAAAAAGAAGAAAAAATGACACCCAAAGTCAGTAGATGGAGGGACATAATAAAGATTAGAGCAGAAATAAATAAAACCAAGAAGAATAAAACAATAGAAAGGATCAACAAAAGCAAGAACTGGTTCTTCAAGAAAATAAACAAAATAGATAAACCCCTAGCTAGACTTATCAAGAAAAAAAGAGAGTCTACTCACATAAATAGAATCAGAAATGAGAAAGGAAAAATCACTACGGACAGCACAGAAATACAAAGAATTATTAGAGAATACTATGAAAAATTATATGCTAACAAACTGGATAACCTAGAAGAAATGGACAACTTTCTAGAAAAATACAACCTTCCAAGGCTGACCCAGAAAGAAACAGAAAATCTCAACAGATCAATTACCAGCAACAAAATTGAACTGGTAATCAAAAACCTACCTAAGAACAAAACCCCTGGACCAGATGGCTACACCGCTGAATTGTATCAAACATTTAGTGAAGACCTAATAGCCAACCTCCTTAAAGTTTTCCAAGGAATAGAAGAAGAGGGAATACTTCCAAACTCATTCTATGAGGCCAGAATCACTCTAATGCCAAAACCGGGCAAAGACACCACAAGAAAAGAAAACTACAGACCAATATCCCTGATGAACATACATGCAAAAATACTCAACAAAATATTAGCAGACCAAAATCAAAAATACATCAAAAGGATTGTCCATCATGATCAAGTAGGATTTATTCCAGGGATGCAAGGATGGTTCAACATTCAAAAATCCATCAACATCATCGACCACATCAACAAAAACAAGGACAAAAACCACATGATCATCTCCATAGATGCTGAAAAAGCATTAGAAAAAATTCAGCATCCATTCATGATTAAAACTCTCAACAAAATGGGTATAGGCGGCAACTACCTCAACATCATAAAGGCCATATATGACAAACCCACACCCAACATTATACTTAAAAGTGAGAAGCTGAAAGCTTTTCCTTTAAGATCGGGAACAACATAAGGATGCCCACTCTCCCCACTTCTATTCAACATAGTACTGGATGTCCTAGCCATGGCAATCAGACAACACAAAGAAATAAAAGGCATACAGATTGGCAGGGAAGAAGTTAAACTGTCCCTGTTTGCAGATGACATGATATTGTACATAAAAAACCCTAAAGAATCCACTCTAAAACTACTAGGTCTAATATCTGAATTCAGCAAAGTTACGGGATACAAAATTAATATGCAGAAATCTGTGGCATTCCTATACACTAACAATGAACTAGCAGAGAGAGAAATCAGGAAAACAATTCCATTCAAAGTTGCATCAAAAAGAATAAAATACCTAGGAATAAACCTAACCAAGGAAGTGAAAGACCTCTACTCTGAAAACTACAAGACACTCAGGAGATAAATTAAAGAGGATACCAATAATGGAAACACATCCCATGCTCATGGATAGGAAGAATTAATATTGTTAAAATGGACAATCCTACCTAAAGCAATCTACAGATTCAATGCAATTCCTATCAAAATACCAAGAGAATTCTTCAACAAACTAGAGAAAATCATTCTAAAATTCACATGGAACCACAAAAGACCCCAAATAACCAAAGCAATCCTGAGAAAAAAGAATAAAGCTGGGGGGATTATGCTCCCCAACTTTAAGCTCTACTACAAAGCCACAGTACTCAAGACAATTTGGTACTGGCACAAGAACAGACCCATAGACCAATGGAACAGACTAGATAGCCCTGATATAAACCCAAACATATATGGTCAATTAATATATGATAAAGGAGCCATGGACATACAATGGGGAAATGACAGCCTCTTCAACAGCTGGCATTGGCAAAACTGGACAGCTACATGCAAGAGAATGAAACTGGATTATTGTTTAACCCCATACACAAAAGTAAACTCGAAATGGATGAAGGACCTGAATGTAAGTCATGAAACCATAAAACCCTTAGAAGACAACATAGGCAAAAATCTCTTAAATATAAGCATGAGCGACTTCTTACTGAACGCATCTCCTCGAGCAAGGGAAACAAAAGCAAAAATGAACTCATGGGACTACATCAAACTAAAAAGTTTCTGTATGGCAAAGGACACCATCAACAGAACAAAAAGGCACCCTACAGCGTGGGAGAATATATTTGTAAATGACATATCTGACAGGGGGTTAACATCCAAAATATATAAAGAAGTTACACGCCTCTACACCCAAAAAGCAAATAACCTGATTAAAAAATGGGCAGAGGATATGAAGAGACAGTTCTCCAAAGAAGAAATTCAGATGGCCAACAGACATGTGAAAAGATGCTCCACATCACTAATCATCAGGGAAATGCAAATTAAAACCACAGAGAGATATCACCTCATTCCAGTAAGGATGGCCACCATCCAAAAGACTAAGAACAAATGCTGGTGAGGATGCAGAGAAAGGGGAACCCTCCTACACTGCTGGTGGGAATGTACGGTAGTTCAACCATTGTGGAAAGCAATATAGAGGTTCCTCAAAAAACTAAAAATACAAATACCATTTGACCCGGGAATCCCACTCCTTGGAATTTACCCAAAGAATACAACTTCTCAGATTCAAAAAGACATATGCACCCCTATGTTTATCACAGCACTTTTTAGAATAGCCAAGATATGGAAGCAACCTAAGTGTCCATGAGTAGATGAATGGATAAAGAAGAGGTGGTACATATACACAATGGAATACTATTCAGCCATAAGAAAGAAAGAAATCCTACCATTTGCAACAACATGGATGGAGCTGGAGGATATTATGCTCAGTGAAATAAGCCAGGTGGAGAAAGACAAGTACCAAATGATTTCCCTCATTTGTGGAGTATAACGACGTAGCAAAACTGAAGGAACAAAATAGTAGCAGACTCAGAGACTCCAAGAAGGAACTAGTGGTTACCAAAGGGGAGGGGTGTGGGAGGGCGTGTGGGGAGGTTGGGAGAAGGGGATTGTGGGGTATTATGTTTAGTACACATGGTGTGGGGGATCACGGGGAAAACAGTGTAGCACAGAGTAGGCCAACAGTGAATCTGTGGCATCTGACTACACTGATGGGCAGTGACTGAATTGGGGTATGAGTGGGGACTTGATAACATGGGTAAATGTAGTAACCACATTGTTTTTTCATGTGAAACCTTCATAAGAGTGTATATAAATAATACCTTAATAAAAAGGAAAAAAAAGGCACATGTAATAAATGAACATTGTTCAATAAATAAAATGAAATTAAGAAATCTGGCAAAAAGCTTGAAAGTGAAGCCCCAGCCAGGCCACGTACAGAAAGAGCAGTGGTTCAGACAGCTGGCATAGATCGAGAATCAGAGTTGCTGCCCAGCCTGGTGACATTTATGAAGCCAACTTCTCTGAATCTGTTTCCTCATCTATGAAATGGTAATAAACATACCTTTCACACCAACCTTAGGAATAGCTAAGGAATTTTTATGAGAGGATAAAATATGTGTAACAACGTTGCAAATTAAAGTTTGATTTTACAAAAAGGATCATGTAATTCTGTAGCAAGACTAACCTCAGAGATTCTGAGATGTGAATGGCTGAAAGTTACATGTGGCAGGAAGCTGTCCAAATGTCAAGGGAACTTCTATTTGAATGTTTATTTCACAGGAAGTAGTATCGACCCCTTTGTGAAATGGGATTCAACACACAGGAGCATGCACGCGCTAGCTCGTGTATATAATTTACTTCTTTAGCCAGGGCTCTCCTTTCCTATGCACTGGAGAAAGCAAGAAGCCCAAGAAGAAAGGGGAATGGAAAGAGAATACAGGCAAGCCTCAGACGGAGCATCACACCCAGTTCTAAGCTGTTTCCCGAAGTACTTTTTGGTGCACCAGGCACCTGGGATCTGGCAGTGCCTTTACTAAACTCAATCCAAAGAGCCCCTGTTTCCTCTCTTAGAAGTCTACTCGAAGGCTTTGGGAAATACCCTGTAACATGTCAAAGATTCACTGCATGATAAATATAATCCCAGACAGAATCCCAGCAGGCATCTTTCCATTTTGCTCCTAAAGTCTGCAAGTGATGTAGGTGAATGACCTAGATATCCTTGTTAATGACAGTTGAAAGGACAAAACTATTAACACTGAGTTCATTTTATCATACCTATGCCAAAAAGCATGTAGGGGGGGAATGGCATTTTAAACTTCAAAATGAAAAAGAATCAAATGGAGACCTTGTAATTCAAAATTGGTTCAGGTTTACTGCAGTGAAAATGCAAAGACGAGCCAACAGCTCACCCACAATTCCCATTAACAATACAGTGATACTCTCAAATCCATCGGTATGTACCTGCACCAACTCTAATCCCATGGACAGCGGAAGAACACAAAAGCTATCTATACTTAGTCATCTAGATATGCGACTTTCTCAAGACTGGCTCATATTCTGATATCATCACATTGGATCATTTTGATTATGTCAGCTAAAATAGGAACAATAACAGACTCAGACTGGGTCTGCATCTTTTGAAAGCTTTCTCTAACATACAAAGCATGATCAACGAATAGATTGGAGGCTTTAACAATTTCATTTTGTTTTATGACACATAAAGGAGCAGAGCTTTCAATAACTATTCTCTCCTTTTACCACAATCCTGAGGAGCCCTGCAGGACATTGTCTGGGATGCAGCTAATATAACAGTTGAGAAGTATTGAGTCAATTCAGGCTGTTATCTGAAAAATCAGAAGAAAGAAAAAATAATTCTGCCCAAATCCTTAGAAACTTCAGGCTAAATGACTGCAAGCTGGCACCTTCAAAAAATATGAAATGAACATTAGATTTGTTATAAGTTGATTTTGTAATAAATGATATAGATATATTTGCAAAGTATATCCATAATAAGAGAGTTCAGAAAAAATGGAGCAAATTTTTGGGTGCTTTTGTATAAGGCACAATTTAAAGAGAAGTTAAGAATTACAATGCTGAGGAAGAGACACAAGAATTAACAAATATATTGCTTTTTAACATTCTCTAAAGAGTCGATTGGATTCTTTACTGGATTTGTATATATCTCCCACTAAGGTAGTCGTCTATGTCCCACGGGGGAAAAGAACAGAAAGGATCATCTTCATTTGAGTTTGTTTGCTTTGGTTACCTATCACGTGGCTGAAAAAGTTTTTGAAATCTTTATTTGAATAATACAAATCACTACTAGATATTAGCAATTGTGGTTGACCCCTGAACAACACAGGTTTGAACTACGCAGATTCACTTATATACATATTAGAAACATTTTTTGAGATTTGCAATAATCACTTTTCTTTAGCTTACTTAATTATAAGAATACAGCAAAAAGTGTGTACAACACACAAAATATGTGTTAATCCACTATTTATGTTATCAGTACGGCTTCCAGTCAACAGTAGGCTGTTAGTTGTTAAGTTTTGAGGGAGTCAGAAGTTACATGCAGATTTTCAACTGCTTGGGGGGTCAGCACCCCAAACTTCTGCACTGGTGAAGGGCCTGCTGTAAATTACAAAAATATTTAAGAAGGTGTTACTAGCATTCCGTATTTCATCCCTGCAGAAATTCTTCAGATGCCAGGGGAATAAATCAGAGGCTCCAGCATAATGTCTAGCCATTTTTGCCTCACTTTTCCCTTGTAAACCCCAATAAGAGAAGAGACAGATAGATGGATTTGAGCATAACTGTGAGTCAGTTTTGCAGGAAATGTTTCAAAGACTGACTGAATTCCAATGCACAATACGCTTGTGTGTGTGGGGGGGGTCAATCATTAACGTAATTTTTGCATTTGTTCATGTTTTGATGCATCACCATCCCTGCATGATGATATATAGGTGTACATATCATCGTATAAAATGAACCTTTAAATCAAGAATTTAGGTTTCACTGTTGCTGATGCTCTCGATTCTGTTTACATTATAAAGCCAGATACAGAATTCACGACAGTACAACTTCAGGAGGAGTTTTATATTTGAGAGACCTGAAGACTACAGCTGCCAGATATTTGAGGCACATCCTTGAAAGGCCTCAAAACAATTTTAATTGGAATACCTCTTGGAAATATCATTTCTTCATTTTACTACGTCTTTCTTATAAAGAGAAACGGATATAGTCAGATTAATGTTTACCATAAATTTCAAAACAGCACTCTTATCTCTTGACTCCATCAAAACAGGTGAAGGTCTAGATGCTAATAGATTATTCACGTATTTGTTCATTGATGTGTGCACTAATATTTCCCGAAGGAGTTGGTGACAGCTGACATAGTCAGTAAAGCTTTCAGCACAGTGATAAATTAATGAGATCCCAGTATGAAGGGAATCAAGTAACCTAGCCTTGGGCATATTACCTATTAACTGAACAGAAAATTTAGCTGAAAGTTGCCACCATACATTTAACATACAATATATATATGTTAATCAACTGTTTATGTTATCAGTAAGGCTGCCAGTCAACAGTAGGCTATTAGTAGCTAAGTTTTTGGGGAGTCAAAAGTTTTATGCAGATTTTCAACTGCACCCCTAACCTCTGTGTTGTTCAAGGATCAACTGTATATAAAGCATTTAAGAAATTGTTGTTGGCATTCTATACTTATTATATGTATGCCAATGAAAAGAAAAAAGAAGGAAAGCTGTCATTTATATAGCTCATATCTAATAAAAGGAATCATAATAATTTTTAATAAAATTAAAACTTTTTCCTAACATTGAACCCTAAGAAATGTTATGGGGAAAACGATTTAAAAGAAAAATTTAAATGAATATCAGACGCATTCTTCATACACAAATTAGTATATTAATCTGGTGTCAAATTGCAGCCCTGGGACTCCACTCTATTTGGCATAAATGTTATCATTCCTGTGACAATATATGCATAGAGCTTAGATACTCTAGAAAACAATCCACTCTTGTATGCCGTAACTCTCTGCTCCTCATTGAGGAATGTGCCTGTGGCATAACTAGTGAGATATAATTCTAATTGCTATTCACATTATAAATTCACTGTTTTCAACATGTCCCTAAAGATCTTTGAAAATAATAAAATTCAAATAATTTCCCATTCACCTTTTTAATTGGCATAAATAGGCCACACCGTGTTTGAAAGTGACAACATACTGAAAGAACAAGCAACCATTAGTGAATTCAATTTTTTTTCTCTTAAATATGCATGTAAAAAATAGAAAGCTTTGACTGATTAGAATTATTTGTTATAGAGATTGAAAATGAAAAGCTGCCCTATGGGGTGATGATGTATAGGAAGAAAGGAAATGAATACTTCAGTCTGCGGGGGACTTCATGGGGAATCTGAGTTCTTAAAACTCTCGCCCCCAAATCCCGCCACCTTGTGTTTGCCAATTACTGGTAGATTTGCTCTATCCTTTTCGTATGTACTGTCATAGAAGTTTATTGGTTTCTTAACTTGCATTGCAGTACCATAGCTAAGGTAATTTCTTCTCTCTCCTATACACTGATTCTTCTCCATTGATCTCCTTGCTAAATTCATTTCAGATTCGGCTCTAAAGTCATCACATAGTTCAGTTTCTCCAATTAATTCAAAGTGTGTATAATAATTTTTTACAGCCTGTGAAATATTTAATTTCCATTCTACTCATATGCATTTTTGATATATTTCTTTATAACTCAAATTGAACCACTCCATTTTAACAAAATAATAAATAGGGAGCTATATTTATTTTGTCTCATAAGTAATTATGCAATGGTCTATAAAGACTAAACACTAAATTATTTTTAAATAACTCATCACATATATATATGACACATATATGACAAAAATATCATTTCCTAAACAATTAAAATATTGGGTTTTATTAATGCATTTTAAATATTTATTTTAGTATTTTAAGTAATAATATTCAATGTTAGTGATGGCATTTAAATAAATATGCAAAACACTTATCACACTGCCTACCACACTGTAAAAATGAATAAATATTAGTATACTCATTTCTCCCTTTAAATAGTGCTTTTTTTTTGTCAACCAAACAGAATAACCAGAATTAATTTTGTTGTGAAACAAATGATAACATCTATGAGCAATTAACAAATTTGTGTTCTTCATTCTCCTTATTTTACTAATTGCCAAGCAATATGATCTTCAGAGTTTCTCTGAATTTAATATCTATTGCATCTTCATACTTTGCTTGGCTAATTTAATCCTGATCAGTCTTCCATGTAAGAAATGGTCATTCATACAACCTCCATTTCAACTTTAATATATTTACTCTTGTTTCTTCCTAAATTAAAAAATAATGAAAATTCTTGTTTTAATAATATAACCAAAACATTTATTCTTAGCACATCAATTGACACATGACTCTTTCAAAGTATTAAGTTTATATTGATGCCAAGCATGTCTTAATGAATGCCCATTTCCTAATCAATGCTCATGAATGATGTCTTCCAACATTACACTTATGTGGTTAAGATCTATGAATTCTATCTGTTTTAGATACCAGAAGAATGATTTTCTCTCATTCAAGTTTCCTTACTTAAGAATGTTTCTTGAAATAGATAGTTTAGAGAAGCAGAAGCAATTCATTAAAGAATATTAAGAAATTAATCACATGAAGAACATTGTATCTGAACCAATAATTCTACACCTGAGGAGAAAAAATTGTCGCAACTTTTATTATTATTACTGAATTTTTAACCATGCCAGCTTTGAAATGTATTTTTCTATATAGTGTTATGACTAAACAGTAGGTCCTTAGATAGCAAAGCTCAACAATCAGAAACTCAGTTTCCACATGTAAAAATTAAGGATTAGTCACAATTTTTATTTGATCCCTTCCAACTCTAAAATTTCATTTTATTCTTGATGAGGGACTAGACATACAAATTCTAAATAATGTTCCTCTTCAATTACCAAAATTATGTTCTTCATTACTACATGAAGCATCTACTTAAGTTCAATTTAAATGAAAGTGGCACATGAAGGCATTAATATTTCCATAGGTATGGGCTACATCCTGCTGCAGTAAAGAACATAGAAAATAAACATATTTGTGATATATTTTTTGCATTTAGTAACTTCAAAATACACATTATGTCAAATAATGTTTTTTCCTACAAAAATGATTAAAATATGTCATTTATGTAAAAACCAACAATATTTGGCATTCATGCTCTCCTGCAAAAGTCTCATCCAAATATATCTATGCAAACATTTGGCCATGTTTTCTCTCTTTTGGTTGAATAGCCTGGCAAAAATAATCATTTCCCTTAATATCTCTATTATTATTTCTGCTTAGTTTTACTCCCCTCAAGAATTTCCTATGTATTTAACATCTTCAGTAAGTTCCAAGAAACAATATACTATTTCAAGTCATCTTTAATAACATGATACAAACCCAGACTCAACATCACACATTTTATTTTAGCCTTAGATCTCTGCTTATCTTGCAGGTCATTTATTTCTAAACACATTGTTTCATATAATTTGTCATTTAGCTATGAATAGGTCACAATATGAAATACATTCACTGGTTTTTAAATACTTTGCTATTGCCTCACCTGGATCCATTTCACTATAACTATGTATTATGTCAAGTTTAAGTCCAGACCTATTATCCATATATTAATGACATGTATGCCAACTGTTTACAATATGTCAAGCAAATTGCTAAATACTGGGGATATGGGTGTAAACAGAACAGGACAGAATCAGTACAATAATTGTTCCCTGTTCCCGTGGAGTCTGACATGTTGAATATTATTTAAAATATTTTAACTATTTTCATTCCTACTATTGACATAACAACTTCTACATAAGACATGATTTCTCTTATATTAAAATAGTCCCAGCACCTTTTGATGGACAGAATATCTGTCCAATTATTAAATGAATAATCAAATCAGTAATGTAAAACAAAACAACAACACTATATTCATTTCAATCACCCAAACTTGCCATTTACAACATAATCCTTGTAAAAACTATCAGAAAATATACTTTCTGGGTGGTGGTAGTGAGACAGAGGGTGCTGCAAATAGAAAGATATCTAAATTCTGGTAGCCAGACATGTGCCCTAAAGCATAGTGAAGTTGGTGTTCATTGAGATTGAAGACCACAGTCACCGAGCAGCTGACATTGTTGACATGACCTTCAAATCTCCAGTTACAGGTGTCCTTTAGCTTCTACTACACTTCAACCCCATCCTTTCCATCACTTACTGTTCAGCCTTCACTGACATGATATTATATACCTCCAATAAATCTCCCCTCTTGCCTAAGCTAGTTCAGCCTAGATTTTTGTCATTGAAAAAAAAAATCATACAACTACAGGCTCTATCTTACAACTGATATGTACATTTAACATAATGAATCTCCTCCCTAAAGCCTATTAATTTGATGGTGTGATTTAAACAATAAAGTCTCAGAATTAATAAAATGTGATAACATTAATTCATACAATCATTCATTCAAAACATATTTATTGAACAACCACTATGCTCATTCTGGCATAATGGCCTCGCTCTGGCATAAAGAGTGAGGTCTTAGCTATTATTCAGTCACATACAAGAGACTCCCTTGGTTAATATCGCTTTTTCTCCTGAAGGGGTTAACAAGTTTCTAAAAGCATTTCCCCAAGGAAAAGCATTATCAATTATTCTTACCTCTAATTCATATTTTAGAGGAAACAATAATAATTAATATGTATTTATTGAAAAAATTATTCATTACTCTACTCAGTGATATTTAAGGTTGGGTACATATACTGGAAACCTTGTAAAATATATGTATTTCCTCAAATGGCATTTTTTTCCTTATCCATCAAATTTTTCATTCTTAAGCAAAGTGATGTTTTTTATAGACTTAGAGTATGTTTACTGATGGCTTATTTTTCAAATTGTACTTGACTTTGTTCTAATGAAAAACACCTTATTAAAAGTTAATTTGCAACTCTGCACTGAGTCCATTATGTTCATTTTAGTTAAAATGAAAGAGGACCACGCCTATAAACACAGGAGTCCAAAATGTCATTGAACATGTACATACATTGACATGTGAAGGTTCCTGCAAAGTGCCAAGGAAATTCAGCAAAATTATGGGGATACAGAAGAGAGGTTTTAATCTGCTAATCCTAAAGTTTTAGAACAATGAAACCTCCACCTCTGTTTTCCTATTTTTAAAGTGAGGATCTCATAGTCTTCCAGAGGATCAAGTGAGGATCTGCATTATCTCAGCCCTGCTTCTTCCTGCAAGCTGTGTCGGCCACCTACCTACCTCCTCTTAGTGTGAACCTCTGGAGTTTACAGTCAACACCATTTATTTCATAACTACATTGAATAAACCATTATGCAAATATTTTTTAACTTTTCTAAGTATCCTTTGATTGCCTCATCCAGAAAGTTTATCCTTAATGCTGTCCCCCAATTCTGGTGAGAGCTGTTTATGCACCCTGACTGCACCTGCCTTACACCTTTCCCAAGAGCTCTAGGTGTCCAGCAACACTTCTGCTTGCTCCTCTTTTTCAATAGACTGTTTTGCCCATGGCAACAAAGAATATAGTTCCCTTTGCACAGACACTTCACAAAGAAGGAGCTTATTAAACACTGGCTGAATTAATACATTAGTGTGTTCCCTGATTTCAAGAGACTCACTAATATGTAAGGTGATATACTGACCTATTACATACGGACAGAACATCATTCTCTCTGCCAATAGTACCACAGTCTCAGGTATATAAATCTGTTCATTCCACTAGAATATAAACGTCTTGACAGAAAGGCTCATGTCTCATTCATCCTTGCATCCCCAAAGCTGGCATATATGTGGGATTTACCAAATGTGCTTCCTCGGCTCAAGAGAATTATTTAGAATTTGAAAAGAGACTGCCATTAGCCTTGTTCTCAAAAAGTTAATTCAAGGGATTAAAGTGGCAACTAAATACACCACTTGGGAAGAGCAGTCATGTAGCCCAGACAACCCTTGATAAATGGTCCCGGCTTCTGTGCATGGGATTAATTGGAATGCAGATATTTTAGAAATAATCATACTGGCAATAAATATCAAAGTTTCTGGCATAATGGCATAAGGACTTTGGCTCGCAAAATAGATAGCAATACACTGGCCTGAGAAATAGGGCTGACAGAGCAGAAAATAAACTTATAGATTAGAAGGGAGACAAAGAAGAGAGGTGTTAATTCTAAGTTTATATATGTGGCAAGGAAGCGTCTTTCTGCTCAACCCTATGTAGCTACCTAGCTGAATGTCAATCAGAAGAGCCAGAAAATCAAGACCTTCATATAAATATTACTGCACATGGCAGTTTTATATTAATCTATGATGACAACTGTCATTTAAAAATTTGTCATCATTAAAGATGACAACTATATTATATAACTTTACTGTTTGTAAGCATTAATAATTGTCTAAACGTTTAGTGATTTAATAGATAAGTCTGCAGACAGAAAACAGACCAAATCACTTGTAATCATCTTTACATTCATTAAGACACCACCATTATCACTTTTAATAGAAAAAGGCAACATAAGGAATTTCTTCTAAAGATAAGACTGTATTTCCATTTCCCATAGTCTGACAGATTCTCTTTTTCATAGGGTTAAAGTTCTTATTCTCCACTTGAATTAACCTCTCAGTATTATTTTCCTGCCCAATCCTCATATATTAGCCGACCCCGGGCTAGAACTCAAATTATGGAAACACAAGACAAAAAATAAATTTTATGCTCATGATAATTTTACAGAATAAATGTACTCAGTGATAAGCAACTTTTAATTTTCTACTAAAATTTTGCCTCTTTACATTGTTGCTCATCATGAATTCAAAGCACTTTAAAAAATTAAAATCCAAGTTATGTCCTAGGTTCAAGTAAAGGGAAAAATTGTAGTTGTTTTCCACTGTTCTCACCTATTTGCTCTGGAACTCGGGTGCCCTCATACCGACCTATTTAGCTCATTATTGCTCTACCTAATTCACCTCTTGCTTGCCTACACACCCAGTTTTTCAATAGATTCCACTGTTTGTCACCAGCTTCTCTTCTTGCCAGCGAATACATCATCTTCCATCTGTCTAAATTCCTAGGTTCTTTCTGGCACAGCTCTGCCTCCGATCCCCCCCAGCCACCTACCTCGGTGCCCTTCCATCTGCTAGCATGACAAGCAGCTTTCCTAACCTATTCCCAATCTAAATCATCTCCAATTTCCCACTTGAATTTCTTTTTCAAGATTTCATCTCTTAAAGGGCTACTGCAATTGCAATAATAACATAACAATCATACAATCCTGGAGTAGAAAGGGAAGGGAAAAGCCATAAAGTTCAAACAGGCATTTAATATTCTAAATCTTCTACCCTTTAAATCCATTGACTTTTCTCAGTGTCTCTCAGTAGTGGCGTATGGAAGTGACAGAGTGTACCACTGGAGGCTATTGCTGATATCTTTTGGTATGTATTCTTCTCTGTGGCTCAATTCTCATTAGTCTTGTGGTTAATTAAGTTTGGCTCAATGTTCCAAAGTTTTGCATTTACGGATTAGCAACAACCGTTTCCTGGACACACAGTCTCAAGATAGTTCAATGCCATTTTTTAAGCTTGATGTGGCAGAAATGCTTTTTAATTAAGATGTGTGTCATACTTGCCTACTGGCTATCAAACACATGTAAACAACACTCACATCTGATAATTACAGTTGCAGAGTTTGATATTTAAGGAGCATAAGGCAGCCCTTTCCTGTGACACTGATTTAGTCGCTTGATGAGGTCGATGCTTCTTTTCATGTAGCAGACAGGACATACTACAGGTTAAAGCAGACTCAAGAAAACATTTAAAATGTTAGACTTATGTAGCTTGTCACAAGATTGAAAACTTCTAATTGTTCACTCACATTTCTCGGGGATATACCTTCCCTCTATCAACCACAACCTCAAAAAGAGTCAAGCTTATGTTTACAGGAGGTTCACTCAGAATTTACCCTTACATTCAAAATAATATAGCAGTTTAATAAAAAGGAAATGATTTTTTTAAAAAGACTCTTATTTTTTAAATCCTAGGAACATAATATTTTTATTAACGTTAACTGGTGGTAAAGATGTTAAGTTTGTCAAGCTTGCTTCAATGCAGGTTTTATTATTATTCAGGTATGGTAAAGCCAACCGATCTGGGGACAACTGCCATTTAAAGGATAGCTTGTTATGCGCCCAGGTCCCAAGAGAAGGGGCCATGCCATGCCCAGGGGCACAGAAGGCAGCATGGGGTGCGGGCCAGCCAGGAGGCAGAGGGAGAAGGGGAGGTGCGAGCCAGAGCCTTCACTGTGGTTTCCTCAGGAGGAGGCAAGACTAAAGTAGATTTAGGACTGGCTAGTTTGAATTATTTCAGGGAGCTGTGGGGCCTTGGGGCTGTCCCCAGCAGTCTGCTGTTTGTCCCCGGCGTAATTAGGTAGGAGGAGCTTGGCCCAGGAGTGTGAGAACCCTGATAAAGGAGGTGGTTGAAGGTGTGGGATGGGTTGGTTTTCATTTGAAAGTACACACAAGGCAACTGGTTTACCAGCGCCAGCACCTGCTCGCTAACCCTGACGGGGGCGGTCCTCCATGCCCAGCAAGGCAAAGCATCGGAATACAGACAATAAAAGACATGGTTAATACAATATTTAATTCAGGATTGACAATCATTGAAAAGAAATGTTGAGAATCCATCTGATTCATGGGTCAGAAACTTCTTTAGTGGGAAATGCCTCCAACAGAATTAAATAATATCTGGGAGTGCTGAGACTATAAAACCAAGCCTAAACATGTTTCTCCGGTGGTTAAGGTCTTTATAACCTGCTCCCACCTTGTTTATTTTCAACTATAGTTATCCAGGTCCTCTACTCCAGTCCTGGCACCAGAATGTATAGCATTAAGTTTTGCTTCTGTGACTTTGTGCATATGCTCCTGGGTCCATATCAAAAATTTGAGTATGGTTCCTCACTTCTCCGATGACACTAAAACTTTTTTAACACACGTCTTAGCTGATGTGATGTTGTAAATTTTCCCCTGCATTTGAATGACTTGTCCTACTGAAAGTGCAGCCCTTCATCTTTTTACTCAGATACAGAGCCAGAGTCCTTTGCAAAAACCCACAAGATCTCGATAAAGGCTTCTTCGTTGTGCTGATTTGTCTTGTGAGAAGAAAGTGATTAGGAAACAATGAAAAAATGGAGTGAAATGTACACTTATAATCAGAATGAATAAATTGGTGAACATGCATTAAAATGACACATCCCTCAGAGTCAACTCCTGAGAGCATATATGAAAGAAAAATGCATAAATTAAGTTCTTAGGCAAAATACTTTAAGGAGGAACTAATTTTACATTTTCTCCTGCAGGAGAAAAAAGGGATGAAATCTCTTAGTATCATTCTTTGTTATGAATCTGAAAAAAGGTTTCTTTGAATATTACAAAGCTAGTAACTCACCAGGATTATTTACTAAAGAATCCTATGGGAGATTTCCTTGTCATATAAAGATAAAATCCGATTTAATCAACTTACATGTGTGTTTTAAGTTTAGAAAATGGGCGTTGTTATCTCTCTTCAAAGGCATTTGCTCTCCTAATCTTCCATGAATGCTTCATAACTTTTCTACAAATACTAGTTTATGGTTAATGTTGAATATAGTAGAAAGATATAGTTTTGTACTTAGATTTATTATATGTGCAAACATCCCATATTAGTATTTGTTTCCTATAAGCAAACTGACAGCTTCCATTTTCAAATATTCTTCTCAATTGATTTCTTCCTCTCCTAAGTCACCTTTAAAATACATCTTTAAATTATAGAACCTTATATTAATGAACCATAACAGTTCAGAAATCTCACAAATTGATTTTAAGAGGCACTAATAATATATATCAACTATGAATTGACTACATTTTTTCTCTCAAAGATCTTACAATGTTTCACTACTACATCAGTTTCTTGGTCCATTTCCCCGCTTTCTTTTTAATTATATCCTTTTCATATCTTCAGTCTCCTTTCCAACTGTATCTAATGTGACTATACTTTGCCATTGTAGTAATTATCTGAACTCATTTTTGGTATTTTACCTCATATATTGTGGTTGATATTCAAATATTCTCATTAATCTCTTGCCAGTTTCTCCCAGTTGGTAACCAATAAAAATTGATTCTAACTATTGTGGGAATTGGGAACTGAGCAAATTTCCCTCCCATGACCCAGCAAACATTCTTCATCTAAGAACCCAGCATGGCCAGTGAGATTGACTGAGGGCTTGTTGAGACTAGAACAATGACAGGAGGTTTCAGTAAGTGCAAAGTGCAGTGTTGCAGGGGCCCCTTGTTAGTCCATTAATTTTACTGCTATGATCTTGTCACCCAGCAGGGGGGCTTCCATCCTCTGTCACACCAGCCAGATCCACAAGTAGCATCACCATTATACTCAGTACTCCGAAGTCAGGATGTCATTAGGCAATACATATCTTTAAATCTCTGTTGCCGCCACTCTTTCTCATTTTCCTTCAGATTCTATTTGACCAACCTTTCACTGGCCACCTCAGCCAGAAGGCCTTTGGGCAGAACTGAACACCATGACTCAGCTCTCAGAGACCTCTAAGATGCAGAGACATTGCCACTCTTACTTTCTTCCCCACCCTACCAAAAACTGTGCAAGAGCTTCCTCACGAGCCTAAAGCAGACCAGCTTTGAAGACTTACACACCTTCTGCATAGCTGGGAGGACGGCGCACAGACAGCACCAGGCATCTGATAGGAAACCCAAGGAACAGAGTAACACATAGCAGAATTGAAATGCATTGTGAAATGTTTGAAAAGCAGTTTTCCTGTGCTCTTATTATCAGTGCTCTATATTTCTTTTTCTTTTTCTTTTTTTTTAAATAAATGATGCCTATGTAACAAAGCACACATAGCCTTACCGATTACTGGTTCTTGTTATGTTATTAAGCAAACGTTTTTTAAAACTTAGCATCAACTAACATACTCAAGGAAATAGACACACATGTTACATTTCATATATAGTTTTATATGTACCCATATATACATATGGGTACATATATACATATGTCTCTCTCTCTCTCTATATATATATATATATATACACACACACACACACACACACACACACACACACACTAATAGTGTAAATTTACTGCTGAAACCATCCTTAAAATTTTTTAAGAGTTTCTTACTGAAGCTTTGTTAATGATATTTTACCACCCTAAAGAGAGGTTCAGGAATTCATATCATACTGCACATTATGTGTGTATCTATTAATTTTTGCCACAATATTTAAGCAAGCAGCTTTAATTCACAATTACTGACAAACAGTAGTAGCATGGAACATATTTTTCAGTTTTGCATAGTTTTTAAAAATTTTATTAGGCTTTTATATGGTGGGTTCTACAATTGCATAAGCTTCCCATTTTTAATACACCAAGAAAGAAAACTCTCTTTTTGGTAAATTTCAAAATATACCCTCTATTCATTCTTTCAGGAGTAAGGCATTGTGCGCAGGAGGAAAAATAAAACACTCCAGGTAGAAGTCACACTGTTTTGTTTGGGACAAGGTCTTCCTTCAAGGACATGCTATTCCAAGTTATTTTAATTCCATCTGTTCAATTTGTATGCAACACAGTCTTTGAGTTTGAATACCTCACTGCTTTCCTCCACTGCTGGGAAAAGGATGGAGCATTTCTGGTGTCTACCAAACATCTTTTACACTAATTTGAAAGTGTGGACATCAGGATACACTCTGAGCCAAAGGAATACCACAGCTCTGCTCAAACTTCTCCACAACGAGGTCATTTTTTATTGATTCAGCTGCCTCTCAGGGCTGCCCCTCCCCAATTTGCAGGCATCTATCTATACAAGACACACGCCTCTGAGCTCAGCTCCTGGTACCTCCTTGAAAAGCGTTTGCATGCAAAATAAAATACCTTGTGGCACAATACTGTCAAAATTACAAAGTAAAACCCGCTTTCAATTACCATAACAATCAAGAGCCCTGACATAACATGCAATGTGAGATCTGAGTCAACCTTACTAACTAACGCTGCACCACCCTTACCCGAACTCGGCACATTCTCTCCCATAATTATCTGACCTCGAGAAAAACCTCGTACTTACCTCCAATGTTGAATTATCTGTTGTTCTGGGTATAGTATTTATTGCACATTGTCCATCTGAGTAAGTGCGGCGACAGTTACAGCACAATACGCCTCTCTCCTGCAGCAGAAAGCAAGTGAAAGGGCTTCAAGCTGTGACCTCAGAGACAGGCACAGCCGCTCCCATCCTTCGGCCAACCTTCTGCGGGGAGCAGGTTAGATGACAGGAAGGCTGGCTCTCTACACAGCAAGACTTTCAGACAGAGCATTCTGTGCTGGAGCTGGGGATTTACATCTTCCAATTCGGCTGGCCTGAGTCAATGCTGCTTCTATGCCTGGAAATATTGAGCATTTCACTGCAGGGACTCAATGCAAGAAACTATCTGGGCCGACTTCACAAGCCCTGTCATTCTGTGAGAACACTAAGGAATGAGCACTGCATGCATAATTCATGCATTAAAATCTTCAATGCACTTCCTGTGCTGCTGTTTTAGCCAATAATGGGCTATTGATCACCTCATCGCTGAGACAATTGCAGCTCCGTGATTGGTTTATTTCCACAAATAAAATTATACCCTAAATCACGGGCAGAAGCCTCCAACCTGCAGCATCCAGTGGGTAAAACGCACACAGACAAAACGCCCTGGGCGTCCTGCAGAACGTTCACCCCAGACCCTCTTCAGCAGAAGCGCTGTAGCATCTGGTTTCTTTCATTCAGAAGACATCCCTTCTGTGGGTTTAGGCTGAATAGTTTATGTTTTAAGTGAGATAGGCTAAGTTGATTTTTTCCCTGACATTTCTGGAAAATCAACAAGGCTAACTGAAAATTAAGAAAAATAAATAAAACAGAAAGAGTAAATGCATGGCTATAAATCATAGGAGATGTTTACCTGTGTTCATTTGAATAATCTTTCTCAGAAGACTTTAATTTAAAAATAATTGATTTTTCATTAGTGGAAGAGGCTTCTTTCTTTTTTTAATAATCATAATGGGTACAGGTGTTAATCATCACTAACTATTTTGGACCATAAACACCTTTACTCTGGGTGTGTCACTAGTTCTGAGAGCCCTTTCTCTGAGAATGTAAGTGGAACACACCGTGGTTTCTATCACTATTGTTTCAAAAAAGACTTAAAATGAAATGTGCATCTCATTATGCTGATTTCCATCAAGGGAAAACACATAGCATTTTTAAATGTTATGAATATTTGCAGAACTAGTACAGTGGGAGATCCATGTAAAATAACAAATGCATATATGTACAGGAAATGTCTATTTCCCAAATTATCTTCAATGTAAAAACCAAGTGATACTTATCCACCAAAAAAGGACTGAACATGATGTTATTAAGATCATTTAGAAGTCCAGTGCCATGTCTCTCTGAAGCCCCTTTTCACATATACACAAATACCACATACACAAACATGTCCCATGTCATCACACCTGAGCATTTGTAGGGTCAGAGTGAAACCTTCAAGTTCAAGCCTAGGGGCTAGAGTAGAGAATAATTATCAGAGTATAACTGAGGTTTCCATCTAACAACTCCGAGGCAGGGGGCAATTCCCTCTTGGAGGAGACATGATCTCAGTGATTTTCAGTCAACATGCCAGTAACAGCTGCCATCACCCTATGAGGGTAGGGGAAGCCAATGACAGGAGAGATGGAGTTCCGATATTCTGGAAATATCTCTTCCTTTCAAGCGCATGGATTAGCATAACCCATAAACCACACAGTAGATGATCACACCTAACTGATAAGATTATGTTAAAATATTCTTTGCTAGTATGTAAATATGCTAGAGAATATGTTAAAGTATTATGCTAAATGGCAGCATGAGAAATTAACCATGCAATTACTCTTTATATACCCCATATTCCATATTGTTTTGCTCTGCCCTGGTAGATTCTATATGTACATTTATATATATTGCCTCTAACCTTATAAACTTCAAGTAAACTACATAGTAGACCTTATTTTATAATATTCATTTGAGTATTAGTCTTTAGTCTTTAAACAAAAGAATGAAAGACCTCAAACATTGAAAACATTACAGAAGTTATAGCTAAGGATTAATAGCCGGTTGAGTTTTATCAACATAATCATCTACAGAAGCAATTTTGCATGAAGATAGCATCTCATTTAAAAACAGTAGAAAACTGAAAGCTTTGAAATTTATCAGGATGAGGATACAGAGCATAATCATTTAGAAAATATACGTTGCTGACATAACCTAAAATAATTGCAACGTAAGCATGAGAAATTTAAGCTCTCTGAAACAACATGATTCAACAGTTCACAACCCAGTGGACAGGAAGGGCATTAGCCTAGTCCATCTCTTGGGCAGTGGGTGAGTGGAAAGTCAGTATCTTTTCTCATATGCAAGTATCCAAGACCCAAGTCTAAAATGAAGATAGCAACTTTCCATCTATTCGGTGAATTTTCAGATTCAATTGTTTTAAAGGTGGGGAGAGAGATGAAAAACACAAATACCTCCTCAACTAGAAAAGACAGAGAATAGGAGTCAGCCAAGAATATAGCATGAGGAAAGCCATGGAAATTCTAAGTCCCTAAGAAATCAGAGTGGGGGCAGTAGACAAGCGTGAAACGGAAACAACTGGGGAAGAAAAGTAGTCAATTGTACTTCCGGATAAGACAAAGCCCAAGACTGTAATAAGAACCAATTTCTACTTTCCAGAAGTCTGGCTGTTCCTGAGAAACACATTTACCGATCTTCTCAAATGACTGGCAAGCAGAGATGGCTATTTTAGATGAACTTGATCTCTTTGCAGATCAAGAGGCAAAGGTCAGATCAGATAAAAAATATGCCCAATGCTTTGAATTTATAATGCATGTAAAATATGGAGTGAGCTTTGTAATGTACAACAGGGTCAATAAAGAGAATCAAAATTTGTGAATAAATCAAAGCATATTTAGTCCACTAAATCTGTGCTATCTATTAAGATGCATAACTAGCCTTCCTGACTACTGTTATTTGGAAAAATGCATAATTTATATCTATTATAAGAAAACATAATGTCATGTAGAGTTTGGAAAATAATTCTGCTTACCAATGTTTCTACATTCCTGAGCTTAGGGGATGTGGGAGCAGCCTGCATTTGTTCTCTGAGATTAGAAACATTCTTTCTTTTCTTGTGGTCCTACAAATACCAGAGTCATCCCCTAATCATAACACACTCATTTAATTTTAAGAAAATGTATTATGTACCATTTACATGGAAAGAATTGTTAGATACCAGGAAACAAATATGTATAGGTCAATATTCATACTTCAGTGAGGAAAACAGGGAAATGTATAGATGCAGAAAGATGAATATAATCACCCTGATACACATTAAGACACAAATGAGATCATCACTAAAACATACTTCATGTGTGTAGATAAAGTACAGGTTAAGTACCAATAGGTAAATGTTAGTTCTTATTTTTATTCCATTATATGAGGCGTAATAGAAGAAGAAATATTGGCATTACCAACTGGCCAGTTGGTAAGAAATGATTTATAGAGGGGGTGCTATTTAAAGGAACTGAGCAATATAATGGAAATAACATGTGCTTTCCTGTTTGACAAATTTGAAATTAAATTCAGGCTTCACTGAATTTCTGTGACCTTGGATATGCAACCCATACTCCATGAACATCAGTTTTATCATAGAAATCATGTTAAAGATCTCTTTAGCTTTCTGAGAATGAAATAACTTATAACACATTAGTTAAAAATAGTTTTTACAGTCAGCCAGATGAGAGGTTAAATCCTGCCTCAATTTCCTCATCTCTAAAATGGGGATTTTTATCAATGTCATTGAGTTATTAGGAAATCCAAATACTGCAACGTCTTTAGGTCAGCTTAACACAATTTATGACACAGTAAGGACTTTAGAAACAATTCATCTCCTTCCAAAGCTTAGTCTTGAAGAAAAGGCTTGAGGGGAAATCCATTTTCAGAGAAGAGGACACACATTCCTAGGGAGGCAGGATATCACATGACATGCTACATTATGAGAACTCGGGTACAACAGACATTTTGTCAGGTGATAAGGCAAAATTACATAAAATCTGATTTATATAAGGCTCTTTTTTAAAACTGTTAAAATCCTGATTATATAGAACATTTTCAACACTTTTAGGGAGTTTGAAGCTACTCTGCAGAGAAAGATATTTAAAGATTCCACCAGAGGAGTACTATGACTAGATTCTGTGGCTGGAAGATAATATGGGCTGCAGTAAGCAGATGAAGAGGACGTTTGAAAGAATACCATTGGTAGTTCACCAGCAGTGATGAGGGCCTGAACAAAATATAGGGATATGGACATAAGGAAAACATTCTAGAGATATTTCAACATTAGAGTCAGCAGGACCAAGAGCCTGGCGGGATCATGGAAGACTTAGGACCTGGGTCATGCCATGCCCTTCTCCTCCCACCCCTGACCAAACCAGAGAGAACCACGGATATTACGGGATGTAAATAATGAGATTGTAATACTAAACACAGAAAAGGAGGGATAAACTAGGAAGCAAGATGAAATGTTGGAAGAGTTGGATACTTAGAGAATTTCCAGTAGACCCTTGGAAAATAAAGCAGCCACTCACGAAGTACATTTGGGAGTGACCAGAATTGTTTAAGCTGTGGAAATCAAAGAAATAACTCAGGGTTGAAAGTGTACAATGAGAAGGCAAAAGATGAAGCCCTGAGAGACCGATGAGAACGCGTACCTAAAAGCCTGTGTGAATTTATTATCTTGACATCATTAACAAATTGATGGCAAAAGGGAAACCTCTAATATATATTAAACATATACTATAAGGCTGGAAGGATGCTTTGTAGTTTAATAAACTGGTTTCATTTGATCGTCACAAAGCCCTTGTGAGAAAAGTAGCATTTACTTCCACTTGTCAATGAGAAGTCTCGCTCAGCGAAAAGTTAAGAATTTTGGCAAAGTCACCTGACCAGTGAACAGCTGAGCCTGAAGCCACCTTCAGGATTCCTGAGTTCACAGGTTACGCCCCTCCCACTGTAACACACTGCTGGACCAGCTCCCAGACCACAGTAGTAATCGAATGTATTCTGTCCATCTCTGCTTTTTTATAAGACCAACAAATGGTCAGTTTTATATTAAAAGTATACAAAAAAGTATGTGTGTTAATCATGACTAGTTTTAAAAATTAGAGGAAAAAGAGCAAATTGGAATATGAAAAAGAAAACATTTTTATTGTTCCAAACGTATTATATATATGTGTATGTGTATACATACATACATATGTATATATATCCAAATGCACATGTCATTATGTCTGGACTAATTTATAAAGGTTTTTATCCCATTCTATAGGTAAGAAAGGCTGTTGGCTTAAGTAACTTTCTCAAGGGTACATAAAAAAGAAGACAGAATTTAAGTTCCACATGACCAAAGCCCACTTTTATTACACTATAACATCCTTTAACAATATATTTTTTTTAATTCATCAAGAAACGAATAAAATAGCACTACAAGTGTAAACATAAATGGAGCTTCAAGCATTATGCAGAGGGAAAAAGTGCAGAACGCAAACACCTCATTCATATAAAATGTTTAAACGACCAAGACAGTACGATAACACTATTTTTCCAGAGCTGATGCAGATAAATGAAAATTAAGGTCTGAGAAGTACATAAAATACCAAATTCTGGATTGCTATTATTTCTGAGTGGGGAGGAAGAAACATATTACTGGGCAGGAATGCATAGAGGATTTCATTTGTGTATACTTTTATTTATTAAACTGTAGTGGGCACACACTGTTGCTTTGTGATACTACTAAATATTTGAAGTAAATAATAGTAATAAATTTTTAAAGTGAGGAAAAGAAAAAAGCATAAGAAAGAGAGTTCACAAGATTTTCCAGTTGGTGTTCTTTTCATCAGTTTCTATTACTCTTTGCCAGGTGGTAAAAAAAAAATTTTTTTTGCAAGAAAAAAATACTCTGAATGATAGCTAAACTCCATTTAAAACATTTCCCCAGCCATCAAGAAAGAAATGCAGTTAAGTAAAAAAGAAGAAAATGGCTACAGTGAATAGTTATCCTAACATGTCTCAAAGATATGAGCAACTTGTACATTGTCTATGTAACATTAAAGGATTCCTACTTCATTAAAATATCCAACATTTTCTCAGTATTTCAGTAAGCTTACAGATATCACTATGCTCAAAAGTTTCCCAGATTTCATTAAAATGACCTAATTGTAGTTCACGCTGCAGGTAAAATGGAACTACTAAGAAACCTCCTAATGGTTACAGGTATAATTGAAAAACACGGTTTGAAGTAATTGAAAAATATAATTTAAAGTCTTTTAGGTCTATGAAAGTACAACTCCCAATCAAAATTAATCCCTATTTAATTATATTTATTTTTACTAATTTTAAAAGAGGCGGTTTTTCTTGCTAAGTGACTAAAAATGCTCTTGGAGGAAGACATACTTAATTTCAAGTCAAGAGATACCAGCAACCGGTTTCTACCCCATGAGATTCACTGAATAGCTCTGGGAACATGCCGATCTGTCTCTCTAGATACACATTAGGGAAGAGATTTAAAAATTATATCCTCCTTGTCTTCTCCAATAAAAAATTAAAATGTTTATGAAATAGTTTAGCCTAAATATATTCTAATCTGAAGACAATGTAGACTTACCATTATTCCTCAATTTTTTTATTAAACAGAAGTCTGTATATTCTTAGGTATTTTAAGACTTTTGAGTTTTGAAAAATACTCAACCTATAAGTATTCCTTTAAGAAGGTTTATTGAAAAAAAAAAGGTTTACATATGAATTCATGAAGGAATTAATGCCAGCAACAAAATAGATGATTCATTCACTACAGTATTTGATTAACACATTAAAAAAACAGATTCCTCTATGGACTTTATACAAGTTTTACCCTCATTATCACTAAAAAGCTATCTAATTAAAACTTCTAATCAATATATTTTAAAAATCATTATATCAGGAGTATATACTACTATATATTGTGTGCATATATGTGGATGTGCACATGTATACAAATATTTTAAACTTTTATTGAAGTATACTGTATTTCACATTAATGTACATATCACATACATTTCACATTAACTGTACAGCTTGCTGAATTTTCACAAACTGACACAGTTCTGTCACCTGCACTTGGATCAACAAACACATTACGAGTAGCCCAAAGGCCCTAGGTTCTCCCTTCCATCCACCACCCCCACAAAGCAGTCACTGTCCTGGCTACTAACAACCTAAGTTAGGTTTACCTGATTTTTTATACCACCATTTAAAACCAATCTGTAGTGATGTAAAACTCTCCAGATATAGAACAATTTCAAAAATAAGTTTGGACAAATGTTTTGTATTCATACCTTTCCCATTCTTATTTAACCTTGGGTTCAAGATATGAAATGTAACTGCTACATTTTCATTTAATAAGGCAATGTTGTATAATTCCTTTTGATATGAACACATTTTATTTTCTATAAGGCTAGGTGCCAAACAGGATATTAATGTACCAGTAAGTTCTTTTGTGAAATACTTGTTTTTGTGGAGTTATTGTATAAGGTAATCAACCTTGCTTCTTCATAAGGGGTTTTATTTTTAAGTTTGTAATATCCTGGAAAAGGTTTCATCATAGACATTTGTCCTATGAAATTAAAGAAGCACTCATAAAAGTATCTTGAAAATATAACTAATATTTTAGTTTTAGGGAGTGGATGTGGGGATTCTGCACAATGTGACACTTTACTGAAATACATGAGGATTTAAATTAAAAATAGATCAAACTGATTTAAAGTAGGGATTAAAAGTGCTGCTTTATAAGGATAACAAACAATCTAGACTGTCTTCTCGGTGAAAACTGTCAGATGCAAAACTTCTCTGTCTAGAGAGGCCATTATTTGACCCAGTAATAATTACGTTTGAAAAATAATCTAAATTAGCAATACAAAGGAAAACAGCTTACTGAATAGAAGGGAAAGAAAAACTGGCTTGGGCATGCAGGTGTTGATGGGAAGAACACCTGGCTTTCTTCTGATCCCGCTAACATTGACTTGAGTCCTTTCTTTCACAAATACTCACTGACATGAGCTACGGATCAAAATCCATTTCAGTGCTGGAAACTTAATGACCCTTGCCCTCAAAGGCTTAGAAACAGTGGTCATTTGGAACCAGCCCATACCAGCTTATAAAAACCTATTTTAATTTTCAGGAATTTTGGAAGCCAGGTGTTAAACACAGTCATTATTAATAATTAAATGATGCAAACTACCATTTAAATAAATTATATATTTAAAAAAGATAAATACTCAAAATACATCACTTCCTACACAATTTATTAATATAAATGTTTACAGATTGTTGAAACCTATTTTATCTGTCTGGTAGAAATGCTATAGAATAGTCTGCTATTGCACACTTCTAATTCCATGTTCAATAACATCATATTGATAGCTTAATATCAACCACGGTAGAAATTACTTACATGAACAAAGTCAACAAATGCTATAAACTAGGGCTTTTTGTTTTCCCCTAGAGAACAAGTTGTTAAACATTCACCAGCACACCTTCAGCTTAGGATTTAGCAACGAGAGAGTTTTAAAAACAATTATCCCCAACCAACTCCAGCAACAATGTTTTCCAATTTTGATTTTAACACTGTTCACTCAAATTTCAACTAATACTACCAATGTGGACAGGCAAAGCTGAGTTTTGGTAACTTTTATTTAGTCAACTGAACAATGAGGGAACCTAAAGGAATGCCCAAGGAATGTCTATCCCATTAAATCGGTATCTTACTCCTGTTAAGAACTGGAAGAAAAAAGGCAGGATACTTTCAAAGGCATCCAGGTAAACAAAGAGGTTAGAAAAAATGATGGGGTTAAAATTTCTTCATCAAATCATAGAAAAATGTCACATAAAAAATTAGCTATAAATAAGCTGTTAACCATTTGATTGTCCTTCCTTCTTCCAAAATAATATTAAAAGATTATTTTAAATACTAAAATACATATATTTAATCTGCCCCAGATTTGCCTTTTTGCTATAGATGACTAAGTTAATAAGGAAACTACCTAAAAACGCATAACAACTTAGCAATAATGCAATGGTTTAACATAGTAAGTAAGAAAATAAGTAGCATAGATTCCAGTTGAAGGAATATAGAAACAGAGAACTGGGATTCTGACAGTGTTTGAGAAGGATGTTGGGAGGGTCACTCCTAGTCCATCTTGACTAGAATCTCCAAATCCCTCCAAATTTGGAGAACTTGCAGGATTACCTCAGAGCCTTTGAATGTGACAGGCTTTGATTCTGGACAGTAGAAAGCCTAAACTTCAGAAGAGGATGGCACTAGCTTTTGAACAAAGCTAGAACTACATTTAGGTTTTCTTAAGCTAGCTCTTTGGAAATCTCTATAGTCTAAGCGCTACACATTTATATCCCAAATGTGTCTGAAGTAAAAGTCTTTATCAGACCCTATAAAATATCTGAAATTAGTTGTGAATTAAATTTAAATTAAATGGCTATAAAGCCTTAATCTGGATTTACTACAAATTATACAGATTCCGATGTCCAGACTGGTGACCTGACAGAAGAAGGAGTATGCTTTATTCCTGGGCATAAATATTATACTTTCGTTTCTATTGTCCTTTTGTGCACAACCTAAAACACACAATAAAAAATATTATAAGATATGAAAATAAACAAGAAACTGTTCAATTTTTAAGAGAGTAAATAGCCCATAGAAGCAGACCCAATAAAACAGGAACATAGGAGGATATTTTGGAATTGGAAGATACATGATGAAATGAGACTTTAAAATGCACATTGTAGTCAAATGGTGAAGATGAATAAACTAAATCTGAAAAGAAGCATTGAGTGTAAGCATAAAGAGACAAGAAGAGACCAAAGACTTTCTAGATATTCTCATCTACTTTCATAACCTGACAATGTATAACAAATTCACACTTTTATCTCCAGCCAAAATGTCTTTTCTGAACTCCATACCAATCAGCTCACTTACATCTTGATGTCAAACTCAGTTCATAAATGAACTCTTTTCTTTTCTATGCTAGGAAATGGTACCATTATTTATTAATCTGGCTTATGCCAGAAACTGAGGTATCATCTCTTATACTTGAAAGATGTATACATGTATGTGGAAGAAATCAAACTGTATCTAGGAAAGACATCTTCTCTGAATTCCAGATACATCATTTCATGTTTCCACTTGGTTATCTGACTCTACAGTGAATGAATTCTCCATAATTTTTTCTCCAAACCAGATCTTCCACCAATCCTTCCTATGCTACTAAATGGCACCACACTACACCATCTACTCATGCCTAAAGCCTATGGCTATAACCCTCTTTTCTACCTCTTAATTATATACTGATTATATATTTAATTACCTACTTCAATCTATCTTCATTGTCAATATGCAAAACCAAGCTATCATCATTGCTTGCTTAGGCTACTGAAATAGTCTTACAGGTGATCTCCTCAAACCTACTTCTGCTTGCAATCCATACCAAATAGATATGAGATCAACTAAAAGGATCTTTTAAAAATATAGATGTCATCATACTTTTACTGGCATTAATCTGCTTGTTGGTTTCCCACTACAATTAAGATAGTATTAAAACTCCTGAACACAGCATATAACGTCCTGCAGGCCCCTAACCAATCCCTCCAGCTTCATGTGTCCTCTTTTCCCCTCATTTGCTATATTCCAGCCACACTCGCCATCTCTCTGTTTCTTCCCAATTTAAAGAATTTGTTTTCCCACTGACAGAAATGCTTTTCCTCCAAATATTTGCTTGGCTAACTGACTCATCTTTCAGGCTGTGCCTTCTACTTAACCACTTCGCAAACTAGGACAGATCCTTTAGTGAGTCATTCTCACAATATTTGGCACCTATCCTTCATGGCGGATCACAATCGTAATTAACAACACACTTCTCTAATTATGAATTTAATCCCTAACTCTTACACTATAATGTAATTTTCACCACAACAAAGGCTATATTTGTCTCATTTGCCTTTCATTCATCACAGGTCTGGTGCTCACCACTGAGACTGGCTTATTGAGGGTACCAAATAATTTTAGCTGAATGCATAGATGAATGAATCAATGGTGCGGTGTGTGCTTGTGTTAGAGGATCCGATTCTTCAGGTTTGAATTATCAGACACTGTGATGGAACTGACTGGATTAAACTGAGCTGCCTACCTTTGAATACATGGTTCAATTTCAACTTCAGATCTTTCACTAAGGATACTTGTATATTAAGCTTCTCTCAAAAAATCTTCACGACCTATTTCTGCCCCAGGATGTTGACACCCTAGCTTGTCAAACCCGTACAGGTCAGTAGACTTTGACCTGTTGTTATCCATGCTGGACAATCCGCTTTGATTTTGTGTCCAAACTCATTCATTGTTAAGTGGGGAAGTTTAATTCTCTTCACAACCCTACCTATGTCCTGACCTAGTTGAATTCTCAGTTGTCTAAGATTCAGCTTAAGACAGAACACAGATTAACTGTTATTAATTCTAATAACTCTAACTATTGTTTTCACTGTGCATTCTCCAGGGAGATTCTCCTTAGCCCTTTGAGAATTTTCTTAGCTGGCTCTTAAATTTCTGGTAGTTTAAGGCTGCTGTGTTCAAATCTGGTATGGAGATGACTGCCAGAGAAGTAAAAAAACCCTTGCTGGCTTTAACTCCTCTAACTTCTGGTTTCCAGGGTGTGATCTATTTTTGTATTCTAAGTCATTAAGCTGTCACTTCCCTTCTTCATCAAAATGGGGAAAGCCTCAATTGGTGAAGAATCTTATTAATAATTTCACAAATATTGCTTAACAGCAGGGAATATTGTTTTTTTAAAAAAGAAAAATTAAAGAGTATTTTTTTCCTCCTACCTTGTACTATTCATGTTTTTAAACGTATATTCCTTGTCTTCCCAAGGAATTGTAAAGAAAGAGGGGCAGTGCACCTAATAGCTGAAAGCTTGGGCCTTTGCTTCTTATACTCTGGGGTTTAGTACTTATTTTTACACTTACTCAGTGTATGTTCATAACCAAGTTACTTAAGCTCTTTAAATCTCAGTATCTTTGTCAAATGAAAATACTAATAACAATAGTTATAAGAATACTGTGAGGATTGATAAATGAAAGAACATGAAAAGAACTTACCTAGTATAGTGTCTCAACACAGTGAAGATTAAAAGATGTTAGTTACTACTATTGCATAAACTCCCTGCAAGCTAGCACCATGCTTTCTGCTGCTGGATTATAGGCATCTAACTCAGAGATTGTATAAAATAGGTCTGCAATAAATGCTTATTAATTATTGATTGATAAATTCAACCAGATTTTCTGAGCCCTTTTGTCTTTTGTTCTGTCAGATCTTCATGACCCAGAAAATACCACCCCCAGCAGGAAAACCATTCACAGAAACACGAGGATTCCTTTCTGCCAAAAAATGATATGAATACAATATTAAAGTGTTTGTTGATTTTTATTTAATTTTTTCACTCCTTAATGCTGAAAGGAAAAAAGGAAACTTCTCATCAAGGATTTAAGGTAATTTGAGTTTTAAATAAAATATGACCCTATTTTAAATTCTAGAATGATAAAACAGGTAACATTAATACAAATTCTCAGAAGTGATAGATTATATTATGTGCACATTATTAGCAACTACTCAACAGATTTTAAGGTGCACATAGTATCAATTGTGTATAAAACACCAAATATTAGATTTGATTACAGGTAACAGGCTTTCTTATATGTACATTATCAAATATGATGGCTTACAAATAGTGAGCTTTATTTGCGTCAGGCATTATCCTAAGTACTTTACATGATTTATCAAATCTAACTGTTCCAAAAACCAACCTTTCAATGCTTTGTTTTCTTTCAGTAATGTTCCAATAACCTAAGAGACTTATACATTAATTTAAGTTACTGGTGTTCACTTGTAAATATATAAAAAGTCAGAAAATAAGTTGGAATGGTACTTGGGTTTATGTTCATATTGTTTTTAGTTTCTGACTCAACATAATGTAGATAGAATATGGGTTTCATAACTCTGGGCCTCCATATTGCATAGCTCCAGGGACACCACTAGAAATCACTTTCCCTTTCCCTGAAGAGCTTCATTTACCAGTACTGATGGCACAGGTCTCATGGTAATAAATTTGGCTAGATTTTGCTCATCTGAAAAAAACAGGCATTTAGCCTGCATTTTTTAAAGTTTTTGCAGGTAAGGAATTCTAGATTGATAAGTTTCTTTTTTATTTTCTTCCAGTACTTTAAACTTACAGATATGTTTTATGCAGGAGTTTAGAGAGAAGATATTAAGAATGACACTGAGGTTTCTGACTTCAAAAAAAAAAAACCCAGTGGACATGGATACAAATAATCAAGACTGACTTAGAAAGTACAGTAAATACAGGAAAATAAATGGTAGTAAATTAGCACCACTCACTTCTTTCTTTATAACCCCACAGCTCTCTGTCACTGTACACTGACTTCTTAGTTGGGCATCTCTTCAGCTGGTTTCTGGGACACAAATTCATTCCCTTTGCCCCCTGCTTCTCCTGTCCATTTCCTTTTCAGTCTCCTTGGCCAGTACAACATTTTTATTATCAACCTTTAAAGACCGAAAGATAAGTAATCTCTTCTCTTCTCATTTCCTTCTATCTTCATAGGTATTTTTACACATTCTAATAACTTGACCTGTCATGCATAATTAACCCAAACTTACACCTTCAGGTAAAATGTTTTTTCTGAGCTTCGGACCCATCACTGATATACTTTATATTTAAACTTGGCTAACAGGTACCTCAAACTCAGACAATCCACAATTTGCATTCTAGACTTTTCTCCCAAAGTTGGGTTCCTCCAACCTTCCCTATTCTAGTTAATGGTACCAGTCTCTACTCAGCTGCTCATACCAGAAATCTAGATATGGTATTTTACATTTTATTCTTCCTCTGGGGCACTAGCCCATTGGTTTGTACCTGGTAAGCAGATGTTGACTCTGTCTACTTCATTCCCTCTTCACTGCCATTAACCTAGTCAAGTCATCATCATCCCTTGCCTGAACTACAATAACCTCCTAAAAAATTTTCTTCATAGTCCGTATCAAATGCCCTATCATAACACCTGGAAGGTATATTTTTTAATGTGGATGTTACCATACTATTTTCTTGGCTTTCAATCGTCCAGTGTTTTCCCACTGCAATTATGATGCTATTCTATGTCTTCAACAGGGCACAGCAGGTCTGAGCACCGCCAGCCTCATTTTGTGCCACTCTGCCTCACTCCCTACGTGCCAGTCACTCCAGCCATCCTCCTGCTCTGCTCTAACACACGCGCTTTGTACAGGCTGCTCTGTTGGCCTAGAACGCTTTTTCCCCAGCTCTTTTCTTAATCAACTTCATCTCAACTTTGATGTTGGAGCTTAAACTTTACTTCCTCTAGGAAACATCCCTGATCACCCTCCTACTCTTCTCCTTACAGGGTAGATTGTCTTGTGATTCATTCTTATGATACGTGTGCTTTCCAGAATAGCATTTAGGACAATTGTAATTAAATAGTTACTTATATAATTGTTTACTTAATGCCTGACTCTCCTGATAGGAGAGATCATGTTTGCCTCAATTACATTTTTATCTATGCTTTTTTATCATTGTATTTGGCACATTGAGGATGACCAAAATAGATTTTGAATTCATAGATGAATGAATTAGTGACACAACTTGTGACTGTATCTGCAGTTAAAAGAACTGATGCTACAGGAGGGAGAATGAGCAAGTGTGATGGGAGCTGTCTGCTTCCCAATAAATAATTTATATACAACTTCAGACCATTGCCTATGGGTTCTAGTATCTTTAGTTTCTCTATAAAATAGCTATTGTTTTGTCCCAGGAATTTTGCCTCCTTGGCTTACCACATCCGCCCTAATTTTTAACTCTGCTTTTTATCCTCAGTGCCTATCACTCTGACCTCTTTCACTTATGCCATGTAGCCTGTTCTGACGTCGTGCCTAAACTCATCTTCACTTAAGTGAGAGAGTTTCATCCTCACCATGACCCTCCTTAAGTTGTCTCCTCCAAATTTATTTTTGTCTCATGTTCCCACGGGGCACCTCAGACTAAGACAGAACATTCATCAGCCATTATTAATCCTAGTTCGTTCCAGCTTGGTTTCTTCGCTCTGCTTTCCTGGGGAAGCTCACCTCAGCATCACAAGACTTCTTTGCTGCAGTGCAATGCTTTTCAAATTTTATGCGATATGGATCACTTGCAGAGCTCTTTTAAAACATTCTCAAGCCCCATTCCAAGAAATTCTGATACATAAAATTTGGAGTAAAGCCCCCAGATTTGCATTTCTAGCAAGCTAATGGGTCGTGTTGACGCTGACAGTCTTTGAATAATACTTTGAATAGCACCATTGTAATAGTCAAAATTGGTGGAAGTAGACTGTCCGAGGTCTTGAGAACACCACGATTATTTTACCTTTTCTTAGATCTGGTCATCAGGATTTAAGCTAATTCTCTGTTTTTATGATTTAAGCCTTCAGCATCCTTCTGCAACTCATGAAGCCTCCTCTGCTTAAAGCCCTTTTCCATAATGAACATGGCTGTTTATGTTTTCTTTTATGAATATTAAAAAAACATAGTTTATTCTGCTCCCTGGTCATGGATCACTGCCAAACTGTTTCACATGAGGAGAAGATGTGCATTTTCATGGTTAAATATACAATGTTTCACATGCAATGGTAGCTTGGGGTTGGTCCTGGGACTGACATTTATTAGTTGCACATTCAGTTTATTCATCTGGCAAATTAGAAAGATAATATCCATCTCATAGGAAAGCTGCATTGATTGGTTAAATGAAAGAATTTTGAAAGAACTTACCACATTGCCATTGCCTGTCGCACAACAGTGCATAAAATCACTTAAACTGGCACTATATTTTATGCTTCTTTCTACTCCATAGCATGTAGCATAGGGTCCAATAAAAGCTTAAAATTACAAGACTTTATGTCTGCCAGAAAAGTTGTAAATGTAGTTTTGCTTACAATTTTTAATAACTCCTTATTCAATCAGGGTGCCCCAGAGAACCAAGAGAACCAAAATATATAGATAGAAATTACATATAGATACATATTATTCCTTATTATTCTTTACTTATGTATTCATATTTTATGTTTTTATTCATGTATGTATGTTTATGAGATGTGTGTTCACAGAACTTATAGACTATATATACTTACAGGATATATATGCATATGTATTTAAAGAGAGTTATTGTAAGGAATTGGCTCACTTGATAGGGAAGTTGTCAAGTAAGATACCCCAGGGTAGACAGAACACTGGAAACCCAGCAGGAACTGATGCTGTTAGCTTAAGGCAGAATTTCTTCTCTGGGAAACCTCAGTGTTTTCTCACAAGGCCATCAAGTTATTAGATGAGGCTCTCCCATATTACGGAGGGTAACCTGCTTTACTGATTTTTCCATGTTAACCACATCTACACAATACCTTCAGAATAACACCCAGGCTCATGTTTGATTAAATAACTGGGTACTACAGCCTAACCAATGGACACCTAAAATGAACTGTCATAAGTCCTTTGTATTTACAGAACAAAACTCAAATTCTACATTAGTATTTAAGGGTCTCATGGCCCAGCTCAACAGCTCTCATCTAACTCCTCCCTCCTCAGTCGTGAGCCTCATTTTTAAAGTTCCATGATTTTGTGACGCCTTCTCCCATGTCCATCTTCACAAGAACTACTTTCCCTTCTGTGTTCTCATAGTCACTATAACTTGCCTGCATCCTGTGTTATAATCTTCTGTACATATAATACTTTTCCCTATTTGTTGAAAGGCCCTTGATTGCAGAATCCATGCTTTATTTTTTTCTATCCCTTGCACAGATTTTTCACATAGCACTCCAAACACACTTGCTGAATTTATTAAATTCTCTCCTAGCAAAAAGTTTCATATAATGGCTTTATCAGTGATGTAATACTGAATGCACTTCATTTGAAGGAACATTTTTAAAGTGAAGCATATTGCCAAACTGTCCATTCCCTGTTTTCAAAATAATATGATTTACATAAAAATATATAATATTTAATACATAAGACACTTAATATTTTTGGCAATATAGCGTATGGATAAAAAAGACCAGGTGGACCTATGTTTAAGGACAATATTCTGAGTTCAGTTTTACTTAACTTACACACTGTCTCACTATCCATTCAAGGAAAAAAAAAGAGTGGTTATTCATTTTCAAATTCAAGGGGCAGGGTATAAAACAGCAGGAACTCAGGCAATTCAGCCATCCATCTATCTTGAGAGGAATAAAACACTATTTCACTCTGTACTGGCTGGCACAACTCTTCAGCAACAATCCCCCCATTTAGATATAAAAACAAACTGGCCTTTGTATTTTGTTTATGCAGTCACCAGGGCATTACTCTCAAAGCACTTCAGCAATACAAAAATAATGTTGCTGTCTCTTACAGGCCAAGCTAAAAAATATTCACAAGAAGTGCTGCTTAAAGAGCATATTTATCTCAGTTGGTTTCCTCATTATGCAATGATAAGAAATATTAAACTAAATTCCTTATTTTTTCCAGATTCTGAACATTTTTCTCATTTTATGTACACTTAGGAAAAATCCTGATTGTGGAATATTTATTAGGGATATGTAAGAGAAATGAACTAAATTTACCCACGTGACATTCCTACCCCCTTCAGTATTTACATTTCTAACTTAATAGGGGGTGATGTGAACAAACAGATAAAATAATGCATTATAGGTGCAATGCTTTTTTAAAACAAAAGCAATCAGGACCTCATAATTATATAAGAATATGACAAGTAATTTTAACTCGAAACAGAAAGTAATGCAGCAGTCTTTGGAAATTCAGAATGTACTCTTTCTATTCCTCCACTGGTAAGGAGTCTGTTTATTCCCTACTTGAGTGTTTTTTGGTTTACAGTATTTTCCCTTCGCTGCCTCCCCAGATGATTTAATTTCCTTCTTTTACACATCCAGATTCTAACTATCTCAAAGAGAAGAAAGAGAAGTGATAGCGATTAAATGTCTTGTTTTTCTAAGTATTTGATATGAAATATCTTATTACTCCTCACCGTTTTCTACATGAGTGAAATAGGCATTACCTCCCTGTTTTACTGCCACAGCCTGGTACAATTCGAAGAGGTCAGTTAATATTGCCAAGAAAATGGGAACATCCAGTGGAGGAGCTAAGAGCTAAGGCCAGCTCTATCTCCTTGCTCCCGGGACCTCATCTCACATGTTTGCTCCTCTAGGATTCACCCTCTCGGGACACCTTTCCCTACCATCCTTTATCTGAATTCCTATGATCAGCACCCCATACCGTAACGCTTATTTTTTCCTAATAATTCTTCAAGTTAATTTCATCCCTTCACATGGATTATGAGATCTTTGATGCATAGAAACAAGTACATTTTTTGCTCTTTTGCATCACCCATAAAAATCCAAACAGTGCTGATCATATAGCAAGTGCCTTGAGACATCTGTGGGTTGATTAGGCTGCATTTTAATAGCTCTATCCCTATATCACTGCAATAAAATCCTCTCCCCGCTGTTTGATTCATCAGCCATTGCCCGTGCTCAATGGGAAGGTGTGGGGAGGTTCTTTTCTGATACGCAGTATATCTTCACAGTCAATTCTTACAGAGTAATATCTGTATTACCTTGAAGCTTTGACTGCTAATGTTCTGTGAACCTGCACAATCTACCTACTTCACAGACATTCTGTGAAGGTTAAAATGATTATGTAGGTAAATGCACATTACAGACTTTAGAGTAAATAAATACAGGTATACAATTACCATAGTTAAAGAAATAATTTATTTGTAATTCTTAGTTCCTACCAAATTTATCCCTGAGCTAATCTGATAACGGAATCAATGTCCCTGTTCCAAAAGAAAAAAAAAAAAAAACAGTGTCCATATTTTTTTAAACTGTCCTGATAGAGAAAATGGTCCAACTTTGGTTACAAAGAGCCTTAGCGAATGGAACTATGGGAACTTCAAACCATGGTAGAGCATTTGGGATGTACCGAAGGGTAACAGAAGTGAGCAATACCGCTGTCTGTACTTAGCTGCTGGAATAAGATGATAAACCATTTCTGAGGAGTATACAATGATATGGGTTAAGCAAATCCAAAGATAACTGACGTCATTTTAAAAGTGATCAACTTTTCATTTGTTTAAATGTAATAAGGACCCAGATGACAAACTACACACATATAATATGCATTGATGTGTGCAAAGAATTCTTAATTTGTCAAATATGGCACTTAAAAAGGGTAGAAAATTATTAGTTGTAACTGCAATAAGTCATAAAAATTGTGGTAACAGTATCAGATAAAGAATTTGAGGAAAAACTGCTCTCTCCTCACCTCCGCCATAGGCCACCAGGAAACCTCTCTTACCAGCTGGGTCTAAAAGGAGAAGGCCAGGATTACGGGGAGGTCATCAGCGGGCTGAGTCAGACGCAGCCTTTAACTGCTATAAAGTGACCTCCTTCAAGTTCAGTTATGGTCATTGTTGGGAAGCAGGCAGAACTGGTTTTCTGGGGTTTTTCTAACATAAAAGAAATGTTAAAAGAAAAGAAAAGAAAGAAAAGCTTCAGAAAGAGAGTTAAAGAGAAGACTTTATGGAGAAACAAGATTCACACTGTTCCCCCTCCGCTCTTTGGTGGTGGTAGGAGATGGAGACAGAACAAACCCTCCCTCGAGGTCTGCTAGTGATTTGGAAGGTGCAGGCTCTCCTTTTCTGCTTGCAGGTTACTGAGTAGCGGAATCCCAGCTATTGGCAGTGTTGCCAGGTCTGGGGACTGGACGGCCAGGAGACGGCCAGGAGGCACAAACAGGGAGAAGCAGGCAAAGTGCACTGAGTTTCCTACGGGACTTAGTGACTTAGAGAGAACTATGAGTCTCCTGTTCCAGCTGACCCTTGAACACCATGGATTTAAGCTGCGTGGGTCCACTTGTATATGGATTTTTTTCTCAGTGAATATATTAGAAAAATTTTTGGAGATTTGTGACAATGTGAAAAAATATTTTCTTTTCTCTGACTTACGTTATTGTAAGAATACAGTATACAATACATACAACACACAAAACGTGTAAGTTGACTGTTTATGTTATTGGTAAGGCTTCTGGTCAACAATAGGCTATTAGTAATTAAGTTTTGGAGGAGTCAAAAGCTATACACGGATTTTTGGCTGTGCAGGGCATTGCACCCCAACCCCTGCATTGTTTCAGGGTCAACTGCAGTTTTAGCTAGTTGACAGGCCATCGTCTGAGGCTCTAACCCAGGCATCGAGTCTTGTACGGGGTATCCTGGTAGAAGGAAGCGACAGTGTCATAGAGGTGGTAACAGCTCACTTGGGATAAGAGGAGGATGTGGTTTCCTACCTCAGGGAGTGGTTGGGTAGCTCACTGGTTCCTGAAATTCCTCTGTGTGACCTCTAGAAGCAGTGAAGGGCATCAGCTGGATATGACAAATGCCAAACGTCAACCAGATCTGGCCTTAACAGCGAGAATCCTACGTATTATACAAGTCGTTCATGAACTAGAGTTTGCAGCTGTGAAAGAATCTCAGAACATGGTGAGAAAAGTGTCATCCTTTTCCTGTTCTATGAACGCAATGTCATGGTCTGGCAGTAGCTTCCTAAGCAGACAGCGCCTCTGGATATGCACGTGACCCTTGTCTTCCCAAATGAAGTTATGTATTCCATGTGGATTGGTTTCAAGTCAGATCCCTACCACCCCATATTTATAGAATTGTATTTTTAAGCTAAAGGAGGAATGTTGTATTAATATCAGGAATATTTTATCTTGTTGGTTTGAACTCAGTATTACAATTGTTGCAATACATTTGAATACAGAGTCTTTCATCCAATATGTTAGCTACTGGGTTGTGGCACTTTGTCGTTCATGTTTAACTTTAATTTCTTCATGTATAGAATATTCTGTAGAATATTATTTAGGCCACCACTTTCACTGTACAAACCTAGTACAACTCTGATGCCAAAACTAACAATAAGGCACAGAAAGGAAAAATACAGATGTGTCCAGGTGCTAAGAAATAAATGAACTTCTAGCACTTCAAACCCCAAAGTGAACTGAAAGGGTACTCTTTTGAGTGAAAGGACAGTTTGGTGTTTGGAGATCTATGGATTTATTATAACACTGTGGTAAAGGGAGGTTTAATGTTGACCATGGAGAGAAGAGAGCGCTGAAGATGAGTCCTGAGGGGCACGTGCCAGGAGAGCCACTCAGCAGCTGAAGTGCACGCTATGAACAACAGCCCTGGGCAGCTATGAGGTGTGAACTTCCGCAAAATAACAGATTCATACAAGTCATGGGTCTGTGAAGGTATTTCAGGATTAGATAGATCAAAGAATGTGAAAGCAGAAAATATCATGGGCATACAAAAGTAAGTATCTTGCAAATGTTAATAGCATATTTTTTCAGGAAACATATGTACATGAGAATTTTACAAAGATGTTCACAATAAAATTATGTTTAAATGAAACATTAGGAAAAAAAATCAAGTAACCATGAGAAGTGGACAACTTATACAAGGTATAACATTACAAAAATGTTTTGGAGAATTTGTGACATGGGAAGTTTCAAAAATTCAACCCGAAATAAGATGAAGTGAAAAAAGTAAGACATTAAAATGTATGTTTGCATGGTTTCAAAGTATCTCAAGATGTTAACAAAGGCTTATTTATGATATATGAGATTATTTCTCTTATCTTCCAATTTTTTCAAAATCAGTGTGCATTTTTTAAATTAAAGGCTTCCACTATAGAGCACGTATACACATATTTTTCTCTAATTGTTTCAATGATCTTTTTTTCATACCCCTTTCTGCCACATGAGGAGCACTGAATGGCTTAACCTCACTCTTACAGTATCAGTAGAGACCTAGAATTCAAATTTAAGATTCTTCAGGTTTTTTTAGTGCAACACATACAAATGTATTCTTGCCTTACCATTTCTGAAAAAGAAAGAAACCCATCATTTCAAGTGTTCATGAAAACTTCTAAGCACTTTAAGTGCTATTGACTGATTCAGTGATCAAAATGCAAACACATGGATTAGAATTTCATCTCCTTCTTCTGCCAAACTTCTGCTCAGAATAATAACATCAGTATGATAGCAGAAAGTCACACAAGGAAATTTAAAAAGCAGATTTTAGTATCTACACATGGAAAATAAATCTCAAAGTAGTCATTCAATCAATCATCACATACCAATTAATATTTATCTTTAAGGCATTATGCTGAATAATCTGTGGAGGCTTGGAAGATCTCCAAGATGCAACTCTCTTCCCTTACAGGTTTTATAACCTCACTGGGGATATATGTATGAAAAAGAAAAATAACAATAAAAATTTAAACTAAAAATGAAGACTATAGGGCAAAGGAGGAAATTTAAATGTATTAAGGGTCTACTATCTGGTAAGTACTGATTGGCACTTAATATATTGTCATCTCACTGGTTCTCGCCACAGCAGCATGCGTGCCATACCTGATGGGGCAGAACCGAAGAGGAAGAGAGGCTGCTCTAGTGAACTCAGTAAGTCATCTAGAAAAACCTCTTTTCAGCAGTCATTTTATTTGTCCCCTGTAACCTAGTAGGTACCTACTTCCCTGGGGAAAGGCAACAATAGGATCTTTTATGGTGCTTCCTGCCCTGACACTGCATGATGCCGGGCGCTGCAGGAACAGCGGCTGAGGCTCCTCCAGATGATGAGGGGATCACGGTACCAACAAAGGTGCAGACATCAGTCTGAGGTGGGACATCCACGCAGCGGTGAAAATTACTAGTTGGAATGTGCTAGGGAATCAGTTTTCCACGGAAGCTCCATGAGTAGTGACACAAAGCAATGGATGGACCTCCCATTTCCTCTCTGCTTGTGACTTGGAAGCAGAGCAGATGACACTAGATGAAATAATCCTCTGGGAGTTCTGGGCAGTGGGAGAGGGGGAAGAGGGGACATCAAGAGGGAGATACTGGACATCCTGCTAATATGGCAATGCCAGATTTAGAGTTACATAAAAACATAAAGGAGATGTGAACTGCATTTGAATTCCAGTTGTTTTTATTTTTTTACGGTGAAATGAAGGTTCAGAGTAGACCCATAACTTGCCTAAGGAGTTACAGCTAGTGATTTGCAAAGCTAGGATTCAAATCCATTCTCTTTGACACTAATATTGTCTTCCACAAAAGAGATGTTATGAGACATTATACATTTTCCAGAAAACAGTATACATCGAGCAAAACTTAGCAAGTATCATTCACTAATAATTAGTCAAATGTTTTCTTAACATGGCAATGCCATGGTGCAATTCTGGGAGAAAATAAAGCTTACATTTGTTTTCTGAGAAGTTCAGTCATTTTATTTTATTCTTCCTTGACTCTCAAGCACTAAATCCCCTGTGCTTTCTAGAATTTCCTTTTATTGAATAAGGAATTCTTGTTTTGATAAAGTGGAATAAAAAAAATCATGAGATTTTCTTACATTAATCATGGTTGAAAAATCAAGCAACAGCTTTTAATATCTATTCTATCATTCATTCCAATTTAACTGATAAGGAACTCAAGTTATTAAACAACCAAAATAGTTCATTTGTGTAAGAGAAATAACACAGGAAGTCTGCCAAAATGTACTGTAATGACACTGAAAGAGACAGTAGGATTGTAACACTTTTCCCAGTGTTCCCAAAGGTGTCAAGCAGAATGATGAGTATGTATTTGGTGTTAAACTAATTAATTTGATTTATGATAGCCACCAATTCCTCAGTAAGCTGTAGTATTTAGGAGAGTCCATGGAATTGTTGAAAATCATGTAAGATAAAAAGGTTTTTAAGTGACAAATGAGAGAGGTTATAAATAAAAGGAAAGGTACAACTTTATGCTTACAATTTCTAATTCATTAAAGACTGATATATAATAGATAACTTAACAGAAGGATAGATTTTTTTTTTATGTTCTCAAAGAATAGATTTTTTTTTTATATTCTCAAAGCCTAGAATAGACCCTGGGTTATCTAGTGAGCGTCAGAGTAAGCAGATGAATATTTGTTAGATAAGTTCATGTTCAATATGTTATACATTTATTTATGCCCATATTTGTTTGATATTAGAATGTTACACTGTATTTAAAAGCTGAATGAAGAAGTAAAAATAAGGCCTTCACAATAACACATAACTGGAAGACAGAAGTGAGTAGCATGAAATAGAAATAGAGAAATGAAATCTTCTGGGTGGGTACCAACGCTCAGTAACTTCGGTTTCCATCTGAGACGTTTATAAGTTGCCCATTAGTCTAACTGCCTTTCCTTCAGTTTTCTGGTTTTTCCTTTAGCAGTTCTCTGGATTTTCTAGCTGTTTCATTTTATCTTTACTGTTGGTATTCTGCAGTTTCACTTTTATGTATTTAGATGGAATTTTCTTTTAATTTATCCTGTTTAGGATCCTTGAACTTCTAGGATCTGAAGATTAAGTATTTTTCAACAATTCAGGAAAATCCTCTATTACATCTTCAAATATTTCCCCATATTCTCTGCTATTACATCTTCAAATATTTCCCCCTCTTCCTTACTTCTATTTTCTCCTCTTAGAACACCAAGTATATTATATCTTGTCTTTCTGTTTGTCACCTGTTCTGTGATTCATAGTCCCTTTGGCAGTTTCCATCCTTTTTTCTCTCTTTGATGTTTCTTTCTTTGATAATTATTTCTTTGAATACCAATTTCTCTCTTTAGCTGTGTCAATTCTACTAAATTGCTCTTTGAGTTTATAGGTTCCATTATCATGTTTTCATTTTTATTAGATTCTTTCCCAAAACTACTCCTTTCTACAGTATTTCCCTGCTCATATTTTCAAGCATTTTTTTTCTTTAAATATATTCTTGGTAGTTAGACTACTTCCCCTCGCCCTTGCTTCCCACCCAGTTTGTCCAGGACCCGACCCTCAGAACCTGTGAATATGTCACCTTACATGGCAAAAGGACCTTTGCAGGTATGATCCAGGTAATGGCCTTGAGAAGGTAAGATTATCTTGCATGATCTGGATGCGCCCGATCTGATCACATGAGCTCTAACACGCAGCAGAAAAGGGCAGAAGAATGGATCAGATGTGAAAAGGACTCAGACTGCATTTGCTGGTTTTGGCTAGACAAGGAGACACAAGCCAAGAAATGCAGCAGTCTCTAGACACTGAGATCGATCTTCCACTTACAGTCAGCAAGAAAATTGGGACCCCAACCCTACGAACACAGGAAAGTGAACTCAGTCAGTAACCTGAGTGGGCGGGAAATTGACTCTTCCCTACAATCTTCAGAAAGGAACAGAGACTGATACCCTTAATTTAGAACATTGAGAATCCTACTGGGTTTCTGATCTCCACAACTATAACATAACAAATTTGCCTTAAGCCACTATGTATGGGGTAATTTGTTATACAGCAATCAAAAATTAATAGATATTTCAGTGCCAGAAATGAGGTGGTGTTGCAACAAATAATTTTAAAGTGTGGAATCGGTTTCAGTATCAGGCAGTGGGCACAGGCTGGAAGAATTCTGAGAAGCGTGAAAGAAAAATCCTAGATTTCTTTGAATACACTGTTCACAGAAATATGGACATTAAAGATGGTCTGTGAGGGCTCAGAAGGAAGTGAGAAACATTACAGAGAAATTCTCAAGTACCACAAAGAAAACACAATGGTCATGAACAGACAATTAACAGAAATACGGACTCTAAGGGTGCTGCTTCTGAAGGCTCAGAAGGAAATGAGAACACATTATTAGACACCAGAGGAAAGGGGGTTTTTGTTATACAGTGACAGAAATCTCAGCAGGATTTTGTTGTGCATGTATGTAGAAAGCGGAGCTTGTAAGCAATGAACTTGCACGTTTAGCTGAGGAGATTTCCAAGTAGGGTGTTCAAGGTGCAGACTTAGTTCTTTCTCCTTAGAGTAAAATGCAAGAGTAGAAAAATTCGTGGAGGAACTGTTAAACAGAAAGGAACCAGGGCTTGATGAGTTTGGAAATTCTCAGCCTCCCCATATGGCAAAAACAAAAAAAAAAAAAAGTTAAAATTAAGAAATTCATTTTAATTTAAAATTAACAGATTTTCTTAGATTCTTCAGAAAGATCAAAATCAGAGTATTCAGTAACAAAAAAACTCCTTGAAGAGATTAAGTGGGATCCCCTCAACGACCTCAGCAGAAGCCAAAAAGACAGAACAGGTTTCCTTGGGAAAATTTTTGCACAAGCCTCTTTTTCTTAATGGAGTGAATCCCGTGACATCCATAGGAGACCCACAGGGTTCTTGAGAATTTTAAATAAGCAGAGACACTGGCAGCTTGGATTGAAAGGGTCAGAGAGATACCCCGTGAGAAGAATCCAACCCGTTTGAACATAAAATGGTCCAGTGTCAGGGTAAGTAGCAGCATACAGAAGTGAGAGGAAACCCTCAGCTAAGAGTCAGCGATGAACACGGCGCTCAGTCCTACAGCCACAGAAGTGAATTCCGCCAACAACGTAAGTGAACAGGAAACTGATCTGATTCCCCGCAGAGGCCCCAGAATGAAACGCCTACACTGATTTTAACCTGGTGACGCCTGAAGTGGACTTCTGACCTGCAGATCCATCAGATGACAAATCTGTGTTGTTTTATGACACTTAAATGTGTGGAATTTGTTATCGAAGTTATAGAAAATTAATGCAACATTCAACATACTTATTTTTTTTTCTGAATCTGATCATTCTAATACATCACCGTAAGACTCCATCATTCTCTTTTCTTCCCTCCCTGCCCTCCATCCCAAGACTACCTTCTGTCACGGTGGTTTTTTCAGCCTCCTCTCAAGCTGTTTCACTCTTTATGCCTTGTCGTTGCTAAATTGTTAACTAACTTTCTTAGAAATTTATCATGGAAACACTGAATCGGATTCATACTACAAATGATTTATTCTGCTTCACTGACTAAATCTGAATCACTCTGCATTATTGGATGACATTTGTTGATCGCACAGGTGAATTCTGCCAGCAAACCTCAGGGAAGGCCGCCTAATAGTTGTGAATTCTAGGGGCGAATCTGTGCCCTCGACTCTGTGGCAAAGTCTAGACAGGCATGTTCCTTTGCTACACCTTCTCCGTGGAGGCACGTTTACTTCTCTGCGTCCTTCCTCTCAAGTGCCGCCCTGGCGAATCCCAGCTCTCTGGGGGACTGTCCCGTCCGACCCCCGGGCGGCCCTGCACCTCGCCCCCTAGGCCGCAGCCCCGCTCCCCTCTCCGGGCTGATACTTCCCTTGGTTCTGTTCTGTCCCGGCTCTTTACTTTCTGACCATCTCAGAAAAGCATTTAAAGAGAAGCGTTTTATCGTCCTATTTTTGGATTTTTTTCTTTCAATCGCTGCCAGAAATGGAACTCTCCATTTATTTTTTAAACCTCCTCAAATTTATTTAGAAAAATTGAAGTAATACATTTCATTGCCTGTACAAGGGTTTTATTGCCTTAAGTAAAACAGTGACCGAAGAAAGGGCTTTTCCACTCAACTTCACAATGCACTTTACAAGTACTATTCCTGATGGTACCAGGAAAAATAAGTAGCAGGTCACAGGCAATGTGTTTCACATCTTAAAGTCCTCCTTTCTAAAATATACCGATATATCTATATGAAGACTGGTATAGACACCAGACTCTGAATGCAGAAAAATACCATAGTCTTTGAGAATCAAAGACTCTATTAGTCTTTGTAGTGCCTTTATATTTTAAATAAATATTATTGATCTCAAATCTAATTTTAGAGGACATATCTTCTTTTAGGTTTATAAACAAAAGATCCATATATCCTTGATGATATTTACAGGCAGTCTCGATTCACTCAATCAGAGATAATTCCACCCTCTGTGCCTCCGCTGCACGGGATTACACTATGCTGTAATAATTTGTTTACATAAGCGATTTTTTTCTTTTTTTTTTACTAGACTGTGAGCATCTTGAAGAGAGAAACCATATTTACTGAAAGTATTGTAGTAGGCCCAGAACTTAGGTACTGAATCAATACCTGATGAATTTAACCTATGAGTGACGACGTTTAGTAAAATGTAAGAAGTTAATAATTCTATAGTACATATAATTTCAACCTTTTTTGATAATATTAGGAAAAATGTATAATGTTACAAAAACATAATATTGTAGGCCAGCAGAAGTTAACAGCATCACTGATAGAGACCTTCCTTTCTTTCTTTCTGTTTGTTGTCATAATGCACACATTTCATTGCAGAATGAATGAACGAGTGTTTTGACTCTGAAACAAAAGTGATTTGAAATTGTCTTTTACTTGAAGCATCGTTAACAGGATAATAATGTCCAATGAGAGGAAATGCTCAAATGCTTAAAGGAAGTAACACTGTCAGCATTTACATGTTTTCCAGAGTTGAATTTTAAGTAATTTGCATTTACTTACCTCAAAGAGAATCAATATTCTATTGCCAAACAAAGAAATAAGCAAACCCCAAACAACAAAATCTCTGATGACAAGACTACAGGTTGCATCTTCTCACATATTTTTCAAGCTAACAGGGCTGTATCTTATTTTTTTAAATGTTCAACTGAAAAAGGTGTTTAAGATGTCAGCTCCATGTACTTCTATTTTTATGCTAATCATTCCAGAGCAATCACCACTCTAGAGTCTTTAATAAAACATTTAATGGAATGATTCTTCATTTAACTTTCTTTGTCCTTTAGGATATATGCATGTGGGTCCCCCATGCATATTTCAAATGCAAAATAGAGAAACCAAATTCACTGTGTTGATGAACAAAACAGTTTATATTCCCCCTTCTACCAGTTTTGAAAATGTTCCTTTTTGCTATAAGGAGTGAACTTCTCCTTTATTCCCTTACTCTATTATAAAGAAATGTTGTTTTTGCTTTCCTGTCTCCTAGCAATGGAATGCCTCTCTATTTCCACCACCTTTATCAAGATGAGGCCATCATTTCATGCCTTGATATTAGGCATACTAGGTAATTTTCAAGAATCTCTCCTACTTCTAGTATTTTATTGTTAATTTTTTAACTGGTTACCCTGACCATATTGTGGAGTCTTGTACTCAACTGCAACAGTAAAAATGGAACTTAATCACTTGCAGGTGGAGGAAACTGGAAATGAAACTGGAGAGTTTAATATTACCCACCAAAATACATTTATAACCTCCTTCTGCTCTGCTATACAATTATTACATTTTCCTCAAATGCTCTTCATTACAACTCATCACTGTAACACAGTATCTCTGTGTATCACCTTTCATGTTCTTAATGGTCTTCAAACCATTAAAATTGCCTTCTCGTTGTTTCCTCAATCCAAAATTCACAAAATGCTGCTTAATTTATCTTCTCTAGGTAATTTACATAGTGGTAAGAGAACAAAACTTGGGCAATGGATAGACCTCAGCTGGTAACTATGCCACACACCAACTATATAATTTTAGGCAAGGCTCAGATTTTTAATTGTAAAATGAGATTAAGAAGAAGAAGAAGAAGATTTTTGCTTCATGAAACTATGATGATTGTATGACATAAAGCATATAACATGTTTAAGTATAGCCTGGATTGTAACATTAAGTAAATAGTATTATTGCTGTTGGTATTATTATTATTAATTCCATGATGTCCCCATGACTCCAGCCCACATTTGAAAACTCATTCCAGACTCTATTGACTCAGCAATATTGAGCACGACTCAGTATTAATTGTTCTCTAATTGCTTTGTGTATTTGCACAGTGACTTACTTGTGTTGGTATTTTCAGAGAGCGCACTGAAAGGACCTTTGATAAATAGTCACCGAGCACTTTATCACATATTTTGATTATTTTTAAAATTTAAGAAATATTACTGAAAGATAAAATGGGACTTATTTCAAAGAGTGCTAATATCATAGAATGTTTGTCATGGGCCAGAAAATTGCTAGGTGATGAGTACTCACAAATACATTTTAATATTCTGTTGCACAGTTTTGCCATGTAATTTTATTCCTTAAAACTAAGACACACACACACACACACATCTGCACCCCAAGTAAATTGCTTACCTTAAGATTGTTCTGAATTTAGCTTCAAAAATGATCCAAAGTGGATACCTACAAAGAAATAATTATGAAATTATAGTAAGTTAGCTTGAAGATAAAGATATTTTTAGCTTTAGCAATTTTTAATATTTTCCAAAAATCAGTTGCATTTTAATATAATTTTTTACTTATTGCTTTGACCATTATAAAACAGTAAATAGTAGTATATTAATAATATTATATAAGTATGTAAATATACATTATATAAACAGTAAAGTTTTGACATATTTGTAAAACACACTTATAAAATCAGTGAACACATTTAAGCTAAAGGGATTTGACCTGTTTATTGTTTGCAAAGTCTATTGATGGTTTATATCCCAAATATAATCTTACTCAGCATTACTGAATTGTACTAAAAGTGAACATTTTAGATAAAATGGTAATAATGGCACTGCCCCATTTTATGATACGGAACACTAGATGGGAATTTATTTTAGAGAAGCATGTGTGCCCAGCATATGGTTGTTTGCATATCCCATATGTGTGTATACATATTGATAGAAAGTATGGTGATACACACACACACACACACACACACACATAAATATAAAGAAACAAAACAGGTAGACCTAAAACACTTGGTAGATGAAACTAAATTTTCGTGTACAAGTGAATGGATAAATTCACCTCAAGTGTTACCTCGATGATATTAGCAACAATACCAGCAACAAAAATTACGTGTTTAGTTTTATAGTTTATAGAACACTTTTTCTTATTCTTGCACAACTTCATGGTCTTCAGCAACACTCATGGTCATAAACATACTCTCTCCCAACTACTACTAGGGTGAGCTTGTTCTGACTTGACACAGAAGTGTTACATAGAGAGCCTGTCCCGTCAAATGCACATCTGAGAATAGCCAACACATTTAAAATACAAATGCCACTTTCCCTCGTAAACAAAATTCAGTTCAAAAAGCTGTTCATATGGTAAAAGCTTGTCCTTTGGATCTGTCTCAAACATCTCTCCCCACAGAATGATGGCAGATATTAATCAAATAATGACTCAAACCAATATGTAACCATACACCATGGGAAGAAGATCATGTACTTTAAGGATGATGTGGATCCTAATTTAGTGGGGAAGGATCAGGGAGATTCCCAGGGGGAATAAATCTGAGCTGAGAGTTACCAGGCAAAGGCAGAACAGGAGAAAGAGAGACTGCCCGTTTTAGAAGGACTGGCAGGGCAAAGAGCAGAGGCATGAAGGAAAGTGGCATCGTGGAGTAGCAGGAAGAGGCCATAAGGCTGAAACACAGAGATGGAGGGGTGAGGAGTGTGCATGGTGCTGGGGAGGTGAGGAGGGGCCATGGCAGACTGTGAGGGGTTTTTTTCATCTGACACACTACAGGCAGTCATTGAGGTATGGAGAGCTCCTTGAAGACAAGAGGTACAGAAGGTGGAGGAAGGCTGAATGCAGGAAGCCAGTGAGGGGTTACTGGCTCTAGTTCAGGAAAGAGAGGTAGTGGCTTGCCTAGAATATTTGCATGAGGTTGAGAAAATGGGTTTGGTTTAACAAGTTTTGGGCACAGTGTATAGAACAGAGTATAATCTGTCTCCCTCACTTGTTTGTAAGCTCCATGAGCACAGAGACTGTATCCATTTTACTGACCATTACATCCTCTGCCACAATACTTTGCACATAGCAGATACTCCAAAAACTTTTTTTTTTTTAATGAATGAATGGTAGGAAAGGAAAGGAAACTGGAAAGTGTAAGGAACTTCATGACTTAGTGCTATTTACTGTGACAAGAATCTCCAGAAAGGATCAGGTCCGCAAGTGAAATTGTAAGTTTAGATTTAGAAAAAATTGTACTTGTATTGCTTATTAGACATCCAAGAGATCTGAGTAGAAAATTTTAAAGGTCTAAAGCTCAGAAAAGAGATCTTGACAGGACATATAAATTAGGAAGTCATAAGAATATCACTGAAGCCATGGAGTGGATATAATATCTATGCACTGAAACCATGGGAATGGAGGAAACATCTACGGGGAGACACAGATGAATACATATTCACAGATCAGGCACTTATGATGTGTCAGGCTCTGTTCTAAGGGTTTAACATGTTTCAATCCAATGAATCCTCACAATAACCCCATAAAGAATATTCCCCTGATTATCCCACTTTCAAGATGAGAAAACCATGGGCACAGAGAAATTATATAATTTGCCCAAATTCCTACAGCCAGTACGTGGCAGGACTGGGCTGTGGTAGAATTCTAAGCTGGCCTCCAACATCCCCACTCATGATGTATATACCTTATACAATTTCCCTTCCTGTACGGGCAGAACCTGTAAATGTGATGGGATACAAATCCCATGATTCAGTTATTAATCAGTTGACTCTGAGTTAATCAAAGCCAAAAAGGAGATCCTTGTGGGCCTGGTCTCATCAGCTGATCTCTTTAAAGGCAGTTAGGCCCTGTCTGATGCCGGGGATTAGGGCCTATCTGATGTCAGAGATTGGAAGTGTGAGCTGGCCTACGTCCAGGCCACCTGGCAGAGAAGTGCAGTCAGCTTCTAAGAGAGGAGATAGCCCCTGGCCAATAGTCATTCAGAAAATGGAACTTCACAAGAAATTGAATTCTAATGATACCAGTGAGTTTGGGAGAGGACCTCAAGCCCCAGATGGGCCCTGAGCCCTAGCTGACAGCTTGGTTCAGCCTGTGGGGACCCTGAGCCCAGCAGCCTGCTGGCCTCCACCCAAACTACTGGCCTCCAGAACTTAGGATGTAAATACGTGTTTTAAGACACAGTTTGTGGTGAGTTTTTACAGAGCAATAGAAAACTAATGCACACGGTGAAACCTAGGTAGTCAGTTTACATGGATGACGCTGTTCAAGACTTAGCTACCCTGAATGAGGGAGAAGGGTTGGGTAATTGAGAAGGTAAAGAGGACGGGGGCCAGAAGAATGCTCACATTCCAAGAATGGACAGAGGAAAGCGAAGAGGCAAAGGAGACTGAAGGGAGATGAAGAAACCAGTTGCTCATGTAATTGTATATTAATGATACCAAAATTTTTTAGAAAAGGAAAAAAATTATATGCTGCTATATTTATGTAATGATGTTGCTTTTGGGTTCTTTTATTCCAGTACTTCACTTTGATGACTAATTTTAGGGAAAGTAGAAACACCACTGACCAACCCTTCCCTTATTTCATATATGACAATAAAATAACAAAATTCACACTACATTTAAGTTGTTCCTAATACATGGGGGGAAACACTTGTCTCTGAAGAAATTCTTAGAAAAGAAAAAGATTACCCAGGGCTCTCTGACACGTACTCCATGTAGAACTGGGGTCATGTTCAATGGCCCAGCCTGAAGTGAGATTTGAATTTTCTACTTTGAATGATCAAGACAGATGCCGGAAGGGATGGAGACCCACATGTGGGAGCTCAGGGTTGGTGTACCTCCTGGGGTCTTCCATGAATCTCTCCATGTCTGACTTCGTCTCTTAGTCCCCCTGAGGCCTTCTGTCCCAGTGTGGCTGTGGATTCACTGTTCCTAACACTTAAAACATCTATGCAAAGATAGCTTAAGAGGCCAAATACAGTCATTGCTTGAATCCTAAGATTACCACTCCTTCTCCTGCTCACTTGCATTTCAAAGATGTTGAGTGTTTCACGTCTGATTTATGCTCACCTATTCGCCTCCCACTTTCAGCTGCTGATGGTAGGCCAGCTCTGGCTCACAGAGCTGGCCTTGCCAGCGGGCGGGTGACTGCCTTCTAGTACAAGACAAAGCCTGACTCATTAATGAGTCAGACCGTCTTCACAGACAAAAGAGACGTCCGTCACCCTTGCATAGAATTATTTTAAAAAGAGAAGCCTTATCTACCCTTTGGTGTGATCAGTCCTTCCAGGAGACACATCCCATCTTCTTACTCAAAGAGCCCTGAACTTCTAATCAAAACAGGAGTCTTAAACAGAGTGCCTAGACCTTTCTTTGAAGTCCTCTTTTCATTCACAGAATTTGAGGTTAACCTTAAAATGAGGCTTGGTCATTGTTTTTTCTCAAAAAAGGACACTCTCTATGAAAATATGAAAAAAAACAAATATGAGAATAGTTTTGTAACATTAAGAATATGTAGATTTGTAATTGACCCAAAGTGTGCAGTAATATATTACTTACAATAAATTTCTGCCTCATATTGAACTCTAAGGTTTATTTTTGTTTGCTTGCTATTAGCCACACTTCCCAAGCAATTTTGCACCACTTCAAGTAGCCATTTTGTTGGTTCTTTGTGTTTAACCTTGATCTTGGGTCATAAAAACTTGCTGGTGCCTACAAATAACAGAACATCATGGAACTCTCACTTTCTGTTGTCTTTTGTGCAATTCATGGACTTTGATATTTGCATACTTTGGCTTCTGACTGATTATTTCTAAACAGGAATTGGGAGAAAAGGTTCTTCAAGAGAAAGAAACAGTAAATAGTACAAAATTGATGAACCAGGTCTTAATCACAATATATGTATATGTTACCCTTCCTCAGATATCAGACTTAGACAGATGTAAGCAAAGATGTATACCTATTTTGCACTCAAAAATGTAATGGAGAAAAGAATTATAGAGCTAAAGCTGACCTACCCAAGCCTCTGGGTACTTATACCTCATATCTAAAAGTTACCCCAAATTGAGATCTACAGAAGGAAACCTATCTAAAGCAGGATGCAGTAAACATAAAAAAACAATCAATTGAACTCTTCATTTGAATGTTAGCTCTTCTTGAAACAGCACGTAAGGTTATTAAAACAAACCTCTCCTCATGTAGTACATGAAGAAAAATAACCACGTTCATATTAAAACATTAGAAAAAAATACTTCTTAAGGCTTACTTCGCTCTAATTTCTTTGTCAAAAATTTTAATACTTTGATTTTTAAAAAAACACAAAGGAAAGTTTAAAAGATAATATAAACAATAATTGAGGTGTCTTTTTATAATGAAAACAGATTGAAACATAACTAAATTATGGTGAGACTGCAAAATTTCCTCTCATGGATGACAGAAGTACCAACAGATCCATTTCCTTCCTTAGTCATCCAAAAGTGAATTCTAGTCTTTGAAATACTGACACTATAACCATTACCGCCTTCATAGAGTGCCATTCTAACCACACAAAGCCCACACGACTTGGTAATCTGCCAAGCAACTCTTTCAAGTATGGAGCTCCTTCTATCAACAATCCTCTTATAGACCCTAATTCGGAAAAAAATTCTCCCATGTCTGATCTGTCTTGTCCTCATCTCCCTTCCCTGATGAACTTAGCCCACCTGCATCAGTCAAGTGTTTGTCTTACCTCAACATCATCTTGGTCTGCGATTCTGTATTCTTCTGCTGAGATTCTCCCTACCTTCTGCAAACCAGGATCAACTGACTTACAATTACATTCATACAGGTTGGGAAAAACAAGCAAGGAAAAGGCAAATATTTGAAAGTCTGAATTGATAATGTTGAATACGAATCGATACTGTAATAAAAGAGGTAAAAAGGGAATGTACAATAAAATGGCATCAGTAGACACAGAATTAAGCATTTATGTTAAAGATAATAAAGTTTATTGGGTTTGCTGTCTTGCAAATGAGTTTCAGCTACAGGCAAGTTCGCTATAGATTCACTGTGACCAAAGATATTTACAGCAAAGGGTTCTTGGGGTGAAAAGGTTATACCCAACTTTATTTCCAGGTGGCAGGTCAGTCACTAAAATTCCATTCACTCAGAGCGAGTCGGTGTTATCACTGCTGCTTCGGATGCAGCAAGCCGGTCTCTACCTCTGGGCCTCTCTGCACAGCCGTCCCGCACAGTCATCCTCTGGGCCTCTCTGCACAGCTGTCCTGCACAGCCGTCCTCTGGGCCTCTCTGCACAGTCGTCCTGCACAGCCGTCCTCTGGACCTCTCTGCACAGCTGTACCGCACAACTGTCCTCTGGGCCTCTCTGCACATCTGTTCCGCACAACCGTCCTCTGGGCCTCTCTGCACAGCTGTCCTGCACAGCCGTCCTCTCTGCACAGTCGTCCTGCACAGCCGTCCTCTGGGAATCTCTTGCACAGTCGTCTCGCACAGCCATTCTCTGGGCCTCTGTCCTCGGTGCTGCCACCATTCCAGCCTCCACTCCGCTCTCCTCCAGCCTTGCAGCCCCACCACCCCCTCTCGCGCAGAGCACTGGGTGGAACTCCTTATATTAACACAATAATGGCTTATTGCCTAAAGGTGTGTACGCGGTAGCATAGCAACAGGCCAGTTACATTTAAGTTCAGTGAGGATCCTGGCCATAGGAACCCCACTTTATCCACATTTGTTCTGTATGTCTGACACTTCTGGATATTGCAAATCAAGTTAACCAACAAGAACAAGTCGAATACATCTTTGCTCGCACTAAGCTTAAATTTTAGAAAAGGGAGATTCTGAGTGTGCTGATAAAAGGAAGTGCCATGAAGACTGTATATGATCAGACTATATCTGGAGTCCTGTGTCCTATACTGAACATATGTTTCTAACAGTGAAACAAAAAACACAAGTCATGTAAATTAAGGCTTGCTGAGTCATTGGTTTGGAATTTTTCTCCATCCTTTGTGCACAATGGCTTCTTAATAACAAGGATCATTTCTGACACCTGCCATAAAGTTTTTAGAATAGCAACATGAACAAAGCAAAGGTCAGAAAAGAAATTGTTCTTAGGTAAAGAATGCTGAGAATCATAATAAAGCTGAATGCTTTTTGTTTTACTTTCATTTTGGTTTTGCTCTTGGTTTTCAAAGTCTCAGTAGCATACCACTACTGTTCACAACAGCACAAATTTAACATATGAAAGTCAATAAAATGTTATGCTATGTATAATGACAATCATCTCCTAGGTTTATACATCTACTCTTATATTTTATAAGATAAATAGAGCTTTTGAGCATTTGAAAGGGTAAAATATTGCCTGAATCCTCAATGTTCCAGAATATGAATAAAAAAGAAAAATTAAATGCATGTAACCATACTGTCATTTCTCAAATGGAAAGCGCCAAGCTAGTCAGTGCAGAAAGGAAATAAGCTACAGGCTTACATAGAATGTTTTACCAGTTGTTTGTTTCATGCAAGTCTGGAATTCAGTTTTCATTAATTCAGGTCTTCATTTTCAATAGTTTATTGAAGGTGGTACTTTGTACAAACATTAATATCAGGGTCAAGAGATATGTTGGCAATATTGTATTAATCTTCAAAAGAGACACTTCTGATCAACCAAGGAGATGTGTTTATGCCTATTTACCTATAGAAGATCAATTAAAGAAACTTGTGCATTACATACAGATAGAGATATATTAGCTTTTTTCTTAAATACTTTGAATATCACTCTTAGATTATATACACACATATATTTTTAAGGAAGAGGAATCATTGAAAGTAAAAGAATTTTTTAAGTTTTTCATTAACTACCTAATTTGGGTCAACTGTGTAATTCAAATTTCCATGACAGGAAAACTTTTAGAAACTTATGTAATATCTTAGGTGGAGGAAATACAAAATATTCTGCCATTTTCTGAATAACAGGAAGATAAGTAAAATGAGAAAATGATGGAACATACAAAAGACTACGGTCAAACTGAGATTTGTCTGCTTTTAGAAAAGTGAATGAGAAAAATGACTCAATGATATTTCTCTTTTCCTGCCCAGAACTCTGAATAACAGAGTAAACCCAGAGGCACACAGTGTTTTGGACTCTGCCCCTTCTCTGTATTTAAGTCACTCTACGTAACAGGAGTCACTCTGGGAGGAAGTCCGGGAGATACAACACAGTAACACACACATTTGGCCCTGTTTCATCCCCCAACAGCCCACTTCTGAAAAAAGGGGCCTTCAGCTACGTCAGACACCATTCTCCCTCCAGCCATCTCACCCTGAGCCAGCTCCCGATCTCACCCCCCGCCCAGCCCTCCGCACCTCAGATGGCTTGCTCCTGCTTTCCTGCCCTCAAAGGTCTCAAAGCCAATTGCTTAATCACAAGTCATTCAAAAGACACATTTTTTTTTTAGTTCAGATCTTATTTGGCCTTTATGCAGTTTTATCACCCTTAATCCTCCTTCCTGTTTGGAAAACCTTTATTCAGGCAACATCACACGCTCCCTGTCTTTTCTCCACCCTTTCCCCACTCCTTGGTTTCCTCCGTGAGGGCTTTGCCCCTCCTTTGTATAGACAGTCCTCAGACATCTGTCTTGGGTTTTATTTCCTTCCTATGTCTGTTTTCAGTGGACGATTTTGTTCGCCTCTCTTGCGGTGAGCCTAAATATTCACCTAAGGTATTGATTACTAGCTGATAGAAAACATGGCAAAATCCTACCAGTATAAAGTTAATCTTCAAACCATATAGCACTTAAATAAGTATTACACATCTCCCTTCTATTTAAGTTCTTCCCTAATGCTCATTCCAGAAGAAATTTTGGTTATTTATACTCTGGCTTTAAAATTCTCACATCACAATTAAAATTCCTATTCCAGGTACTTGACTATGGAATCCATGTCTCATAAAGTGAATGCAGGAATGTATGATTTCAAAGGGATGCAATTGCTTCAATCAAGGAAAGAACCTATTCTCATTGCTTTTTACTTATACAATACACATAAAGTATAAATTTATCTCTAATGCTCAGATGCTTGAAGGCAGTTTAGAATCAACTCTATTCACAGTTCTGTATACTTCCTATATTATGATATTTTGCAAATAAGACATAAATATGATAAATAAGTTTCTATGAAAAGGTAGAAGTGAAGCCAAAATTAATATTCCAATTTCTGGCTATCTGGGTTTCTCCCAAAGCAAACTTTCTTTAACATATAAAACTATAAGCATGATTTCCTGAGAAATCTAGAGTTATAAGCCCTTGAGACTTCAGTTCTAATCCTCCTCTGACAGTTGCTATGTGATTCTATCCAAATTGTTTGTGTTTATATCCCATTTGTTCTTATTTAGAAAACAATCTACTCCCTCAGCATTACAGCAGAAGTGTTGAGAAGACTAATGGAGTGCATACAACATGGTCTAGGATAAAACAGAAAGATGCAGATGAAGAGGGAAACACTTCTTTCATGTAACTTCAAAAGGAATTTCATGGTTTTCCTTTCCACTGCTACCCTAAACTTTCTTGGAACTGTAGAGGCCACTACCAAGGGGAAAGAAAAACACCCGTCCACCACCACCTTTGCTCTTCTTAACAGCTGGTGCAGAGCGAAGGAATAGGGAATATTGAATTGTCTTTGCCACTACTAAAAATCTTTATAAAATTGGTATGATGAAATAATTGGCATTATTAAACAATAACAACAAATTCCATATTTTATGTTCAATCACCTATGTTTGAGGTCCACCACTCCACCCTAAGCCAATTTTGATTTTACAATCAGCCGTTCTTCTCCTGGATAGCACCATAGGCAACCCCACACCAGTTGCTGGTCCTGCTTGTTAATTCTGCAGCTCAGATGCTCGCAAAAACAGCCACACAAATCTTTCTCCCTTACTAACATTATCAATCATTAGTCATGAATTGAGGTTCTGCAGCAATACAGGTTAGTGATGTATTCTTAGATTCCCTATTCCTGAACTGTCTAAACTAGAACATATCCTCTTCAACAGAGTTTCTCATCTCTAGAATATTTACAAGAATAACTTTATAAAAGAACTAAGACTAGACACTGACTTAAGTTAGTAATTTAAGATGCTCAGTAAATTACCCTAAAGCCAGTGTGAAAAAATGTGCACATTGCCCATTACAGGGGGCCAGGCTGGGGCTGAGCAGATAATTCTAGTTTGTAACCCAAGACAGGTGCTTTTAGCCCAGATTCTAAAATGTTCTGTGATTATATGTAAGCCAACAAGCCTTCAAAGGCATTTTTTTTTTTAGCTATAGTACATTGATATTTATTTCTAATGTGATTTCCTACTAGAATAATGTACATGACTAAGGGTTTCAGGATACCCTATTGGATTTCTTTCCAGGTTTCCCTCAGAGGTACACAAAATATGTGATCAATAAATAAGAATGCCTGAATTTTCTGACTTAATAAGCAAAGTAAGACTTAACTCATGGGATTGGAAAACAATTGATTAAAACTGAAATCCTAACAAGAAAGTTTCCACATCATTAGTTTTGTAATGGGCCTGCCTTTTATTTCATCATCACTAGTAAAATTTAATTGCTTCATGTTTCATATTTATTATTTTGCATACAGCCTATGTCTTAGACTATCCAATATATCTCAAGAAATAGAAATAGCATTCATCAAACTAGGCCAGTCTTAAGTCTATTTTGCATTGTCTCTAATCATTCTCTTTTTTATACACACATTTTGGTAATTCTTGTGATTATATTTTTGTTAATTATATGTTATCTCTTATGCCTTCTGTACCTCTTATGGTGATCTAGTCTCTTGGAACCTTGATATGCAAATTGTATAATGTATAGAGATTAAAAATTCTTTTCATGGCTTCAACATACAAAGCTCTGAATATATACACAAATACATAGTTAATAAAATCTAATGGCAATACACAAAAATTTTGAGATAGAAAATATCTTGTTTTATCTTTAAATACTTTTTTAGTACAAATTCAATTCTCCTAGCACTAGTTTTGTTTCTAATTCCAAATAATATCACACTTACATGGCTCTTTAGAAAAGACTCAGAGGGATTTAATTACTCTGAACATTTTCTAAGTGAAACACTGGACCTAAATGCTATTCTTTTTCCAAATGCCAACTTGGCGAATCTGCCTCCTTGGAATAACTGGGCTGCCAATTGATGGCGCAAGGGACCCTCTTGCCAGGTAACCCTGGCATCCTTTGAGGAGCTAAAGTTGACTGCTTCATAAAGGGGAAAGACTTGGTGATATTTACTAAAATACACAGCTTGCCCTAACTAAGGCTACAGGGTTTCTCAAAACTTGATAGGGTCACAGTTTCAGTTTCATAACCTTAAAAGGAATCGAGTACCAGAGTGCAAAACAACCTAGCAAATCTCTGCAACAAAGTGCTCAAGCCCTGTGTTTCCTCTCCTTAATATATAGCTTTCTCTCTCTCTCTTTTTTTTCCTAATAATGTCGCATCAAAGAGATACTTACAGACATCTAGTTAAGATAACAGGATAAGGATGAAATCCTTCCTAGAGGTATATTTCTACAACTATTACAATTTATTGTTATGTTAAGTATATCTAAACACTGTCCAGAGCCAGGACATGGTGATAACAATTAGGCACTTGCCCCAGGGGCAAACTTTGAGGAGAAGCCCCCAAAATCAGTAATCAAGATCATTAATATTTTAATGTAATATTCTAAAACATCAATATTAATACAAAAATACATGATGAACAAAGTATTAAAATTTCAAAGAAAGGAAACACTTTATATACATCTAGCTAAACAAGTCCTCCGCTTGCGATTTGTTTCATCTTACACTGGTTAACTGTAGAGCAACTATAGTTCTATTCCTAAAAAAAAAAATCATTAAATACTAAATGCAAAAATCTAACACAAATTAACAAATAGAATTTTATTTGTTGGCCATGGACAAATGTGGGATGCACTTTAGCATCTGTTTTTTTCCTGAAAGAATCAAATTGGTTATAATATTTAGTAGAATTAAAACCATGTTTGCTGGGAGGTCCAGTTTAATATATAAAGCTATTCTTTCCCCCTTATTAATAATAATCAAATTATTCATGTGCTTCAGATAAAGATATTATTATAACTACTTAATTTCACCTTGATGGAATTATTCCACTTATCTTAACTCCAAGGTTTTTTGAAAAGCATTTTGAATCTACAAACAATAATAATTATAATTTATATTCCATACAGAAGCATTACAATAAGTGTGACTTTGTAATTTACAATGATGAATTACAACCGCAGGACACCTACATCCTCTCAGACCTTTAGGTTATTCGGCTTTTGGAGGAATGCGTCACCTACACTGACCATCACTGCACACTGTTTTCAGGAAGACCGCCAGAGCTTGAATAGTTACATGTAAAACACAAAAGCTTGTGTATATAAAATCAAAATAAATAATCCTTGACTGCAAAAGAATAAAAGTTGCAATTATTTAAAATTTGAGAAAAAGTAAGCAATGAGTACCGTAGATAATTTCTTGCTGAAGCTCCACTTCCTTGTCTAAGTTTCTCATTTTGCATTTGAAGGAGGGGGCAGCCTTTCAGCTGACCTCGTGCAAACACTGTTGCAAAAAATGAGAGGCCAACCTGTGAGCAATTGCTCTTAGCCAGAAAGAATGCTAATTCTTGGCTTCAGTGCTCTCTTTAAAGACATTATTCAGGCCTTTCTGTGGCATGGAAAACTGTGATCAGCCAGGAACTGTTAGATGAAAATAACCTTTCTTTGTTATAACCCAGAAAATGCAGTACTTATTTCAATCTCATAGGAGACCTTTGTACCTGATTTTTAAAAAAGTAGAGGTAGGAAGAGTGGTGGAATCAGTTGTGGCCTAGCCATTTCCTACAAAGGATATGATTTCCTGACTTACTACATGTTCACAGGGGTTTGAAAGAGGAGTACAACCAAATGCTTCACTGCAAGCACAGCATCATCCTGAAACTGCTCAGGTACACGATACTCACAGAACTCTGGGCACAGCAGAGGGAAAACGGATTTGAGAGTCTTCTCCACTGTATTAGCTGCATGACCAGCTGCTGATTTCTGATTTGAAGTGTCCTTTTCCATAAAACGGCATTACTAATAGCCATGTCATAGAGCTGTGGCAAGGATCAAGTAATGGGACGACTATAATTTATAAATTACAGATTGCTACAAAAATGTCATGAAGGAATTTAAAAGGTAACAAATATATTTTCTTAGAATAAGAAGTTTGTAAGAATATGAAGTAAAGTTCTAGAGCCAATCTCCATCTGTGTGGGAGGAAAACTGATCCAAAATTGTTGTGCTATCAATCCATAGAAGCATAAGCTGATAAAACAAGATATTGCAATGAAACCATTTCCTACATTAAGATTTTCCCTCTTGGGACATGAATTCAAAGACTGAAGAAATATTAATGATCCTTACAATTTAGTAAGTTTGGAAAGTCAGTTCATTAGAAAGAAACACTTTAAGTTATTTTTACTTACAAAAAAAGAAACGGAAAAAATCAGAAAAGTGGATGGAAAGTTAACTCAGTTTGATTACTTTTCAAGTAATATTTAACACCAGAAGAATGGACACTAAAAATAAGACAGTTCCATTAGAAGGAATAACTGAAGAGTAAATATTTTATATCATAGTATCATTGGACCACTAGTCATTAGCAGAGTAGATATTATGTAAAATAAATAGGAAATTTCCAAATACTCTTATTATGTATTTAAAAATGTATAGTTCCTTTCATGTTACATTTGCTTTCCTTAGAGTAACTTTCTAAAACCCAGCCATGTTTCTTATAGCACAAGAATTGTGCAAAAAGTATACAAAGCTCTTAAATTAATTTTTTTATCTTGATCAATTTCTCTTTCCTCTTTATTCTACAAACCCTCCCTGAGAAATGTTACCCACTCTGGGTTTTCATTACTAGTCACATATGATTCTCAAATCTATTTCCATTGCTACACCCTCTTCAGAAGTCGACACTCCTAGTTTCAATGATCTACTGGACAAGATACTTGGATATTTCCCACAGACTCCTTGGCCTGTCCCAAACGAGCTCAACATCTCCCACCTGCTGACATTTGCTCCTGTCCCTATATCCCAGTCTGACTGAAAAGAACTGCTACTAACCGTAACTTACATCTAACGTGGGGGTCACAACCTTGCCTGACCTCAGATGCACCTGAGCTGTCACCAAGTTAAACAGATTCTACTTCTAAAATATTCACCATACTGGATTTCATCCTCACTCTCCAATTTCTCTTCTTATCCTCTCTGCCATGCACCAGGGTGTTACTATACCGTTTATCTATTTTGAAACACACCTTTGGGGTTTACTGGATACGTTGAATAGGAGAATCTGCTCAAGGAGTATAGGAAAGTTAGTATCCCTGCCCCACTAAATGCATGTAGCACCCTATACAGCCAACCTCCCCCATCACACACAGTCCTACATATCTCAGCAGGCAATCTCAGAGTTCTAAATAACTCATTAAATGTTTAATCTCATCCTGCCTCTGAGCCTTTGAGACCTACTCTTCAGTGCCTTTGCAATGCTCCTCCCTCCAAAATCTACCTAGAAAACTGACAGGCACCTCTCAGTCCTCAGCCTATAGGACCTTTTCTTCTCTGAAAGTGTCTCCTAGCTAAACTAGCCATGCTCATCTCTACCTTCCATAGAAATGGATAGATATTTTGCACAGAACTTGCGAAGGTTTATTTTAATTTGTTTTTGCATGTCTGACTCCCTTTAAGACTATGAGCTCCATCAAGGCACAAACCATAGTTTTTCATTTTTATATCTCCAGTGACCTGTGTAGAGCAGGAGAATAAATGTGTGACCCCATTCATTCTTTCATGATTAAACAATGTTTTAAATTTTCTATTGGCAAAAAACAATATGGAATGGGCAGAGGATCTGAAGACACTTCTCCAAAGAAGAAACTCAGACAGCCAACAGGCACATGAAAAGATGCTCTACATCTCTAATCATCAGAGAAATGCAGATTAAAACCACAATGAGACATCACCTCACACCAGTAAGGATGGCCAACATCCAAAAGACAAGCAACAACAAATGTTGGCGAGGATGTGGAGAAAAGGGAACCCTCCTACACTGCTGGTGGGAATGCAAATTAGTTCAACCATTGTGGAAAGCAGTATGGAGGTTCCTCAAAAAACTCAAAATAGAAATATTATTTGACCCAGGAATCCCACTCCTAGGAATTTCCCCTTAGAATGCAGCAGCCCAGTTTGAAAAAGACATATGCACCCCTATGTTTATCGCAGCACTATTTACAATAGCCAAGAAATGGAAGCAACCTAAGTGTCCATCAGTAGATGAATGGATAAAGAAGAGGTGGTACATATACACAATGGAATATTATACAGCCATAAGAAGAAAACAAATCCAGACATTTGTAACAACATGGATGGAGCTAGAGGGTATTATGCTCAGTGAAATAAGCCAGGTGGAAAAAGACAAGAATCAAATGATTTCACTCATCTGTGGAGTATAAGAACAAAGAAAAGAACTGAAGTAACAAAACATCAGCAGACTCACAGAACCCAAGAATGGAATAAGTTACCAAAGGGAAAGGGACTGGGGAGGATGGGTGGGAAGGGAGGGACAAGGCGGAAAAGGGACATTACGATTATCAGACATAATGTGGGGGGGTGCGCATTGGGAGGGCTGTACAACTCAGAGAAGTACTGATTCTATAGCATCTCAGTATGCTGATGGACAGTGACTGTAAGCGGGTATGTGGGGGGGACTTGATGAAGTGGGGAGTTTAGTAACCATAATGTTGCACATGTAATTGCAGATTAAAGATACCAAAATAAAAAAAAACAATATGGATAAATGTTATACAAGTTGTTTCTAACTGTTCTTGCCAAAGTTACAAGGATTTTTGGTTATCAAAATCAATACTTGCTTTTCTGTTCTCATGTTACTTACCTCTTAGGAGCATTCAACAGAAAAGTTAACCACTTAACTCCAACTTGAAACAAACTTTTTCCTTGACTCAATTAGTCAAATGCTTACATCTTTCCTTTTAGTTTGCTAACCTCTCCTCGCTCTCCTTTGCTGGTTCTTACCCATCAATTCTCGCTCTGAAGTTAGTACACTTCAGGACTCCTCTATCTGAACACTCCCCCCAGGTGACCACATTAGGACTCCCTAATCTATATAACCATTTCCAATTTTTCCTGTGGGCCCCATACTTATATCTTACTGCTGAACTGACATCTCTAGTTGGATGTCAAAGAGGCATCTAAACAACATGGCCAAACTTGACATATTCTTCCTACTAGTTCCTTTCTGACTCTTCTCCACAGCAAATTCACACCATCTTCCTCTTCCCCATTTGTGCTGTAGCTCATGCCATAAAACAAGAATCGTTAATGCTGATTTCTTTATTGACCCTATTCTCCCCATATCGAATCTGTCATCAAGTTTTGTTATCAATATCCTCAATTGACCGAATATCCTTCTATATATATGAAAATACCCTCTTATATTACATATAATGACATATTTATATGTCTGACCTAAAATATATAATATGAAGCACTGCACCTAATTACTGTAAATACACATTCCAGTGCTTACGAAACATTTACACATATTGTTCTTATGCTGGACTATAAAGCAAGATTCACAAATTAAATAGATCATATTCTCTAATCTCACTGGAAATTGAACTTGAAATCAGTAACAAAGAGATGACCACAGAATCCTCAAAAGTTGAGAAATTAAGCAATATCCTGCTAAATAATCCATGATTCAACGCCTAGAGTGTATCATTTCATGAAGGAAGGGATTATAAGGGATAGTTTCTGAGATGCTTCTAACTGTATGCTTCTACTTGCTTCTGTCCAAGACAGCCTTAAAGTTCCTCTCAGCTTCATTAAAGTTTAGACAGGTTTCTTCCTGTAGGCCCCAGACCTCCCTTCTCTTAAAGCATTTACTTTAGACAACTTGTGATTGTGAATTCTTTCTCTGCATGTTTGAGATGTAAATTTTCTACCAGCTGAGAAAGTCTTTCAGGGGGACATGGGAGCCATCCCTTTGAAATGTAATCGTCAAGAATAATAGCAACCCTACCTTTCCTTCCCCGGTCTCAACAGTCTCTCTCCTCTACTGCAATAGTCTTGAATAAAGTCTTCCTTACCTGTTTAACTGGACTAGTGCCATTTTTCTTTTATTCTTCCAACTGGTGGTTTCCAGAAAAGCCATCAATAAACAGCTATGGTAGATTATATTACTGTTTACCGAATAATTACTTTCCCCCACTCCAACCTTTCTACAGAAAGAGCATGTTTTCCCATTCTTAATTTTGAACTTAGCCATGTGACTAACTTGGCTAATGGAAAGCATTCGTGTGAGCAGGTGTGAATGAGCCATCCCTGAGCAAAGCCTTTAGAAGTACTCACCTGGGTTGGCCTGGAGCATGCTATTCCTATCCCCAATTCCTTACCCCCGACTCACACCCCCTCTACCTCCTGCCATAAGAAAAGCATGCCCAGGTGCATACTGAATCCCTCATGAGAAACGCTGAGAGACTCCATGACTGGAGACAAAAGCTTGGAGCAAAGCTGCTGCAGGCAGTGCCAGCACACATGAATGAGAAAGAAGTGTCTGGTAGGCTACTCGATTTTGAGAATAAGGCAACTTACGCGCTTTTCAATAAAGGAGCCATGGATGTGGCATCCTTGGGAAGCCCCCGTTTCCTCTTTTTGTTCTGTGGCACTCTCAGCAAAGATCAAAATCTTTAACATGACCTACAATGCCCTGCATGATCTGTTCTCAATCATCTCTTCAACCTCAGCTATTTCCATTTTCTTTTCTCTGCACGCTAGGCATGGAGACCTTCTTCGGATTCACTCAATACACCATAATCCTTTCCTCAATACAACATTTGCTCTTTCTATAGCTTTATGTCCTAGAAAATTCCTAGCTACCTAAACCCCTTCCCCTTTGCCTCATTTATTTAATAAAGTTTTATTAGACCTTCACATCTTCACTTAAATCAGCTTCACTCAAGGTTCCTTTAATGTGCAGATGTATAAGTTAGTTTCATTTGCCTTCAGACCACTCAACTCACTTTTTAATTATATACTTTCATTATTATTTTTTATTATTATTATGTGATTAATTTCTGTCTCAGACACTATATAAAAGCCATAGAAGAAAAGGAACCATGTATGATTTTACTTACCATCGTATCGCCAGAGACTGCACACGGTATAGCACAAAGTAGCCTCTGTCAATTCTTATGCATAAAGAGCAAAGACTCAAATTCAGCTCCTCATATACAAGTCCATTCCTCTTTTACTATTATATGCAGTAGAGTAGCTACCCTTGTATATTATACAAGGAGGCTTACATTTTTACTGGTTTTGTTTTATTTTGAACTCATGCTCAGTTTTTTTGATAACACATGTTACTTATCTCAAACGTTGCAGATAATTGTTCTGCTTAAGTAGAATTTTATTTTGAATAAATTCTGATCAATTCTCTAAATTTTCAAGATTATTTTAAATCTAGTATGTCCTCTAAGGCAATAGCCTATACTGTGTGCCCATGGACCAATCCTTCTCTCTCTCACCTTGACTATTAGCTACAAAGGTACAGAGTATACTTAGCAGTCCATCACTGATGAATGGATTCCATAAAATGTCAAGGGTCTTCCCTAAATCTCTCTTGTGTGGTACTTTAAGCCAATTTCCTCTTCTCTGGAAATTGTACATGGCTAACTTAGAAGTGACCTTTTGTATTTATAAAAGTGAAATCCATGTACTCTGGATTCCTCTCAACAGAAAAAACAAATCTAGTTTAAATGAAATATATGCCTAGTTGTAGTAGCCAAAAAGGTCAATTCAGTTGAGTCTTACTAAATGAAAGAGAAATAAAGTGCAGTCTGGAATATAAAGACCCTGACATGTCTACTCTAGTCAACATGCATGGCAACAACTGATGCTAACGAAAAACACAGAGCAGTTACCCGCACTGACATTCAGCTGACAAATTGGAATTCTGGTGTTAATTTTAAGTTTCAATTAAGCTTAGAAATTTAGCTTATTCAAAACAAATTTCTAATTTCTCTGGTTCTAGCCCTTAACGATTATTCATTGAAAAAACAGAGCTCTCCAAATACAAATGAACAGGAAAAAGGAAAAAAAAATCCACATAAGGAAAAAATGGTAACTTTAAAATAATAATAATAAAGTGAATATAAAATAAATTTTCATATATGCAACTGCTACAAATCAGTAGTAAAAATAATTACTACTCTACAGACTATTTTTAACTCATCCACCCAAGATGTAACTTAAAACTCAAAATACGTTCTCATGCCACATGTCCAATGCCAAGCTGACAGCCAGTAATCAAAAATGAGTGAATCACATATGTCAGAAATAGTTCACTAAAATTTTACAGGGAAGAAAAAAAAGAAAACCGCAAATTAAAAAGCAGAAGTACTCCAGTGAGTATTGACGAGAACAAATATTATAATTTCCTGAGCTTAAATTATATACTTAAAAATAAAATACTTAAAAATTAAATACTTATATACTTAAAAAAGATAACCCTTCACTATTTTATGAGAAAATTGTGTTACATAAATGAAAGGAAGTATTATTATTTATTTCAGAGTATATTTTTCTAAGAATTGATACAAATAGGAAATAGTACAAGCTTGAACATGCTTAGATAAATCCATTAATAGTTCCAGAGTAAATGCATTAAATAAGTATCTTCCAAGTTGCATTTTGCTTAGCAATGTTAATGTGTTTATTTGAAAAAAAGGTTACCTCTCAAATACATTTGTGAGATATTACATATATTTTTCCCTGAATGCTAATTAATTTTCTCTGGAGATTACAATGCACATTTCCAATAAAACTGTTTAATTTGCCTAATCCAGATTTTCTTTTCTAAACTCATTTGACAGAGTTATTTTTTCCAAGGTCAGTGTTTTGGAGCATATATACAGTAGTTTGAATAAAGTTGAAAACAGGGAAACCAGGCAACAGAATGCATCTCTAGCCTTTAACTATGAGATCGAAGAGGAAATGTTGTGCAACACGCCTCTCATTAGAACTAGTAAGGTTCTGGTTGTACCAGCCAAAACTGACCCCATGTGGAAAATCATATGGAATAACTATTAATTGAATAAATTGAACTGTAGCTCATTTATATCCTTATAAAATAAAAATAAAACACAGACCAAATACCAAAAACTACTATTCAAAAACATTTATCTCCAAAAAAAAATTTCAAACTATTTTGAAAACTCACATTGAATATCTCAGAAAATAACCCACCCCACACCAAAAGAAATCCTAGTAAAATTATCTGATTTCAAAGAGAAAGAAAAAAAATATCTTGGTCATCCATAGACAATGATCAAGTTACTTGTTAGAGAAAGAAAATCAGACTATTTCAACAGTACCTCTTTATATATATATATATATATCACCCATCTATGGCACCTTTTATCTACTAAAATATATATACAAATATAAGTTTTATAAAAACAATGTAAGTATAAACTATTATTTTTAATAAATAAAGGGATGAAAAGAATAGAGTGCAGACATGAGACACAAACTATATTTTTTAAACATAATTTGTTTTGTATTTTTGTCACTGAGCCATGTAAATATTTCAGGCAGTTAGTGAAATATTTTCTATATTTATTCTTATTTTTATAAAACAAAACCAAAATGTAAACAAGGAGATTCTAAAATTAAAAATAAAATAAAACCAACAAACCCAAACGTATGTCCAGTTGGTGCTATAACCACAAAGAGGAACTGTTCCAAATGAGAAGCTGCTTATCAACAGGCATAAAGTCTCAGTCATGCACAATGAATAAGTTCTAGAGATCCACTGTCCAGCATTGTCCCTGGAGTTAATAATACGGCATTGTACACATAAAATTTTGTTAAGAAGGTAGATCTTATGCTCTTAACACAATAAAAAAAAATTTTAAAATACATATATGCAGTAATTTGACTATAGATTCCTACTGTGTATTCTGTGGGAAAAAAGAACTGCAAAAAAAAAAAAGAATTACCTGCTATCAGTAATAATAATGTTACTTTTGTAGACTCTGTGTGAATGAAATAATGTTGAATGAAATAAATGTGTAATTTTTGTGATAATATGTTTTTATCACCCCTGTTTTCCTGAGGCAGGGATTCTTGGCATGGAAGAAAGGAGATAAAGATGTAAGACAGAAGAGAACTAAAATCCCTAAAGCCTCAAATTTCAATTGTAAAATTAGTATGAACTCATAAGATATTTGATGTTCAAAATCAAAACAAATTTTTCCTACTCTGTCAACTAAAAAAACCCAGACAAACAATTGTCAACCCAGTAGCAATAAGTTCCTCTAGCACCAAAATTCAAGATTTTATATACCAAAGCAATTATAGAACTTGGAGACAATGGATAATTCCAGATCTAAGGCATGTTCTATACCAGTGGGTAGAGGAACATGAAAACTACATTTACCTAGAGCTGATAGTTGAGGAAACTGAGTTTTATGTGCTTAAGGATTCTTTATACTCTCCTGTCTAGTATTGTACATTTAACACATTTTTCATAATACAAACAAAACAAAACAGAACCAAATCTCATTGTCTGGATGTAAAACTTCACAACATAAAGTGTCTGTAAATACCTCAAATCTAGAAAACACAATTCTGAAGAAGTTCTAAAGGGGTACATTTCAACAGGAATCTAAATAATGGTAACCTCTTGCAATTACAGTCTGATATTTACTTCAAAAAGTTGCATGTATTTTTAGCTCAAGGTCTGCTATAGATAGAATTGTGTCTCCTCCAAAGTCCTATGTTGAAGCCATAACGCCCAGTGGGACAGTATTTGGCGATGGGGCCTTTGAGAATAAGCAGGTTTTGATGAGGTCAAGTGGGAAAGGCCCCCAGAATGGGATTAATGTCCTTCTAAGAGATGCCTGAGAGCTGCATCTCTTCCCCTGTGCCATGTGAGGACACAGCAAGAAAGTGACAGTCTCAGAGGTAGAAAGACTTTCTCACCAGAACCCAGCCATAATATTGGACTTCCAGCATCCAGAACTGTGACAAAATAAAAGTCTGTCATTTCAGTCACCCAGTTTAGGGTATTTTGTTACGGTAGGTGGGCCTTTGGTTTGGTAGAAGAAATGGTAAAAGAATTTAAAATGGTAGCAGATTTCTTTTTAAGTTGCTTATAGAATCCTCAAAACACGAAAAGAACAATTTGTTTTGAACTTGAAATATTGAGTATATAAACATAAATTAACTACTGTGTAAAATATTCATAGTACCAGAGGCTTAAAAATGTAAATGATTAGAAACATTAAATCACTGATGTAATTCCAGGATGGTACTTTATAAAAATAGGGCAGTAATTAGAGTCATGCTACTTAATAACCATCTGCAATGTGGAAGAAATTTCCTGCCGTGGGCATCAAATTAAGGTGATAGTTTTATTCTGTGTAAAAAGATGAATAACACATATCTGGTCTGTTAAAGGGAAAAGGACAGGAAATGAATTTACATTTGTTATCTTAATTAATCCTTGACACACCAAGGGCCTGTTCTACTATTCCAGGCTATTTCTAGTTTCCCATATATAAACTAAATAGCACGTTAATGAATTACCTAATAGTTCTACTCATTACCAAAACATGTGAACATAAATTTATCTCTAGCACTTTGTATTTAGTACAAAAATATAGAAGATACTTATTTTACATGTAAAGAAAGAACAACTGAAGATAACAATGGTTTTTCTGTTTTCTTTTCTTTTTCACGAATGAGATTTTTGATTCGTCTGTGGTCTGGTTTCCCGAGAAGGCGAGCAAAGGATGCAGTCATGCTGAAGGGGACATCAGGTTCGCAGCTGTCGGGTGCTAATCCCACAATTCAAATAATGGCAAGGCAGAACGGTATAGTGACAGTTGAGACCAATAACTCAGGAGGCAGCTATACTTCAAATTCATTATCCCACTGGTAAGAATTTCTAGAGCCCGTGACACCATCTTTGATTACTAACTTTAATAACTTAACCACCACGGAGCAAACAGAGCAGCCTTACTTTACGGCTTCTCCCTACTTGTGTCTCTAATTCACCTTTCTTGAGGAGAGCTCCATCGGGCTGTGAACAGAGACTCTTATAAGAATGAAGGCTTTGAGTTAGAGAATTGATTTAAAAAGGATATTGAGATTCTGGAAGAAGTCACAGGCAAGTGAGAGAAAATATTTAACCTTATGAATATCCATTCCTTCATTCATTCAACAACTAATTCTCGGCTGCCTACTACGTGCCAGTAAAATGTCTGGGAAATCAGCCATGAGCAAAATCACTGTTTTCAAAATACTTATATTCTATCAAAGAACCAGTGTATAAAGACAAGTAAATGAACAAGATAGTCACATTAGTTATGAATGCTATTAAAATGTAAAACAAGTGAAATACAAAGGGGACTGTGCCTTGAGGAACTATTTTAGATTGTAATAGCAGCAAAGCCTGTGAAGGAGGTGATGGCTGAGCAGATACCTAATTGATGAGAAGGAACAAGCCACGGGGAGCCCTGGGGGGGAATATTCTCGGCAAGCGGACATCAGGGGCTCTGGCTCTCCCTAACAATCTCAGCTTTGAATCTCAAGATGTTGGACTGAACCATCCAGTACCCCTTCTTGGCCCAGCCCTCTAATGATCTCTCAGAAATCTTGGCTCACAGACTCCAATACTAATCTCGCCTCAGTTTTCGGTGGCTTTAACATCTATATGCACAACACATGGCCGTTACTCCTTGGCTTCCTCTGGCTCAGTGATCTTGTCCCAGCATCTCTGGTCAGACCAGTAGGGAAATGCCTCCAGAACCTCAGCTGGTAGCATCACCCTTCGCACGTCCTTGCTTCTTCCAAGCTCGCTCACTCTACGGACCCTGACTGCAATGCTCCTGACCCCCCAAGAGGCCCCACCGCTCGAGTCCACAGGTGCACTGTCCCTCATCCCCACTCACGTCCTCACGACTCTCCTTGCCCATCATAGATTTCATGAAACATCTCAAAAGTCACTCTATGATATAAACCTCCAACTCCTTTCCCCTTGCTTGCTTTGCTCTATTCTTGACTAAATTCAATCCTCGTTAAAATCAGTTCCGCCTTTTCTGTGCCTGCACCTGTGTAGCTAAACATGGCAGGAAAACACATCACACCCTACAACCACACTGAATGGGTTCACCTGACATTCATGAATGGGCCCCTGAAGGGGCTGTTAAACCAAACCACTCAGCCTCCCATTCTCCTCAGCCAGGATCTTATCCTCACTCGTCTCCCCTCACCCTGTGAACATCTCTCCCATCCCATTTCCATTCTTACTGAGTAAACACCATAGGTGTTACTGTCTACAAAATTAAAACTTCTACTTGTGCATAAATTTAATGTAAATTTACAAAAAGTCCCATCCCACTAGCTTACTACATCCCTCCAGTAAGTTTCCCCTTTTCTCCTCATATGAACACTTTTTTTCAACAGCCATTGTTCATTCCTATCAACATGCAAATCTGCTGTTACTTGGCTTCTCCCATAGATTTCTTTGGGAGAATAAATAAATAAGAAGCAAGAAGATAAATTTTTTTTCTTGTAAGAACAAGTAAATAAATAGTAAGAATAACCAAGGAATTTTTAAACCTTACAGAATTTATGAGTGTGTGATTATATTAAAAGTATTAGAACATATAACAAAACAACAATATGAAAATGGTACTAAAAATAGAAAGAGTATTTTTTTAAGACTAGAGGTAAAGAAACAGACCTAACATTAGAAGTGATAATTAAGGCATTTCAAAACAAAAAGGAGAGTAGGTAGGCTGGGGGAGAAAAAGCAAAACTACGAACATATTGACCACTTGGGAAAAATTTGCAATGTAAATAAATTTGTAACATAATAGAAAAGAAGAAAATATTAAAACACAAATACTGCAAGTTTGTGTTAATGTTACAAATTAAATATTAATTTAATGTGATAAATTATTACCCAAATAAAAAACCTGGGCAACGCACATGATTAAGAAATTCAAAGAAGATAGATAGCCAGTAATATATGAAAAATATTTAACTTTACAAGTACACGATAGTATAAAATACAACAAAACATGAGATACCTGTATTGGTTATATTATATATTTAATATGTTTAAACTTATAATTATCATATATATGTGTGTATATACATTCATAAACACACACACGTCTATAAATACAATGTACCCAGTATTGTAAAACATACAAGAAAGTAAGGATTCTCATAATAGTTGATATATCAGCTGATAACTTCCTGAAGGTAACTCAGCAATAGGAAACTAAAGTCTAAAAAATGTGGTTATTTTATAACAGCAAAAATAAAAAACAATATACATTTCCAACAGTAGATTAATTAAATATATGCTAAGACATCCTTATGCTAGGCTATGATGGAGCAGCTAAAAATCACAATCTTGAAGAAGGTGTAAGGGTATCTGCTGCTGCTCCAGGCACACTGCCACGTCTAAAAGTAGGTCGCAAAACAGTCTGAAATAAATGCTCTCATGTTTCTAAAATATTCATTATAACTGAAATGCCAAAAAATAATAGGATAGCAGAATATTAGGTGGCCATTCTAATTACAGAGCCATGGGTAATTGTAATTTTCTTCCGTGTTTTCCACCATGTTAACAGCGCTCTGCTCACAAAGTTAAGAAAGCAACACATACTGAAGGTGGAGACGGTGGAAAGGAAGGAAAGCAAGCTTATCTTCTCCTCACTCCTTTCGGTGGGCATTGGTCAGAATCAGCAGAGCCCCTGGGTGGGCAGATGGTCTGTGAGCCCCTGCATGGGAAAAGTCGCTTATTGCAGGGCCGGGACAAACCCCACACTTCCCTCGCCACCCTGTCTGCAGGGATTTCATGGTTAAAACCAAACAGGCAATGGCATACAGTGTAGTGCTGAAGAGATTCTAGGCTCTCCGTCCCATGCCTGTAGCCTGGGCAATCATAGACTATTTCTGAACTTCAGTTTTAATTATAAAACGAATGGATTGAATGAGATATCCACTTTAGTACCTTACTTTAGTTCCTTAATTATGTATTCATTGTATTTAGTAATAGAGAAGCAAATAGAGGGGATGCATCATTATGGTTTTTATAAGTCAGTTATCACATATCTAAAAAAAGATTCTAAGATGTTGTAGACTTTAAAATGTTACACTTCAAATTTTTTGTCTCTGACTTCTGTGATATCATTTTAAAACATTAAATACTAATCAAAATTATTGGAAACTCCTAGTTACAGAGATGAGAATTACAGACAATTTGATGTACCATGGAATTGTCTTATTTGGATTAAATTAATTAACCACTGCTTATTTTAAATAACCAAAACTGAAATCTACAATTATTAACCAAATCAAAATCCACAAAATCAACAAACTGAAACCCACACTTGGGTCACATTCATTAATCACACAGCACCAGAAGGCAGAATGCGGGAAAAGCCTGATCCTGTACAGAAAAGCTAATGAAATATGTTTCAAAATCATTATCAGATGAGGATAAAGCTTCCACCATTTGAACTATTTCCTATGTTTACATACTTCAATATTTTAACAGGAGTTTCTAAGTACAGAACTTTAAAAAAGTTGTAAAGTTACAGTCTCTTGAATCAAGCCAGAGAATATTATTCATAGGACAATGAATGTGCTACACACACCATAGCTCTGAATCAGTGAATTCGGGACAAGTTCAATTGCCCCAAAGCCTGGGCTAATAAACATCGAACAGAGCAGCCACTGTGAGCGGAGGCTCATCTAGTATAAACACGTGGTCACGTCGCGTACTGAAGTCTTTGTTCTTACGTTAGTGCAGTTTTCAAAGGGAATTATATATTCTGTTTATTTTGTCCATTTCCCATAAAAAACTAAGTGTTTTATAAATGTATATTTTACAGATATGACATTTAAAAAATTTCAAATATCAAGTAAAAAGATGAAGCATCACTCCAATCATGTCAGATAAATAAAAACAGAAATGATGATAAGAAATTGGATTGTAAGAAGCACCAAATATAGGTCACAAGATTTTGCAGATGTGCCCTGTCAATGATCATTTTCTCATAATAAAATCTGACTTGCAAGGCTCTTTAGAGAACATAAAATCTCATTTGACCTGTGTAACAACACTTTGCCACTGAACAGATATCGCTGATCTACACACGCAGGAGCTATGGCTCCACGAGGCTCTCTCCTCTGCTCACAGAGCTGGAGAAATTGTGGGGACAGAACCCCAGGCTTCTGAAACCTATTACATTGTTCTTCTCACTGAACCATAGGGTTTCTGTTAAGTTTTGTTCATGTCAATGCCAGGAACTGAAAATCAAGGTTGCCTGTCCTGCACTGTAGATGGCTTTCCTCTCACGAGGTCCGGTGGCCCACGCGCCCCGCACGCCCCGCCAACTTGCCATAGTTCTGACATATACCCTGGAACCACCTCTTTCCTTTCTCTCTCATTTGACTCTTTCACCTGACACAAAATTTTTAAATGTTCAAGGCTTCCCAGGCTAAAAGAAACCGTCTACACTAGAATGTAAGATATTTGAGGACTGGGATTTTGGTCCATTTTGTTCACATTGTTCAAGGCTACCTTGAATAATGTCTGGAACAAGGGAGATACTTAGTACATGTTTATTAAAATATAAAACTTCCCTCGACTCCACCTCACTTAAAAGCTACTAACCTCTCACGTTCCCTTTCACTGTCCTATTTAAATATCTTGAAACATCAGCTCACTGTATTGTAGCTTCAAACCCATCAATCTTTAGAAACAATTGCCAATTAGATAATCAATAAACCCCTATTTATCAAAATGTACTGATCTTTTTTAGTTCACCCTATTAGAATTCATTTAAAAACTCTGCAGTGTCTCTTGTAAATGTTCATCTAGTTACTACTATGCTATTTTGTCCTCCTCTTCTTTATCCTCTCTGTTTTCTTTCTCCTTTCCCAGCCTCTCTCCCCTCACCCACACAAAGAGGAAACCCTCTCATGATGACCTTGGTCTGCCCCCCTCTGCTGGTTCTCTCCCCGTCCATATCTCCTACAACATGGTTTAAATGACCATATCTGTGTCATTGACACCCAAGTCTGTTTCTAGTCTCCATCTCCTGACTGAGCAAAGGATTGCTTATCTCTCTTCTTGAATGCCCCACCAGACCTCAAGACACAACATCCTCAAAATAAATATATATTTTTAATAATATCCTTTCACCAAACTGCATTCTCTTGGGTTTTCACACTTCTATGCTCTCACTAGCATTTTTCTCTTATTCTGATTCTCAGATTATGTCTATGCTTTCTGTTTCTTGGAGAAAAACAGATACAATCAAAAGAGAACTTCTAAATATTGCTAGCACCTAATCTGACAACTTGTTTTCATCTGTATCCCTATATTACACCTTCTCTGTTAATACATATGAGCTGCCCTACTCCTACCTAGAGCAAACCCCTCCTTATGTACGTGGAACCCATCCATGCCTTTTAAGCTATACAAAGACAATACTCCAGAATATATCTTCCTTCTCTCCTGGCTCGATTTTTCCACTCTATTGGATGATTCCCAACATCACACAAACCTGACTTGAAAACTTTTCCATCTTAACAAAACAAACTCTTGATCCACATTTCCATCCAACTGTTTTTCCATCTGTCTGCTTTCCTTCACAGCAAAACTCAAAAGAGCCATAAATACTACATCCCCTTTCTCTTCTCCCATTCTCTTGAACCTGTTTAGTCAGGCTTATATTTTTACCAATCCATGCAATAGCTCTTGTCAAGGCCCCAGAGAGTTCTACATCACCAAACGAATGGTCAAGCCTCAGTTCTCATTTTAAAGGCACCAGTAGGAGCTATTTGACACATCACATCACACCTTCCTTCTTGAGACAGTTTCAAGGCTTCCCTGACCACACACATAAAGTAGTGAAAATCCTGCCCCTGACACACCAGACCCCAAAGGTCCTTCTTCCCCAGACTCCCTCTCTCCATTATCCAGCTTTACTAAAGCTCTTCTTAGCACCTTTAACTACCTGACATATATTTGCTTTTGTGAATGTAATCTTAATGAGGGCAAGGACTTTGTGTTTATATCAGGTTACAGCCCATATCAGACACTCACTAAATATCATTTATACTATTTATTTTCACTATTTATACTATTATACTTATTCATGATTTTGTTTCAGAGCTCCCTAATTCTAATTCTTACATGCACTGTATCACGTAACAACCAAATAAATGAATATTTGTCTCAATTTTCTTTCCTTTTAAATCTACATTCTTTGTGATTATCATTCTAAAGGATAAATCAAATTCTATAGCAAACAAATCCATGACAATGGTAACATACCAAGAAAAAGGAACAATCAATATAATATCTTGCATGACTTTATCAGAGGTCAGGAAAACTCTTATTTTGGTCACGTTATTTAACCTCTGAACCTCATTTTTGCTTCCATGAAAATGGGGTGGTCATAAATAAGAGCTGGTTTCCAGAGTTGTTGGGAGAATTAAGGGAACTGATGTGTGCACTTGCTACTATAGCTATTATACAGATAGTTACTCATTTTACTCAATGCTCACACAGGGTCTCATACCTACCAGGTTATTAATAAAAAATTATTGAGCTGAACTTATATTCTGGCTCCTAAAGGAAGGCTTATTTTTCCTTCCTTTGAAAGATATCTCAAGTAATATTAAATTAACATACCTCACAATACTTGTAAACACATGCACAGGCCTAAGCATTATCAACAAAGGAAATATTTTTTTCAGTCAAAAATATCACTGAGTTGTGGCGGGTTAAGCTGAAAGGTGGACAGTAAAGATACAGGCCGTCTACTTTAAATACACTATGTATCTACTTTGCTACATTTCCTGGACCATTGTGTAAAATCAATGACTATTAATTTATGGGGATTTACTTTAGATCCTTAAAAAGGGTCAGCTATGCACAAGTATTATAAAGTTCAGTCACTGAACTGTTTTTACAAATTGGAATAAAATCCAGGGGAATAATAATGTATTGGTGTTCTTTACATAACACTAATAAATTGAGAACACCAGATTAATCATTCCTACAACAACCTGAAGAATTAAGGTAATTCTTTAATGTCAAACGATGCTATAGTGTAAAACCAGTTATAAGCACCTAAGGGGTGTTCCATCTGCTTTCAGAATTTACATATTTTGATTTTAAGTTGGCAGGACAGACTAAAAATACATTCTGTACCTATGTATTTTAAACTACTGCTTACTCTAAACCCATTTTCTCTTCTACTAAATCATTTCTTCAGCTTGATTCCTGTGACTTTATCCCACTTTAAAAAAAAATAGTGAGGATTATGCTCGATGGCCTCCAGTTAGAATTGGCATAGCTAAGTGCTTAAATCTGTAAGGAAACAGGTGTGCTAAAACATCCAATATGTGACATTTGAAGCCAATTTATTAATATTTTTTGTGATGAAATGAAAATAAGAATAAAAGCCAAAGTTCTATTTAAACACAGCTTTGATTTTTGCATTGTGTTTAAAATATGTGGAATACAACAGAAATATTTATAAATAATCACAACAGTTTTCAAGTATAACAACTTGAAATGTTATTCCAATGTGAAAATAGGTACCCTGGGAATAGAGTACCATATGCACACACAACCAATCTTTAGAAACTTTAAATTATTTCAGAACATTTTGGGGACAGTGTTGTATAGTTTGCCTGGGTTTAAAAACCCCTTCTGACGTTCCCTGGCTGTGAGAACGTGGCAGGCTACTAAGCCCCAGCCACCACAGTGTCACACCTGTAAAATAAGAACGTTGCCTCCCTCCCCAGTTTGTGCAGGGGCAAAGGTGATGGGAATCTTTTATGCAAACCTTGGAGTTACATTTCCTTCTTCCTTCTCCTTCGACTTTCCAACATGCAGTCTTTCTAACATCGCTCCCCTAACAATAAGCACTAAACCTGGCCTCCCCTCTGCCCAGATGCTCATCTTATATGCCACCTATTACTTTACTCCCCAGTGGGTCCCCTGGCATCAAATATTAGCTCTCCCGAAAACACTACCAACCACTGCCAGATTGATTTATCTAAAGCTCCAAATTTTACATTCCATTGTCCTCTTCAAATATGAGCGGTTTATCCTGCTGCTTCCAGAATGAAGTCCAAGCTCCTGAACTTGTGTGTTACGCCCTCCATGATCTGGATCTTTCATCTGCACTGCCTCACTGTCTAGTAGTCTCCTTCATAAACAGTTACTTCACTCAGCCAGGACCGGCCACTGCCTACAAAGAGACAAGGCAAAGTCAAACCTCCTTTGCCAGAACAGTCTTCCATTGTCTATAATGCACTCGCCTCTCTTCGGACCATAGTTGTCTATTAAGGATCATTTCTTTAACACCAAATCATAGTCAACTTCACTGACATTAAGTACGACCTATGTTTCTCACAACTTCTTAGTATTGTGAAAATATAGATGGGTGGAACAAATCAATACAAAAACCTACAGTCTTGAAATTCAAAGGAAACCAAAATATTTAAAAATCTAACAGCAAACTATCTTGCTGAGCTATTTCTATTTTCCTTCACCCTACTCAACTTCAGGGCTATAAAACTAAAGTTTATAGTAAAAAATTTAACATCAGGTGAGCAAGATGCCTGACATATAGTTATCATTCAAAAACTATTTTAAAATGAATAAACAAAACAGTTCAAGAGGCCCTCAATAAGGAGCCTGACAAAATATCTGGTCCCAGATTGTGACTATAATATGTATGAAACTTGACTGGTCTGAAAAACTGAGATAGAAAGGCAGTGCTTCGAAATTTCATTTGTAAAAGAGGCACCAAGTAAACTGAAAGGAAATATGATTTTTTTTTCAAGTGGAAACTCAGGGATAGAGACAGAATGGGCAAAAGTTTTTGTATTGACCTACATTACCAAGTTAACTTCTTCAATAATGCGTAACAAATTTAGCCTATATTCATATACATTAGGAACTCATATAGTTAGTTCCTTAATTAACAATGAATAAAGAACTAAGATCTTTAACAAATGTCGGAATAGCCAGGATTATCCAAAGCAGTATTTTTAATACTTCAACATGTTTTGAAAATTCAGTATTATTTGGTGATAGTAAGCCTGGACAACATTTGATCTTTTTTTAAAAATGAAGCATTTGATGTCAATACCTGTATCTTTATTGAAAATGAGTAATAATGAAGGGACTGAAGATGTCAACAATCATTCAATTGTGTGAATAATAATGGTTAGAAACCTAAATATGTTAGTTTATTGTAAAAATAACAGTTCAGTTGAATAGACATTTTGTGATCAATGTCCAGTCTCATCAATACTTCTAAGGAAAAAATAAGATATTTAGAAAGGAGCTTTAGGTCTGAAGATATTTGCCAGAGCAAAATAAATAAATAAAATTGCATATCTCCCAAGAGGGAAAAACTTAAATAAATATTATATAATTCACACCATGGACTATTATATATAGTTGCTAAACATTTGATGATGATTATGTGTCAGTATGGATCATATTAAATGTTAAGAGATTGAAGCATATTATAGGTTCTTATAATCCAGTCACAAATATGTAAGGAAACATTTGTTTTGGAAACAAAATGCTAAAAATAGACCCATGAAATGATACCTATGGCTGTAAGTGGAAGAAGACATTCCCTCTAATGTTCCCTAAAAAAGTGATTTTTTAAATACATAATATTATGTCTCCACCCAAGAATCCTTACACCCAAATAACTCCTTTTCCAATATAGTGAACCTATCATTAGAATTTTCTCATCTGTCTATCCTTCAAAACTGTGGTATCCTAGGTATTCTTCCCACCTCTTACTCCACACATCCATCCTGAATGGCTTAACAACTATCTTTTATGCCGCTGACTCCCAAGCCTTTCTCTCCCACCTACAACTTCTATTCTAAGTTCCAGGCCTATACATTCTAACAGAAAGTGGATGCCCCAGAGTTTTCTTGAAATTATTTTGTACAAATACATTAACAGAAATTGCTTCAATTACCACTGGCCTCCTATAGGGTTTCATGTTACCACATCTGTTTCCTAAGCTGGAAACCTTAACCTACATTTTTCTCTGCTTCTCCCACCACTAATAACCAGTCACCAATTACAGGACTTTCCACTCTGGAAAGTCTCCTGAATTTGATGCACCTTCTCCACTCTCTTTCCATTCATGCATTCGTCTCTGGCATTCTCTTATTTTTGTCTAAGCACTCTTTCTAAATACTTAGTCTATATTACTTCACTTAATCTTTACACCAATCACTTGCATTAACCCTATTTTATAGGCAAAACTGATGTGTAGAAAGGGTAAGTAGTTTGATAACACAGTCAGTAAGTGGCAGACCTGGTAGCCTTAAATATTGCAACAACCTCCCTGTCTCTTTTAAAATATTTTTTAAAATATTGTTGTGTCCCCCATTGCCCACATGAGAGAAATTCAAACTCCTCAGTGTTTCAAAGAAAGCTCTTGAAAAGTCTAGAACAAGAGTAATTGTGCAAGCTCATCTCTTGACACTTCCTAACCGACATCATGTATTCCTGCCAAACGGAACAGAAAAGACTTAGGACAAACTGTGCCCTTTCTAAGCATTGTGCATGTCAAAATGCTTAGAAAAATGTCCCAATCATGCCCCCCCCAAAATCCTTTACAACAAGACTCAAAGGTTTCTTCTGCAATTAAGCCTCCCCTCCAACCATCCCCAATCTACAGGGTAACTTGTTCTACTCCTCACATTGCCACAACACCACAGTCGTCTATCTGATACATTATCTACTGTAAGGCAACAGAATGTAATCACTAGTTCATCATCTTCCTCAGTAAACAATAATCTCCTCCAGAGTGGGGACTGGATCTTATTCATCACTGTGTCTTTTTCTTATCTAGTAAATAGCTGCATATCCACCACATGCTAATGCTTACTCCGTGCCTGGCACCAAGTACAGATTCAACAAATGGATGATGTGAGAAGTTACTAGAGCAACACATTAAGCAGTTATGTGTGAAAAGGGCACTCCTCATCAGACAGTCTTCATGGTCAAGGAGCTTGGAAGAGAACTGATCGCAAAGCCTGGAAGATCTCCAGGGACAGAAGACAAAGAACATAAAAGATGAGAAACAGAAATGACAGAAGAGTTGAAAGGGATCAAAGACAAACTTTACTCCCCTGAAAACTCGGCAGTTTCTGAAGTATGAAGTAATCAAATGCAAGTAAATTTGCATCGGATTCTCTGCCACAGGGACAAAGCATTTTCCTCTTTCCCTCTCTGTGTAAACTTGTGGTTCCTCTATCGACCAACGGGGCGACGATGTTGAATAACACTTCCACATGCTTTCAGCTTTGCCCGTTGAAGCTATTGTAAAACTCAACTTGGCAGTCACCTTGCTGCACAGTGAAAAGAGCAGGACAAAGGAACCTTCCCTGAAGCTCTTCTGATTGCCAAACAGTAGGGGAACATTACTGGCTCCCTCCTGTTGTGGCTAGGTTACACGGGGTTATGTTTGAAACATTTTAGGCCAAAATCCCCCTGTAATGTGATATTATCAGGCCAGTTTGTCTACCTTGAGAGAAAGCCCTATTATAAGCAAGAGTAATTTTGCTCCATTTCTTAAGCGTATACATAAAACTCTCGGAAAGGTTATAAACCTAGATTTTTTTTTCCCCCAGAGTAAATCAGAAAAAAGTAAAAAGGAAACACTGCCTCTCAAAACATATTAAAAAACATTATAATAAGTTTAGGGTTAATAATAAGCACAGGTTGTTTTGAGTACTCAGTTGATAATTATAATATCTGGTACAAAAAAGTTATCATTTAAAACAAAATTTAATACATTAAAGTGATCAAAGTCTCTCTTCAAAGCTATTGCTCAGTAGCAATACATTAAAGCTAAATGGTCAGATTCTTTCTAACTAAACCCATTGCTTCAATTCATTATTTCTATATGTCTTTGTGGTAAATTTATGATACCTATGGAGCAAAGAGGAAAGATGGGTGGGCCATAAAAAAGAGGGAACCTTGTTTATTGGGGGTTTTCCTGGAACCACGTATGGAAAAAGAAAGAAAGATGGATTATGAGTTATGTACTATGTTACTTATAAATTTAACTGAAGCAAAAAAAACTTTGAAGCTGATTTAAAGTGAAGTAAATAAATATATGTAAGGATATAGCCAATGAAACTAGAATTACCATTATTCACCTTCATAGTCCAAAAAATTTCGTGTGCTTGCTTACCTGTTTGAGCTATCATTTGTCTGGGCGTGTGTGGTATTTTCCTCAAACGACTTCAACTGACATTCAACGCATTATTCCTGTATTTATTAACCATTGATTATATATACACTATTATATATAACCATTGATTATGTATGTACTACATGCTGGGAACTAGATGCAAAAAGGGAAATGAAATTTTGTCTGGAGTACATTCAGTAATGGAAAAGACTGGTATATAATTTAAAAATTGCAAGATTCACTCATGAGCTATCAAATAGACACTTAAAGGGAGATACCCAGAGGAAGTACATTCAGTCCGTCCCAAGGGGAGGAGCAGGTATGGTAGCTCAGTTAATTTTTTAGGATGAATAAAAAGTGGCCAGGTGAAACAACTTGAAAGGAAATTCCAGGCAGTGAGAAATGGCCTGGCATGTGGGAGGGGATGGGGTGATGTTCTCGGAGTTGAGTGCTAGAGAGAACCGAAGAGGCCAACAGGGCTGGGTCCCAGAGACCTTCATTCCATACTAATGTGATGACATTCCTCTAGCATGCGACGAGACGGCACCAAACTATTTACTGTAAGGAAGTTAACATGTTATGTGCATTTGCAATAGATCATTGTGACTGAGGGAGAGGCAAGACTTGAAGGTGTTATTTCAAATATGAAGATCAGTCAAAGAGCTACTGCAATTCCAGGTGAACGGTGATGGAGCAGAACAGACACAGAAAGAAAAAAGATAAGAATGATAACAAAGGATCAAAAATACAATGTCAGTAAATCCACATTATGCAATGATTGACACAATTTTACTTCTGTGGCCTCCAAGGTGTAAGACAGGATTTAAGTTCAGTTCAAATGTAATTATGATAATTTTACATATCATAGTAACAGATTTATATTATAAATACATAATAATAATAGATTTATAATATATTTTATGACAAGGGGTTGGGTTATGCCCTTTATTATACATCATTCTCAGCTTTGTCTGGCAGTTCTTGCAATTTTACTTATCCTTATGAACTTCAGAATTCTTTATGTTACTCAGTTCACAAACACTTACACTGAGATTTCTTAGGGGGATTCATTAAATTTACTAACATAGGAAGCACAGCATTCTTTACATCATAAGTCTTCCTCTCCAAGAACAAAACAGACCATGTCTTTCCACCTATGCAAATATTCCTTCCCAGCCCTTGGTAGTGTAGTATGTTTTCCTTGTAAGGATCACGGACATTCATTGATAAATTTATGCCAAGGTAGCTTCTCTTTTGTGTTGTTACTACCAATGATGTCTGTTCACCTATTTTCTTTAAAATTACTTTAACAATAGTAAATAGGATTATAAAGTGGATACCCCTATACCAAAACACAGCTCTGTCAAATTCTAGCATTTGACCATACTTGGCTTCAGATTTTTCTTAAATCAAATGTTACAGATATGACTGGAGCCTCTGTTTACCTCTCTAGACCAAATGAGGTTGCCTTGTTAAAGTTGAATTTCAGAAAAACAATGACTAATTTTTAGTATATCCTGTGGCATATGCAATTGGAATGTATTTTTATGTGCTAAATCTGACCATCTTACTCCCCAAGGTATAGAAATATTCTGGATTTATTTTTTATCATTCTTCAATACTTCAAAACTCTACAGCTATACACTCTAAGATCTTAAACACTTAATAGCATTATTTTGTATGTCTTCAAAACCTATATAAATGGTTCAAACATGTTTTTTCCATTGGCTCAAACCAAGGATTGTTACTTTTTCTCTTTAGCATATTCCAGTGATCTAAATAATATTTGTGTCTGGCTGGCTGTTTCCAAGACATGTAATTGCATTATGTCATCTGTCAGTATTTTCCTGTTCTGTGGGTTGATATTTATTTACTGCATTTGACAATACTTCATCTTAAAGTGTGATTCAAGAACACAGATATTCCTAATTTTGTCAAAAACATGATTTATAGTTTTTTGTTAGTCTTGTTTTGGTGAGTTTAGCAAGAAAATATCTTTGCTTCTCCCTCTCACAATGGGAATTCCCTTGTACCTTTGAAAATTATTGACGCCATGAGCCGCATTCTAAACAAATGGAATCAGAATCTCCATGGGTCAGGCTGTGTAAATTGACAAACTCCACAGTGATTCTTCGGTGGGACTGAGACCCACTGCCTTAGTCAAACAAAGATAGCCTTTCTATCGTATTTAAGGGATTCTACTAGAATTTCCTTTCTTTATATGAACCAAATGTACGTTTTTAAGCATCTTGTTATACATGCAAAAAATCCTTGCTACGTTTAAAAAATAGTACTAAATTGACTTTCATAAAAGCTACCAGCATTAATCTCTTAAAGTTTATAAATGACTTTAATTATGAAACAGAAGTTAACTGAAGCTTTTATAGGAAGGTCGTCTGTTTCGGTTTTGTTAGACTCCCCGACATTGGGATATTTGCACGTGCAAAAAGTGAACAGAATATCACTTGAAACTCTCACCCATCTATTGATGATTCAAGTACAGTCAACCCACCATGTTTAACCAACATTTCTTCGCAGTGTAATCTTTTTTACTCTGTTACAAAATATCATGCTGTAGTAAAATGATCACTTGACTATTCCTCAATTATACATCATGCTTCTCTTGATGCTTGGTTTTGCTCATACTTTGTGACTCTAACTCAAATAGATACCCTCACCTTAGTTGATAAATCATACCTATCTTTTTTGAGAACATCTCCAAAATCAACTTCTCCTCCTTCAAGATTTCCCAATCCAGAAGTTGGTTCTCCATTTCTGAATCCTATGGTTAATTCATTTGCATATTTTTTAGCATGCTTATTACACTGTTATAGTAGTTCATGAATTTGACTTTTCCCTTAGTGACAAATTGTAATGATAATAGAATTATAATATGTGTAATTATTTAGCATCTACTAAATGCTAGGCAATGGGTTATGGTCACTATTTGTTTTTAACCTTAAAATAAACATGTAAGGTATATAAAATTATTGTTTCTATTTTCCTAATGAGAAAACATGGGCAGAATAAAGTTGAACCATTCTTCCAAAAATCATACAACTTGCAAAAAGCCAGTTTTTGAACGTACCTCTTTGCAGAGGGAATGTGCTTAAGCGTGATGCCCTGCAGAGCTGCAGAGCTGTAGAGGATCTGAGTTTTTGGTGTCTTGCTCAGAATCTTCACATGCTAAACCCTAGGATATTTGTTACATGGAATCTCACCATTTAACCCCTACCATCAGTTTGATCTTATCTGGGCTGCTTTTATATAATTATAAATGTGGGAATTTCAAGTCAACATTTTTTAATGTTTCTGTCTCCACATTATATTTCAGATTTTTAATTAGAATATGTTCCCAGCTCAAGAACTTGGCCTAATTACCAGTTCTTATGCCTCCCCCTCCCTTTTAGTGGACTCCAATTGTTTTGTAGACCTGAACTGACAGCCATTACATAAAACAGCCCGAAGATGATTAGCCTAGAAAGCTGAATTTTGTCAAGTTAATTACCAGTGCTACACACTGACTCTGATTCATGAATATGGCTTTTAGCAGAGCTCTTAAAGTGAGATGTTAATCAGCCAACACTAATGTTTTACAGTTTAATGGAAATGTCAAAAGGAGGGTTGCAGGAGCCCAGGCAAGACGAACCCTGGTGTGCATTGAAAGAATCACCAAATATAAAAGACGCATTCACATTAAATGTTTTCAGGATACTTGATCATGAAATGAACCCTCCTTTAACTGCTGGAGCTGCAATCCAATCAATCGTCAGTGCACTTGTCAAATACAGAGATCAACTGAGAGATTGTACTTTTCAGGCACCAACTTCCCAAATACCATGGAGCTGTGTGTGGTAAGGGTGAGGCAAAAACGAAAGACAAAGAAGAAAATGCATTCTTTCAATTATAAAATATTTAAAATGTATTATATAGTTTTTGATCAGATTGGGAATATTCTGCAGTCTCTTCCTAATTCAATGCTGAACAAACGCTGTTGGGAATTAAGACTTCCTCAAGGTCAACTTAAGTCCTTCAGCTGCTTTTTAAGTTTCTTGGTGACAAAAATCTCCTAGACTCCCTCTTGGGACAAAGCTCCCCTTACCTGAACACTTTTGAAAGTGACAGCGTGATAGGAAAACATAAGCCTTGTGTTTTTCTGAAAATTTTGCCACTAAATGTAAAAAAAAAATACATGACTTTTGCAGCAGTATGTGGAATCCAAATTTTGAATGTATGTTTCAGACTTTTTTTTAAGCTATTGTTTTATGACCAAGAAAAAAACAATACTGGGAAACAAACGGAGGCTTATTTGAGTTTATAAAGTTTTTGGTACCAGGCAACATTGTATTTCAAGAACACTGTATTTTGTATTTCAAAAACTTCAAATCAAGTATGACATCAGCCACAAATATATTATGACCAAATGAATCTGTTTACAGTATTTATAAATTGGTCTGCTGTCTCCACTCACAGCCCAAGTTCATACCCAGGAACTCTTATCTTTTTCAAAAACAGAATGCAAAGGCTGTCGTAACTACAGGTTACCATATCCATTACTGGAAAAACAAATTTCCTAATAAAAACAAAGCAGTTGTAATTTTTGTATATAAACAAAATATATATCAACTCTATGTGTAAAAGCAGAGAAAGATGCAGAATGCCTGTTTCATTTATTAATATTATGTAAGCAAAAATTAGCATTTTGATACTTAAGAGGAATGTCAAAGAATGGTACTGGAATAGGAGTTTTACATCAATGAAATCAATTGAAAGAAAGGACTTTCATGGAATTAACTCCTGTCAGCTTATCCAAACATTTGGACAAAAATTTTGGTAAGCAAATAATTAACATCCCAGGGCTTTTCTCTGCCTTTTCCTCAACACAGGCAGGAACAAGATTTCTGAGCAAATGTAGATTTCAGCGTTCTTTTCACTAAAGACCATCAGTATTTCGTGTGCCACCTCTTTACAGTAGAAAAGAAAATAACTCAACTACCATGCTGATATGCAGTTTTCCTGGCAGTCCATGAGCCCGGTCTACACAATGAACACCTTCCAGGACACCAGTTTTGAAATTTGAGAATTTGGATAATGAATCAGTAATATGTATTTGATACAATTTCATATACTGCTATGATGGATTTAAAAATGATTAGCATTCTATTCTGAAATTTGGGCAGAAGTTTTTCTCTTGAGATTTTCTATCCCTGTTTATCATTGGTATTTTCATTATTTCCCACATCAAGTTATAGTTATAAAATTTAATTGGATGCTTTCAAAGACAACCATAAAGTTGACATAACATCTCATAATAAGATCTTATCAGATACTACATAAAGTAAATACACTAAGGGAAAATGATTGCCTAAAACGCACATGATAGGCTTAAAATTGCTTTAACCCTTCCACATGGCAAGGCAAATAATTTAATAAGCAATTTTCCTAGCTCTCTTCATTTTCAATTTAAATTTTTTCTTTTATAGTATATTTTTTCAATAATTGCTTTAACAAATATTTGCAGAGATCACCTTGCACCAGGAATCTACCAAATGCCTGTTCCCCAAGACTGCATAGTTTAGTGAAATATTACAAAGCAATACACACATGTTATGTGCTAATTTTGTTCATTTACTTAAATTAGACAATTAAAATCACTAATATGCCCACATGAAAATGACCAGAGTTAAAATATTGGGGTATATAACTATATATTTGTGTGTATTTATCAGGTTGGAGCATATGAATTACTGGTTTGTAGTAGATTAGAAATGACCAATAACAATGATGCCATACGATTCAATCGAATGTGTCACCATGTATATGAACCATAATCCTTATGAACCATAAGCAGTTGTACATTTAAATAACTTTCTGTATTCTTCTACAATAAGTAGTGTCAGTAAACAGCATTACATTGCATATCCAGTTGTATGAATCTTACATACACCTCCTATTCTCCCCCCAAGAAAAATCCCTCCAAGCAAAATATCTAATTTAAAGGAAATGCACTTTTCTTAAATCTTAAAACTTATTTTTAAATTATGCTGAAAATATGTTGTTCAATTGTTGGTTCCATCTCCATTTGACTTATGTTGCTTTGAAATTAAATGACTTTTTTATCCATTCCCCCCACAGTTTTCTATTATCTATTGAATAAATTTTGATCATTTGTTTTTTACTAAAAAAACTTTTCACTTCATCCACATTTTTGCCTTTTCTTAACAGAACTGTCATAGTATTGTCTTTATTCTTAAGGGGAAAAAACCCTCAAAATATGTTGTCATATCCCATCTTTCCTACTATGGTTCCTTTCTCCCTTGTTTTCCTGTAAGTCTTGCAAGATTTGGTCTATTTTACTTATCAAAGAACAAATGCTGGAAGTTAACAGTGGCATTTTCCCTTTTTTTCTAAATTTTAAATCTCAGCTTTTGCTACTGGTGATTTTTTTCCTTCCTCATTTTCCTTGAATATATTTTCTTTCTCTTTTTCTAATTTTTGCTTAGTTTAATACTTAGTTCATTTATTTTCAGTCCATACTATGTAAAATAATTTTCTTCTGGGTAAAGCATATGCTTTTTACATAATTGTATACTTTCTTCTCCATTATTTCTAATCATGATATAATGGTGGAATCAAATCTCTAGTTTCCTAAGAATTAAGTAAGAGAGCCATGTCTCTCAAATGCAAAATGATTTGGTTTGGCAAACACTGTGGGTGTTTACAGTCATCCCCAACCCCCCTTCTAATCTGACCTCCTTTCCTAGAGGAGGGGGCAGCTAAAATTCTCAAGTCCTTCAACTGGGGGGTGAGTGTGTGGTCTGTTTCTACCCAGTAAGGTGTTAACAGAAGCCGCTGGACAGCACCACCAGGAAGGCACTATAAGGGCTTTTCCCTCCTAGCGCCTGCCACCTGGTCGCTTGCCCCTGGGGTCCTCGGCCCTTCCCTCGTTCTGCCTGGGATGCGGTCAGATGCCAGAGACGGAGCAGCCATCCGGAGCAGAGGGTGGAACCACACACGGGGAGGTGGGAAGCCGGAGCGCGGATACCACGGAAACTCTGGAGCTGGTGCGCAGGTCTAAACTGCCTGTCTCTGGACTGCTTATTTCATGGGGAAAAATAAGGCCTTTACTTTGTTTAAACCACTTTCCTGCAGCCCAAATGAATATTAACTGGATGCAAGGCTGTCGTAGAGGTCGGCGCCTCCCCACCCACACCTCTCTCGCTGGTCAGCGCCCTTGTCCTCCAGCTGCTGCACGGTGGCTGTACCTTCCCTGGGAACCTAACCTGGACTTGGAGCGGCCTCGCCCTGGACACGGCCCACAGTCAGTGGCTCAGTGGGAAGGCAGCACAAAAGCCCGGCAACGCCTGCCTGGACGCGGGGCCCTTATCGCCCACAGCGGCCACCGGGAGTGACCGGGGCTGAACCTCAGGTCTCCTGCTCCCCACTCCAACCTGACCCCCTTACTTCCCAGGAGAGGGGCTGGCATGTACTCTGTTAACGATCACTACCGTCCAGGAACTCCTACCTAATTCAGTACATATTTTTATGTCACTTATAAATACCTAGTTTTATTATATTATGGATAAAGGGAACATTAGCACAGTGCTGAGGGTCCATGTTACTTTTAGGGGTTCTCAACCATGTTTTAACTTTAATTTGCTATCTTTACACCAAGACAATCGCAAAATATAATTTCAAGGAGGAAAGGGCCCACAAAAGTAGAAATGCCTGAGGTCCGTCAAAGTTACAACATGACCTGCTATCATCTCTTCCACTTCCGTTTTAGAGGAGTCCTGGGACACATACAGAGATTCTGGGCCACCTTAGTTCCTTCTAGTATGACTTCTGTATATCAGCAGAAATAACATCAGAGTTTCTAGTTAGAATATCACCTGTTGCCATATCCCCCCCACACCCCAAGTTTTTATACCTTGTTGCTTATTTCAATGAGATCCCTATAGAGTATAGGGTGTAATCAACTTACGAACATATTGAATGATGTAGTGTTAAACGTGGAGTCACCAGGAGTAACCCCATAAATAGCACCTCAAATGTTTCCTAAGATGCTTTGCAATTCCAATTTCCTCTGCTCCCTAGAAAAATTCTAGAGGTTAAGTCTCAAAACCTCATGTGAATCAGCGGAGAGGCTTCCAGTAATGAACACGAAGGCCTAAAGCAGCAGAAGATGACTTCTTCAATAACCGCTTTAGTTATTAGATACAAAATCTTAAAACATTATGGAGCAATTTATCCCAACAAAGGGAAATCTAATATTCAGTGAAAATAACTTCCTTGAATAGCTAAGAATTAATTATGTAGAATTCCACAGCCAAAGCATATCTTTATCCACAGGGTTTAGAGAAGTGCTTCGTAAGAAGGATTTACTGTGTGCTTCCCATGCACCAGGCATTCTCTAATACACGTAATACCTAACGTAATCTTCTAACAACTCTACATCACAGCAATTTTTATTATTAATATTTTACAGACAATAGAGTAGACTGAGAGATTTTAAGTAACTCCTAAAGTTCTAAATAGTGAGGGCAGAAATGAAGGTCAATAAATTCTATTTGGTTCTTTGCTCTAAACTTGTTTCACTGATCTATCCTCAAAACAGCTTTCTACTACATGGGAGAAAAACATACTCACTGGAGGGTTTTAATCAAAACTGTATTGGCCTGTTTGCTTTCTCTTCACTGTACATACAGAAGTTTCCTTATTGACTGTGGTTTTGCTTTATTTTACCGAGAAATAAATTCAAGGATAGTTAAGAAGAGAGAAGTTCTACTACTCTCTGAAACCTTTTACATAGCTAGACTTTTCCCTGAAACAGTTGATCCAGGAAAATGCAGAGGCTCAGGGCACTGACCTCCACACAGTCAAGAATCCAAATACAACTTCCGACTACCCAGAAAGTCAACGACTAATTCCCTACTGTTCACTGGAAGCCTTACCAAAGATATGAACAGTTGAAGAACACCTGTTTTGTATGTTATGCAAACTAATATACTGTATTCTTACAATAAGCTAAAGAAAATAAAATGTTTTTTAAAATAGTTGCCAATCTCCAAAAAGGTTTTGAAAAATATATTTATTTTTCAATATATTGAATATATTTATTGGAAAAAAATATGCATGTAAGTGGACCTGTACAGTTCAAGCCCATGTTGTTCAAGCCTTAACTGTACTATTTATTTCCTATGCTGCAATATTAACATTACATACACTACATATAAGATATAGTTTTATATTATGTACATATATTATATATACATGTATGTATATATATACTTGCATATCTGCCAACTGGTAGGCTTCCAGTAACCATTTGTTGCCTATTTGTTTGGGGGCAGCATTTCCTGTCACACTTGTCAATAAACTGTAAGTGGCTAAAGGGCTAGGAAAACATCAAATAGGGACCTACAATCTTCCCAAAGCCCATGGAGCCAGATATATTTTCAATTAAGATAGTTTTGGGAATTTGGGTAATTTGGGAAGGATAGTATATACCTGCCTGGAGTAGCAATATAGAACCAAAGACATCAACATTGCCTTAAAAAATTGTGAACATTCACACAAGGTAGAATAAATAAAGTATAAATGGCTTCAAATCAGTTCAGAACAGGTTTCCCTACCAAATGAGTTCAGGTGTTACCAAATGAGCCACAAGGGCTGCAGGTTTAGGGCTTTCTTTAGTTCAAGAATTATACAAAAGGAAATGCTGGCCTGTACCTCTCTTGTACATGTGTGGACTCACCATGAGGTACTTCTTAGTTGGTGGGGAAGTCTGTCATTTCCCAAACTTACATCCATGTAAGACACCCACCCCCGTTCCATTTGGCAAACAGCATCCTTGGACAATAAATTATAAAAGTGAACATATAAGTTCTGAGATGGAGTATCAGACTCATGTTGGCATTCTTCTTTGGCAATGAAAATAAGATGATATTTTTAGGGTTCTCTATCTAACATAAAGAACTTTACAACTTAGAGAAAAGATACAACATATAGGAAAAACAGGTGCTTGTCCTGAGTGTTTTTACAGCCATCCTCCATGCACCTTATATCACTGACTACTTTGGGCAGGAACGTGATAGGAAAAGTGAAAAGCTGGGCACCTGTGATTGTTACGAAGGAGGACGGAGATATCCTCTATATGAGCATCATAGTCTGAGACAACTCGATGAATGAGGACAGCTAGATGAACTGTGCTTAGGGTTTAGAAAGAGCAAAGGATCAACTATTGAAGTGAACTATATTCTCAAAGGGCAAAATGTATTTTCCTTGCTTTATATGTGTGTGTGTGTGTGTGTGTGTGTGTGTGTGTACAATCATAGCTGGGCTTCAGCTTAAATAATCTGACAAAATCTTTCTTTTTAATGTTAAAGTACACAAAAAATTACTTTGATAGTTAATTTTTCAAAGGGATCTATAATAGTATCCAATTATCTGGCAACATCAATAAAATTCAGTATTCAAAAACACAGAGCACATGGCCACATGAACTAAATGCTATTGATTGTGTGTCCTAACCATTTGTTGTACTGCTCTACACTGCGTGTGTATACAAGCACACACACACATAACCTTTGGTGGGCACCTACTACTTGGAGTGAGGTCTGTCTAGTGTTCAACAATGAAGCAAGCATACTCTAAAGTAAACCTCTGAAGTCAGTGAAAAATCTAGAATTTAAGAGACCAAATTACTGCTAATAAACATGTCCTTTTAAACTTACTTTTTTGACTCCAACACATTTTAGCGATAATTTTGGTGACAAATTTTTAGTGAAATATAAAGAATATAGATTCATGAGTAGATTAGTCTAAGAAGAAAGCTACATTGTTGAATGTCAGGGTGTTTAGGAACAGCAGGGCAGATCTTTTAACAGTATCTACACTTTTAACTCCAACATGGTATTGACATATGGTAAATACTTAATAAATACTTACTTTGTTGTCTAAGAGCCCCTGCAGTTATATAGTAAGCTTATTATGTACTTTTTCTGAACCATCCAAGAGTATATTAAGCAAATAAGAAGGATTTATTTATTGACCTCAAAGCACAATAAGAAAAGGTGAGTTCCACAAATTCACATGAAATACAGTCAAGGTTCTGGTCTTGATTCAAAGTTGAAAGCTCTTTTCAATAAAAGCCACTGCTCTTCCTTCTGTACAGCTGCTGTATTTAGTAACTGCATTTTATATGCCAGATGATCAGGTTAAAAAGGGCTTCTATTTAGAAGCTGCTTATAAAATAGCTTAGAAATTATTTAGCAAATTCTTGGACTAAAAGAATTTTATGGTGACTAAATGACTAGGCCCATATAAAAAGCTTTCTTAAATACTGTACTCTGAAAATAAAACTATCCCCAATTTTAAATCGAAGTGACTACTACTTCATCTTTCCATTGTGTTCACATATTGCTGATGTATTTTGCATGACCTAATATTCTGAAAGAATATCCATAAATATGCATTATCCCATATGATGAATCAGCAACTGTTAGCTTTTCCATTTTGATCACATTATTTCCAACTGAATAAATAATGCTATGTCCTCAAGGGACAAATAAATAGATAATTAACTTTAATTTCCAGTATTTTAAAAGTTTTGAACTGTAATAACAGACAGCTAATCAGAGAGTGGTTATCTCAAATAGCCTCTCTTAAGAGATGTAATTCCTAATACCTTTGAAAAGATAGGTGCAAAGTCCATCAGACCTGAGTTCAAGTCCCCGCCTACAACTGATAACTCTAAATACGTCGCTTCACTTGGCCTCAGTTTCTTCATCTGTAAGGAGGAGTTGATCTCTGTCTCACACACACGCAGTATTCTATTCAGTTACCTAGTCCAGCATGTTGGGTTCTCAGCAGCGCTTCAGCCATTGTCCAAGAGCAGTCTTTATTTTGCCCATTAGGACAGAAATAGAGTAGTGCACTCTACAGGAATGAATGAATTCACTAAAGCTAACCCTTCGTGTTGACTGGATGCCTCCCGGGTTTCTTACCAAAAAAGGCACCAAACAGTTTCATAACCCTCAGGAGTATCTTCAAAACTACCCAGCCTGCATTTGGTTTCAAATGAGAACACACATTGCTTTAAAAAGATATATACATCAGATGGCATTAAAGAAACAGATTATAAAGGTCCAAATCCACATGAAAACATAAACTGAGATAAAAATTAAAATGATCTACTGCACTTATAAGTGAATTAAAAATACAGAATTTCTCTTCTTGAAAGATAAAATATATAACCTATTCCACAGGCAATCTGTTTTACTTAGTAGCATTAAAGCAAACTAGAGAATGAATACAGACCTAAATATGACAAATCTAATTTTACAAGAATACATAGGTACAATTACTTCAGAGGAGGGCCCGATTTTGCTTGAGAAATATGAAAAGAGATTCTTCCAACTTATTAGGTATACCACGCTTTAAAAAATGACTTTTCTGATGAGGATTATAATACTGAAGTTTTAGCATAAACAAGTACAAAGAAAAACAAAGCCCTGGTTTTATTTAGAGCTGTGAAACTTTTTTCCTCACAAAGTTATGACGCTCCTTCAAGAATACAATAGTACTGGCTTATCATAGAAGAAATGATGCACATTTGAAGACAATTTCTTATTTGCTAATGTTGATACCCAGTTGAGGACAAGGAATTCTCCCATTTGAAATATTAATGACTACAACATATAATTAAACATCTTTATATAATAAAAACACGAGGTTAAGGAAGCACTTACTGCAGAACTTAAAGCAAAAAAATTGTTTTAAATTGAAAGGGCAACATAAACAAAAAACACAACCACCACACCGTATGACAGCCATGGTGCAGGGCTCTCTATATGAAAAGTAGCTCAGTATTCATTTTAGTTTAGTTTAATGGATTTATTATTTATTTTTTTAATCTGGTAACTGCTCTCTATTGATTATATTGTCCCTGTTGCCATGTGAAGAGTTTACAGGAGGTCTTTAACCAGCAGTACAGCAATAATTGTTGCCAGATTCTTTATCCAGATAATCTACCTATCGCCCGAAGCTCTTTTCAGTGCAGGTTAAGCCTATGAGCTCCAGACAGGCCTGGGAAATGCAGCTAGTACTCCAATCCCCGGACACTCAGACTTGCCCACTTCCACGGCACGGGACGACAGGCACCGTTCTTACTCACCCTATGTATTGAGCCCATAGTCTGAGGGACCCTTCTCCTCATGTGGTGCTACGGACTTTCAACATTTGTTAGAGCTTGTCTCTTATTCCAAGGTATTTATATTTGTATTAAAGAGAAAGAAGAAGGAGAAGGAGGGAGAGGAGGAAGAAGAAAAGGAAGGAAGGGAAGGAGACAGAGAAAGGAAGGAGGGAGAGAGGGAGAATGGTGACATGATACACTCACTTTCATCTCACTGAAATAAAATCTTGCATTTTGCTTGCTCTAGGATGAATGCCTACACATGTGTTTGTAAAAGAATTCATATTAAATTATGTCCTTGACAACTCTTACATCTTACAAGGTAAACAGTCCAGAACTGAATAAATGGAAGTCTGCAGTAAAGCTAATTCAAAGAGTCACTTCTTAACAAATAATACCTAATATTGTTCAGCAACATCTGTCCCTGAGAAGATACAAGGCGTAACATCATCTCAGTCATAAGGATTAGCAATTAGGTAAGCTACTGTATCTTTTCACTTTTCAATAAAGATGGATAATAACCTCATTAATGATTAATGTTTTAATTATATCTGGAGTGGATGTGGGGGGAAATAATGCAGTAATATACGATCCTCTGAGTAAGATTTTACAATTTCTACTCCCCAAGCCATTAATTCCAGAAATGCCCCAGACGATGACTCCAGAATGACTTTCATTTTTTCATAAGTTGGCCAAACTATGAACTCCCTGGGTTTGCTAGTGACTAAAATGAACATCTAGTTCTTGGAATTCTGAAAATCTTTAGTATGTCTGTCCATCTATGGAGAATTTTCAAGAGACAAGATGCTTAAGTCAACTTTCAGTTATCCTCATAAGTAGCAAAGACCTTCTGTAAAGATACTCCAAGAAAAAAGCTTTTTATTTCAAACTTTGACATTCACTGTAGACTTCATAGTTATAAGTGCCCAAGCCTGAAATTTTTTTTAGTTATTACCCCAAATTCTAACAATAGAATAGAATGAAACCATAATTAATCATCCCATCTCTTACCACTTACGTAGTCAAGGAGAAAGAGATCTTTGGAGTGGTCAGAAGAATCCCAATTACTACCCAGGGAGGTCACTTGACCTCATCTTGTTCCTCTTAACAGTGAGAAATAGAGCAGAATGTAATTTGAAAATACCAGGAAAAAAAGAACAGTATGATTCAGCCATTCGATATTAGATTAAACCAAAGCACTAAATGGAAAAGACGTATAACTTTACTTCCCAATGGTTCTTACGGTAACAAAGTACAGAAGGTTTTGTTGGAAATTTTATTTACTTTTTAATTTATTTTACTGTGTACCTAGACAGCTCCTCAGGATTCTTCTAAATATTGACTTTCTTCTCTGTCTTCATGACACTTTCAACATTAAAGGACTTTAAAAATGTAACATCTACGTGACTTCCCCATTATTTCCATTAAATGTTATTTCCATTAAATGTTTCTTTTGTGAAAGACTAGACTAAATAATTTACATAAAAAATGCCATTTCATAAATAAGAATACCTACTTATAAAAAGATACCAAATAGTCAACAGATTATCAAAAGAAATGGGAACCACTGAGTAAATCTATTTTACTTTCTGCTTCACACACTTTCTTTAGTATCATATAAACAAGTGTGATGAAGACCTTGATAAATAAACTCCTTGAGGCTGCTACTGTGATTCTGGCTAACTGCAAGTTCATTTCAGTTTCTGCTCAATAAGCAAATCAATTTCCTACAATGAATTCCATGAATTATGATCCATGATTTAAAGGAGATAAATACTTCTCTAGATGATATGTCACCTCAATGATATTTTTGAGAACACAGTAAAAGTAAAAGCAATGATAAAGGGTTAAAAATAAAAGACTTCATTAAACAGCTCTTCAATGAAACGTACTTGGTGTTGAACCCAATATATGCTGACCAGTCTTTGTGTTCATGAGATAGCTAAAAAAGTGGGAATCTGAAACTACTAAATAATATAGAAAACCAAATTTTAGTAATAGTTTACTTGCATACCTCCAACTAAAGACAAATTCCTCTGGGGTACATATTATCTATATTTACTGTGAAAGCTTCCATATGATTATAATCAGTACCTTGCATGTAATTTGCAATGAATTGTAGTTGGTCTGATACAGGAAAACAAATTATTATAGGAGTTTAAGAATTGACCAGTATCATTAGACATAATCTGAGAATCTTTTATTGGAGCTTTAATCTCTAAATGAAGTGGATCAGAGAAGGGGAGAGTCTGGATAAATGTAGAGGCAGGCATCTTTATTTATAATAAGCAGGTGGTTTGAGGGATAGCAAGGAAGTTTCTTTTTAGTGAACAGTAATAGTTATTACTAAATAGGAAACATATATGAAGCACAACACCTTGAAAAGATCATTGGAGGGCTTTGTCTTTAAATTTAGATACTAAGAAGCAGCCCATAACATTTGTTGTTGTTCTGCAATATTTCTTAATCTTATTTTTTGCTTAGTAGACAAGCCTTAAACTCAGGTGGTACATATTTTCCAAAGAGCTACTCCAGTGAGTGGAAAATATTCAGTTTCCGCATGGGTGGTTTTATATGGTTCAGCCCTTCACTAGCTATAGATCATAAGTCATTTAACTTCACTGGGCTTCATGTCCCTCATCTGCGAAGGAGGGATGATAATACATAACCCGTGGAATTGTGACAATTAAATCAGATAATGCCATTTACAGGCATAAAGCAAAAAGGCAATAAATCATAACCCTATACTAATTTTTTGTAATGATGCCAATGGTGCGAAACTGTTTTAGATATTTTTTCCCCATGTGGTTGAGTATTAAATGGACTGGGAAGCAGAACCACTGGGCCTCAGGGCTTGGGAAACCACCAAGTGGAGATGTCCAGTGCATTTTTGACAAGATGGGTCTGTTGTAGAGGCCCAGTCGAAGTTCAGGATTTAGAAGTTATCAGCATACACAGGCATCAACACCATCACTGGGAATAAGACCTCATAGTAAGTGTACTTAAGTGTAGGTGATGGGTTCAGGGCAGAAGCCTTAGGAACTGTGATGCTTACAAAACAAGTTAATGGGAGAAAAGATGACAAAGGTCTCCAAGGATTCTGAAACTTAAAAACTAAGAGATGGCTTAATGAGATTCCAGGAAATTGAGTTACATCAATCAGCTATTGCCCAGTAATGCTGCAAAAGAAGCATCCCAAAGTGCGAGACTTTTTTCTTGCTCATGGGTCCACAGTTTGGGCCAGCTACGCCTTCGGCTGCATGGTGACAGGGCCTGGCTCAAAGCTCTGTATTGACTTCATACGTGCTCACATTCCCATACCCACCTTGGGTCAGGTTCCCAGCATACGTGCCTCTCATGGCAGACAACAGGGTGGACAAACCAAGCCAAACAGCAGATGCACAACCTCCGCTTGGTCCACATCTACTACGACCTCACTGGGCAGAGCAGGTCATGTGACGTGTGACTGAGCACAACATTTGGTGTGGCCAGCGGCTCTACCAACAGTGGGAATGGAAGAGACGAATATTTGCTCAACAATAAATCCAACCAATCGAAAGAACTTTCCAAGAAGGAACATTCAACAGTGTTAACTTCTGCTGATGGTCAAGTAGGTAATCTCTGAAAGGTACCTGCAGGATTTAGGAATGAAGGCATATTTTGGTGACCCTATAAAGTGTGGTTTTACTGAAATGTCTGCTGCAAGAACCAGATTTCAAAGGTTAAAGAGGGAACTAAGACGAAGAATCATGAAGTAAACACAGATGGATGCTTAAAGAAAATGGGCTGTGAAAGAGAAAAGGGAGAAATGACAGCAGTAGCTTGGTGGGAGCAAGAGTTTGAGGAGGGTTTTTGTTTAATTTATCTGCACTGTTTCTACAATAAATGAGAATTAAGAATGTTTAAATGCTGACATCAGGAAGCCAATAGAGAGGTCAAAGTTGAAGATGCAAGAAAGAGGTGATAATGGATATAGGGAGGACTCTAAAATGGTGGGAGGCTGAAATCCAGATCTCAGGAATAGAAAGACAGAAACTGGTTTTCTTCTCCCATGACAATGAATTGGAAGAAAGAAAGAACGTTGCTGTAGCTGTGTCTTATACTTAGAAACTACATACTAGTAATTCTGGAAAAGGAAAGAGAATACAACGAAATAAAAAGTAGGTAGAAAAGTTAGCAGAAAAACATAACTGAAAAATCTGAAAGGAGGAAGTTAGGGAGTTGAGAAGGAAAGTCTGGAATTTCTAGGGAGAAAGCATATCAGTACAAGAGCAAGTTTTCTCTCATGTTGTGGAAACTGAGACCCCAAAATACATAAAGAAGGACTGAAATGAGGAAAGAGAAGAAATTCCTTTTTCTTACGGGCATGAAGGATAGCAGGAGAGATACAGACATGTTTAGTGAAGCCAAATTTAACTAAGGCATTCCATTTTACAATGATATTTTTAGTAACATAAATATTAGTGTTCTTTCCCAGAATATGTTCCAGAAGAATTGTGGAGGAAGGGTGGATTTAAAATTCAAAACTAGAAATAACTAGGTTATGTGTGACTTATAATAAGAAATCTAAAATGATAAATAAAATAATTGCTAAGTCCAGCAAGATTGTCTCCGTATGTCCATATTAGCAAGAACACAAAAGAAATTCCTTTGTTTGCAGTATGCTTTTTAAAAATAGAAGACAATATGAATAAAAATGACCTGTGGTAACATTTGTAGCATCATTTCTCAGCTGGTTCTCAAGAAGTACTTTAACTGACTAGCAGTCATTTGTATCTACCACCTTAGATCAGACAAAGGTCAGTGGAAATTCTTTAGTATATTGTCAGAAACCAGTAGTTAATGGAAAAATGTGAATAGAAAATCTTAGTGATACAATTTTGACTTCTAAAATAAAAGCACAGCCATGAGTAACAGACCACTATTTCTCTCAAATATAAGACCAAATAAATAGGAGGAAAATGTAACTTCAAATTAGACTCAAAATTCTCATACATAATACAATTTACATTGGAGAAAAGTACCCAGGAATAAAAAGCCACCAGAGGAGTTAATATTATAAAGTAATGCTTCAATTTTGTCAATATTTATATAAGAATTAGAGCAAGTGATCTTTGCTCTGAGTTTATAAATAAATAATGCATTTTCCCCAACCGCCTTGAGAATTTGGTAGGCTATCAAAATCTTATTTTAATATTCTTAGCAATCCAGAAACCATCCCTTCAAAGGTCACTCAGGAAGCCGAAGACTCCAAAACATTGTTCCCTCTTTACATTTCCCTGCTCCTCCCCCAAAGGACACCTTTTTGGGGAGACAGATCAGTGACCTAGGATTCGTCATCAAAAAATATGTATTGCCAAGCGCAAGAGAAGAGCCAAAGATTGGATCATTTTATGCAATGAAATAGGTTAGTATTTCAAAGGAAAGAAAAGGGACGCCTTTAATGGCTGCTGGTATATGTAAAAAGTAATCTTTTGATAAAAAACTTTAAGAGCAATCCTTTAGGCTTAGTCTGATGAGGGTCTGTGTGTGTGTGTGTGTGTGTGTGTGTGTGTGTGTGTGTGTTTTATTGGGATATCAGCCTTAGCTCCAGGAAGGTCAAATGAAATTTTTCTATCTCGAATATAGTCTGAGGAGCACCAGAGATGCTGTTAGAAATGCAGATTTCTGGATCATATTCCACATCTACTGAACCAGAATCTGTAGGGTGGGATGTCAGAGTTCCTCAGTTTTAACAAACAGTATCACATAATTCTTATGAACTGTACAGTCGAAGAACCACTGCCCTCTACTATACCACTTGGAGAACAGTTGTATGATTATAATTGTTACCAGAATGGAGAGAGCGGTGTGGGCACTTGCTAACAAGTGGATGGGTTCCCTCTGGCAGTTTCTGAATCTAGAATATTATTACAAAAGACCATTTCTAAAATATTTTATTTGTTTAGTTAAAAAAAAAAAGAAAAGCATATATGCGGTATTGGATATCCCTAAGTATGAAGCAATGTTCTAGACATTGAAGATTCAAAAAAATAAATTGATAAGGCATTTAAAATTTAGTAAAGAAAGACAGACACAGATATAAGTGTGGGTAATGAGCAGTTATGGCAGAGGTTTGTAAGGGATACATTAGGGACATAAACAAGGAAGGTGACGATCTAACTGGTACAAGTCAGGCTAGGAAAAGTTTCCCAAACAAGGAGGCACAGAGTAATCCTGAGAGATGAGCAAACACTTACTAGATATGCAGTGCAGACACTAGCGAAACGTTCTAGCTCATTAAAGCATCAAAGACACTTTTAACAAATAGATGTTGCTTTTGCTCAGAATTCTGTCTGAAATCCCTTAGCAAGGAACTACTGAAGAAAACTGTGATTCACTCTAGATGAAATATTTCTCCATTATTGTCCATCAAACACAGCATTTGCCACATTTCCAACATGAGCATGTTTAGGATAAATGAACAGACAGGTGTATGTCAACTGAGCAAAAGGTCCATGGCAGTGAAGAAGCAGAAATAATAAACCAATGTTCAAATGGTAGTACCAAGTCAAAGGACATTGCCAACAATTGAGAAATTGAATATTCTCCGGATGAAACAAAATCCTCTTGGGTACAAGCTAACTTAAATTTGAATTTTCTAGTGAATCAAGGTAATAGGCAATCACTGGCTTTGAAAAATAAACATTTTTGAACATTAAAAAAAGTGACCTGTATTGTCAATATACCTCAGCATAACTCCTCCCTGAACAGCAGCATTAAAAGAAACACAAAGTAAACCAACACATCGGAAACTGCGCACACCCCGTATAGCAGTTATCTGTTCTGACTTGTCAATGTATCATTTCAGCTGAAATCAGTGAATGCAGGGGTTTTTACTGCAAATGTAAACTTTTCATATGCTGAGGAGTGGTTCTTTGAGCACATTTTACTATGACTAATACAATAATTCAGGTCAGTAGTAATGGCAATTTTTTCTCTTTACAACTAGTCATTTTTATACAAAGGTCACTCAGAAATTCAAGACTCAAAAATATTGTTTCCTCTTTGTATTTCCCTCTTTGTCCACCAAAGAACATACTTTTGGGAGACAAATTGGTCACCTATGATTAGACATCAAAAAATATGTAAAACACAAAGTCTTTAACACTTAAAAAGATTTTTCTTGATCAACTACTTTATCCTCTTCAGTCATAGATCATGTTATGTCATGGCTTATGGTCTATCATGTGTTCATTCCTTTCAGTTATTTGAACTGGTCATGCTCTCCTAAGTGTCCCTGGCACAGAACATTCACAGTGCATGATTCTCCTTGTATCAAAGTACTCATTGCACAATTTGGGGTTATCTTTTTATCTATTTTCCCACCATAGCTTAGAAGACTCTTGGAGGGAGGGGAAAAGTCTGACTTTCTGCATTACTACTACATCTTCAGGCCCCAACACAATGCCTACCACAGAGTAGATCTGTTTCTCTTTCTCTTTTTCTCTTTCTCTCATAGACTCAATCTCCCGACCCCTTTCTCTCCCTCCCTCCCCTTAAAATTACAATATATAATAAATGAAGGGGAAAAAAAGAAGTATTATTCACATTATTTCTTTCAGTTTCTAGCAGAAGGACCTACTTTGTAGATTTGTCATGACAGACAGGTCCTTTTTCATGTCTAAAAGCTATTCTCCATGAAGCAACTTTGAGAGGGTCATAAATAGGAAGTGAGAGAAAAGAGACACCTACCTATCTAGCCTCACCCACCTAAATCAGACCTAGGAAATGATCAGACGGCAGACAATACAGCAAACTTATTTTCACTTCTATTTTCCCCACTTTAGAAAATGAAGCCACTGGGAGTTACAGGAGTTGAGTTGGTTTCCCAAGAATACATATCTACAAAGTACCAGAATAGAGATTTAAAGCTATTTAAAAGCTAATATTACACCCTTTCGTGCATGAGAAAACAGGCATAAACCATATTGGAAGTCTAGGACCAAGTAGTGACTCTACAGCATCTTACCACACTGATGGACAGTGATTGCAATGGAGATGGGGGCGACTTGATAATATGGGTGAATGTTGAAACCACAATGTTGCTCATGTGAAACCTTCATAAGATTGTATATCAATGATATCTTAATTAAAAAAAAAAAAGAAAAGAAAGCCAAGGACACTACAACAACCAGCAATAAAAAAGAAGGGGAGATTTTTTTTTAGCACTTAAATTTTATAAAAATAACTTAGAATCCATATTAACTATAATTCCATTAATAACTGAAATATGTTTTACATAACATAACTTAATCAAGAGCAAAATATTAAATTTTGTTTTATGATGTTACCATTGCACAATTATGCTTCATTTATATTATTTCTTTAGTAATACATTCATTTAAATAGACAAAATCTTCTAAAAGTATTTGAAAGATTGATAATAGTACTGGGGAGGATATGCAAAAGCCAACATTTTTATTCATTACTAGCATTATAGGTTTCTAGCTTACCAGGATTATAAATTACCACAATCACATTGAAGGTCAATCTGGAAATACTGATAATCAGTAAAAGACGTACCTCTTTGCCAGCAGTCTCAGTCTAGAAATGTATCTTAGAGAATCATTTCCATAAATTTTCAAAAATATATGTAGAGTAACATTCTTGTGGCATTCTTTAAAAAAAAAAACTGAAAATAACCCAAATATCTAACCGTGGTGCACAAATAAACTATGTTCTGCACAAAGGGATATGAAGTCAATGCCAAAAAGAATGTGTGGAAATCAAAGTTGGCCAAGATTAAAATAAAAGCAATAGAACATTACATATAGTAGGATGCAATTTTGAAAGTAGTAATAATATTTTAAACTATATTCTGTGCATAAAAATCAAACAAAAGCAATAGAACATTACATATAGTAGGATGCAATTTTGAAAGTAGTAATAATAATATATTTTAAACTATATTCTGGGCATAAAAATCTTTTAAAGTACACACAAAATCAAGAATTTAAAAGTCAAGGATTTAACTGAATGAAAAGTCATCATTAAAAATATTATAAATATTAAAAACAGTATAAAATTATTTTGAAAAAAATTCAATATATTCGAAAATTTAGATGGACAAGTTCCTAGAAAAAAGAGTTTACTGAAAGAGATTAAATAATAATAAGGAAATATAAGGAGACTCATAACTCATGAAAATAATTGAACTTTTTATTTAAAACTTTGCCACAGAAAAGATTCTAGGGCCAACTGGCTTCATCAGTGGATTCTATAAAGTAAGAAAAAAACCAACACATATCACCCACAGAATCTTGGCAAAAGAAAAAGAGGCAACATATTCCAACTCATTTCATGAGCCCAACCAACATAAACTTGACATCAATGGGACTGAAGTACTAAAATTGAAAAGTATAGCTGAAAAAATCCTCAATACAATATTATCAATCCTAAAAAGTGAATCTGTGTCATCTTACTACACTGATGGACAGTGACTGAATTGGGGTATGAGTGGGGACTTGATAATATGGGTAAAAGTAGTAACCACATTGTTTTTTCATGTGAAACTTTCATAAGAGTGTATATCAATAATACCTTAATAAAAATAAAAAATAAATAAAAATAAAAAATATTATCAATCCTATTCCAGTAATATACATACTGGGTAATAAATACATCATGAACAAGTTAAGTATATACCAGGAATTCTAGTTTAAAATATGAAAATCAATAAATATAATTCATTAATGACCAAATCAAAACAGAAATCAAAGAATTTATGGAGACTAATGACAACAACAACACAAAGCCACAACTTCTATGGGAGGCAGCAAAGGCAGTTCTAAGAGGAAAGTATATTGCAATCCAGGCCTATTTAAAGAAGGAAGAACATTTCCAAATGAATAGTCTAAAGACAAAATTACTGAAATTGGAAAAAGAAGAAAAAAGGAGGCCCAAAGTCACCAGAAGGTGGGACATAATAAAGATCAGAGAAGAAATAAATAAAATTGAGAAGAATAAAACAATAGAAAAAATCAATGAAACCAAGAGCTGGTTCTTTGAAAAAATAAACAAAATAAATAAACCACTAGCCAGACTTCTTAAGAGAAAAAGAGAATCTACACACATAAACAGAATCAGAAATAAGAAAGGAAAAATAACGACGGACCCCACAAAAATACAAAGAATTATAAGAGAATATTATGAGAATCTATATGCTAACAAGCTGGAAAACCTAGCAGAAATGGACAACTTCTTGGAAAAATACAACCTTCCAAGACTGACCAAGCAAGAAACAGAAAAACTAAACAGACCAATTACCAGCAACGAAATTGAATTGGTAATCAAAAAACTACCCAAGAACAAAAACCCCTGGACCAGATGGATACACCTCTGAATTCTACCAGACATATAGAGAAGAAATAACACCCATTCTCCTTAAAGTTTTCCAAAAAAATAGAAGAGGAGGGAATATTTCCAAACTCATTCTATGAAGCCAGCATCACTCTAATACTAAAACCGGGCAAAGACCTCACCAAAAAAGAAAATTACAGACCAATATCCCTGATGAATGTGGATGCAAAATTACTCAACAAAATATTAGCAAACCGAATTCAAAAATACATCAAGAGGATCATACACCATGATCAAGTGGGATTCATCCCAGGGATGCAAGGATGGTACAACATTTGAAAATCCATCAACATCATCCACCACATCAACAAAAAGAAGAACAAAAACCACATGATCACCTCCATAGATGCTGAAAAAGCATTTGACAAAATTCAGCATCCATTCATGATATAGACGGCAAGGACCTCAACATCGTAAAGTCTATATATGACAAACCCACAGCTAACATGATACTTAACAGCGAGAAGCTGAAAGCTTTTCATCTAAGATCGGGAACAAGACAGGGATGCCCACTCTCTCCACTGTTATTCAACATAGTCCTGGAGGTCTTAGCCACAGCAATCAGACAAAACAAAGAAATACAAGGCATCCAGATTGGTAAAGAAGAAGTCAAATTGTCACTATTTGCAGATGACATGATATTGTACATAAAAAACCCTAAAGACTCCACTCCAAAACTACTAGAACTAATATCTGAATTCAGCAAAGTTGCAGGATACAAAATTAACACACAGAAATCTGTTGCTTTCCTATACACTAACGATGAACTAACAGAAAGAGAAATCAGAAAAACAATTCCATTCACAATTGCATCAAAAAGAATAAAATACCTAGGAATAAACCTAATGAAGGAAGTGAAAGACCTATATACCCTGAAAACTACAAGACACTCCTAGGAGAAATTAAAGAGGACACTAACAAATGGAAATTCATCCCATGCTCTTGGCTAGGAAGAATAAATATTGTCAAAATGGCTATACTACCTAAAGCAATCTACAGATTCAATGCAATCCCTATCAAAATACCAACAGCTTTCTTCAATGAACTGGAACAAATAATTCTAAAATTCATATCGAACCACAAAAGACGCCGAATAGCCAAAGCAATCCTGAGAAGGAGGAATAAAACAAGGGGAATCACGCTCCCTGCCTTCAAGCTCTACTACAAAGCCACAGTAATCAAGACAATTTGATATTGGCACTAAAACAGACCCACAGACCAGTGGAACAGAATAGAAAATCCAAACATTAACCCAAACATCTACAGTCAAATAGTATATGATAAAGGAGCCTTGGATATACAATGGGGAGATGACAGCCTCTTCAGCAGCTGGTGTTGGAGAAACTGGACAGCTACATGTAAGAGAATGAAACTGGACTACTGTCTAACCCCATACATAAAAGTAAACTCAAAATGGATCAAATACCTGAATGTAAGTCATGAAACCATAAAACTCTTAGGAAAAAACATAGACAAAAATCTCTTGGACATAAACATGAGCAACTTCTTCATGAACATATCTCCCCGGGCAAGGGAAACAAAAGAAAAAATGAACAAGTGGGGCTATATCAAGGTTAAAAGCTTCTGTACAGCAAAGGACACCATCAGTAGAACAAAAAGACATCCTACAATATGGGAAAATATGTTCATAAATGATGTATCCGATAAGCGGTTGACATCCAAAATATAAAGAACTCACGCACCTTAACAAACAAAAAGCAAATAATCCAATTAAGAAATGGGCAGAGGACATGAATAGACATTTCTACAAAGAATAAATTCATATGGCCAACAGGCACATGAAAAGATGCTCCACATCACTAATCATCAGAGAAATGCAAATTAAAACCACAATGAGATATCACCTCACACCAGTGAGGATGGCCAACATCCAAAACACAAACAACAACAAATGTTGGCGAGGATGTGGAGAAAAGGGAACCCTCCTACACTGCTGGTGGGAATGCAAATTAGTTCAACCATTGTGGAAAGCAGTATGGAGGTTCCTCAAAAAACTCAAAATAGAAATACCATTTGACCCAGGAATCCCACTCCTAGGAATTTACCCTACGAATGCAGCAGCCCAATTTGAAAAAGACAGATGCACCCCTATGTTTATCGCAGCACTATTTATAATAGCCAAGAAATGGAAGCAACCTATGTGTCCATCAGTAGATGAATGGATAAAGAAGATTTGGTACATATACACAATGGAATACTATTCAGCCATAAGAAGAAAACAAATCCTACCATTTGCAGTAACATGGATGGAGCTAGAGGGTATTATGCTCAGTGAAATAAGCCAAGTGGAAAAAGACAAATATCAAATGATCTCACTCTTATGCGGAGTATAAGAACAAAGGAAAAAACTGAAGGAACAAAACAGCAGCAAACTTACAGAACCCAAGAACAGACTAATAGTTACCAAAGGGAAAGGAGCTGAGGAGAATGGGTGGGAAGGGAGGGGCAAGCAGGAAGAAGGGGCATTACAATTAGCAGATGTAATGTTGGGAGGGCGCAGGGAGGGCTGTACAACTCAGAAAAGACAAGTAGTGATTCTATAGCATCTCACTACACTGATGGACAGTGACTGTAATGGGGTTGGTGTGGGGAACCTGATGAAGGGGGTAGTTTAATAACCATAATATTGCACATGTAATTGTAGATTAATGATACCAAAATAAATTATAAAAAATAAATAAATAAATAAATAAATATAATTCATTGTGTTAATCTAAGAGAAAAAGTATATGGACATTTGGATAAATCTAAAATTACTAATTTTTTTTAATATTAAACAGAAATAAGAGGAACTTCCTTAACCTGATAAAAGTTAACTATGAAAAATCTAATACTCAATAATGAAGTTTTGAGAAATTTTCTGATCAGAAATGAGACAAAAATGTGAATTATCACCATTTCCACTCAACTTTGCACTAGAGATCCTAACCAGTGCAATAAGGCAAGATTTTAATGTTGTAAAGAATTAATAAGAAGAAATAAAGTCACTATTCTCAAGTGATATAATGAATATCTAAAAAGTTAAAAAGAATCAACAGAGAAATAATCAATATAAGTTAGTTTTACAAGTTACAAAAGTCAACATAAAAAATCAATATACATTTTTATGATCCATGAAGAGAAACTGAAATTTAGAAATTATACTGCTTACCGTAACATAAAGAAATCAATTACCTAAGAGTAAATCTAACAAAAGACATGTAAGATTTTCACACTGAAAGTTTTAAATATCATTTAGATAAGTTTTAAATGACCTAAAGAAAGTGATATATAGGCCATGATCATAACTTGAAAGACATTTTTTAAACATGACAATTATCCTAAAACTGATTTACAGATTCAATGCCATCCTAATCAAATTCCAACAAGGATCTGTAGATATCAACAAGCTTACTCTGAAATTTATATAGCAAGGTAAAAAGTAAGCAATAGGATAAACTTAAATAATAACCAAGCTGGAGGACCTACTCCAGCAAGTATTAAGACATATTTTAAATCTAAAATAATTAAGACTGTATGCACTGGCACAAGAACAGACAAATAACCAGTGAAACAAACAGAAAGCCCCAAAACAGATCTGTCCATACATGAGCATTTGATTTAGTGCAAAGGTAGAGTCACCAAACAGTGGGGAAAGGACACTCTTTTCAATTAATGTCTCTGGATCAATCTTATATCCATAAAAGTGAGAAAGCAAAATTCAAACCACACACAAAAATCAATTCCAGATGAAATGTAAAAAATAGAGTGTCTAGAACACAGTACAGAAAATACCTCCATGATTTGTAAAAAAAAAGATTAAACAAGACACAAAAAATACTAATTATGGACTACATGAAGGATGAGAACATCTTTTGATAAAAAATAACATTAAGAGGTTAAGGCAAATCATAGAGTGCTAGAAGGTATTTGTAAATATTTTCAAAGGACTCAAATTCAGAATGTGTAAGAAATCCCCTTATGTGATGTATGAATCACTCAATAAAAGACATAACTCAATGGTAAAATGAAAAAAACTTTTGAATGACACTTCAAAACAACATATTCAAATGGCCAAAACAAATATAAAAAGGTGTTTGCTTTCTTATTAATGAAGGAAATGCAAATTAAAACCATAATTAGATATCCATCTCCATACATTCCCACCCACTATAATAGTTTAAATTAAAAATCTATTAACACCAAGTGTTGGCAAAGCTAAGGAACAACTTGAAATCCCATACACCACAGGCTGGACTGAAAACTGAGTCAACCACTTGGGAAAACATAGCAATTTCCACTAAGTGTTAGCAATATGAGCAATTTGACTCAGGAATTTTAATCTTAGGTATATCTTAACAGTAATGCATATACATCGCATATAAAATGCATATGAAAATGAATATATATATACATACATATAACAAAAAAGCCTACTGCAAAAGACTTTTAGATCAATTTTTTTACAATAATTAATGTTCATAGGAGAATGATTAATAGTAACAAACTGGAAACAACCCAGATGTCCAATAAGTAGAATAGATATGTACATTTTGGTATATTCACACAATGGAATTCTATAGAGCAATAATATGAACTACTGTTATATGCAAAAACATGGATATATCTCACCAAAAGGATGAGTGAAAGAAATCTGATGCAAAAAAAAAAGTGCATACCACATGATTTTGTCCATATAAATTTCAGAAACAGGCAAGAACTATTGTATGGTCTGAAAGTTAGAATAGTGATTACCTTTGTGTGCAAAAAGGTACTTTATCCTGAACTGAGTATTGATGTCATGGGTATAAATACTTCATTACAACTCACTGAGCTGACTCATTTCGGTGTACTTTTCTGTATTTGTTATTCTTTAATTAAAAAGGTAAAAAAAAAAGCAATATAATCCTTTAGTGAATGCAGATGTCTTGGCTTCATCACCATTTAACTTGAGCATAAACCAAAGTTTGAAAGTTTTTTTGGAAAAATCAGGTTAATTTCATAATGCTGGAATGTTGTACTGATCTCTAAAATGATAGATGTAAAACCAAAGAGAAATACAGTACATTAATTGAGTAGATATTTGTAAGATTTTCGGTTAAAACATATTGCACTTAGTGTGTAAAAATATTACACAATGGGAATGTTTATCTGACATAGAATCTGTTATATTAAACAAGGTGATCCTAACCTGGAGTATTATAAATGCTGTTTATATCCGAGCAATCTTGCCTTATAGATACGCATACAGCAACTCTGTGCCTTCAGAAACCATGACAATTAAATACTGACAGCTCAGATGTCAAGATCCAATTACTGTATACGGTTTGTGGTATTAGGAAGCAAAATTAGGGCAGAAAAGCATAAAAACTTCTGATAGTTAGTTCAAAGGTAAAATAATGAATTTAAAATAACACACCATAACTGCTTAATTTCTGTTTGGGAAAATGCCCCGTGTAAATCCCTGCAGTGGAAGACCACTTTATTTACAGGATATCCATATAAAACAGACATAAATTTAGAATGACTGAATCTCTTGTGTCAACACTAAATTTGTTTGGGAGTCTAATAATAGATACTGGTCATCTAAAATGGAGAAAATTTAAGCTGTGCCTCACAAAATACTAAAACAAGATATCATGGACAGACCAAATAACACAAAGATTAGTAATTTAGGTTTAGGAGTTAAATCCACTTCACTGGGTTTGGTTAAGTTGTGAGATAACACGTGCAAATACATTTACACAATGCCTAACAGACTGAGCACGCAGTAAATGGTCGTGAATGACTGAAGTGTGATTATGGTGAAGACATTGTTTGCACAAGTTCAAATGGAAAAATCAGTCATGTGTCTCATTATTTTGGCTTTCAAACTAAACTAGATCGGTGCTCTAAGTAAGTACCCATTTATTTTTCATAAATTTTTTCAAAACTTGTGTTATTTCTGAAAAACATATTTGACTCATCTGATTCTATATTGTATAGAATATACACTAAACTGTAAAGTTGGATACTGTCTACTTAATTAAGAATCTAGGAAAAGTATCTTAAAATTTCCAGTAAAATAAAAGATAAGGGAAAGAACATTGTACTTGTTGCCAAAAAGAAAAAGAAATCTACTCTGAAGTAAAGTATAAGTGTAATATGGGTGTGTGTGTATATGTATGTGTGTATGTATGTGTAGTCTAAATGATAACTCAATTCAATAAATACAAGATTTTAAAATTTGTGTAAAACAAAAATTGCTGTCAGTGGGTTCTTTGTCAGATTATTAACATCCAATGTAAAAGCTATATAAAGGCATTAGCACAGTAAGTTTTTATTGGCATGTTCAGGACTTTCAGTGGATTATTAATATCAAGACCAGTGTCCTTGACCTGGACAGAGGGGGCCAGCATCTCTCAGTAAGATGGTCCGGCTAAACATAAATAACCCAAAGATGAAACTGTGAGTAAGATTACCTTACTTCTTTCTTGTCCAGATTCGCCACTAACAAACAAATCTTAGGCAAATTACTTATTTCTCTGAGCTTTTTTCTTTGTTTACAAGTATAGATAATCATGCATGTCAATCTAACTTTCAGAATTATTGCAAAGGATCGAACAAGGTTATGCATGTTAACCATGATTTGTAAACTTCCAGAGACCACATCAATTGGAGACCATTTATTAAATGAAGAGAAGGGGGTTAATTTTGCCAGTATTTAGTTCTAACACAGCTAAATTTATCTATGTAACTATGTATTTCTTCCTCCTACAATGCAGACTTATTCATAACAGAGTTACCTACTATCCCAAGTTAGCATTTGGGAATTACTCAATGTCTTAGGCATGGCTTTTCATTACAAAATTGCTTATTAAAGGACTCCCTTTATCTACCATGTATAAACCAACAAAAACAAGCAGTTAATTCTTGAAAAACTGTGAAGGTTCACATAGCTTCTAGTTTTTATTTGTTGGTTTTCAAGGTAAAGATACGTAAATCCTTAATTGGTTGAAATCTTAAAACAAGTTTACTTTTAACCTTCTTTTATTCATTTCTTCAGAAAATATTAAGTATTAACTATATGCCAGGGCTTTCATTGGAACAGAGGAAAAAGGCATGATCTCTATCCTCAAGGGCTCACAGCCGGGGTAATAAACAAACTATCAGTTGCCATATAGCGTAGTAAGTGCTATGGCTGGGGTACCCACAGTTTGTTATGGAAGCACTAAATAAGAGCTCCAAACTCAGCCTAGAAGTTCAGAGAAGTCCCCCTAGGGAGCGTGCCCGCTGATCTGAGCCTTGAAGAGGTCAGGCAGATCAGATACAAGGCAGACAAGGAGACAGGTCATTTCCGGCAGGGAAGAGACTACAGAGGGGGAGTAGAGTTTGGGAAAAGGGAGAGAAAACATGAAGCCTTAGGGGAAAGCAAACAGTTCACTGTGATTGGCATTCTGGGAGACTGGAGATGGAAGACACTGAATCATAAGAAAATGAATTTAGAGATGTAAACAGGGACCATTTAATAAAGGACTTTAGGTGTACTGCAAAGGGCTGCAGACTTCTTATAGGAAAAAAGGGGGGTTCTATCAAATGATTCCTAGCAGAGAAGACACCTGGTGAGATTGGTTTTAAAAAGATAACTCTGGTTACAGTGTGAAGAATGTGCTTAAGAAGACTACGAGAGAGGGACTAAAGTAAGGACTCTGAACTACGAATATCCTCATTTCCCACAAGGAAACAAAGACTTGAAGAGATCAAGTAACCAGCCAAGCTGGGCTTCATGCAAAGCTCTGCAGATCTCTAATGGGTGTGCTCGTAAGGACCAGAGACACTGCTTCTCATAAAAGAAAATAATGTGGCCAACCCCAAGCTTTTAGAGAGTAGCAACAAATAAAACACTGCCGGAAAAGCAATGGCACACTAAATCAAGAAGGGGGTGCACGATTATCCAGTGAATTAGGGACCATCTGGATAATCGTGGCAAAAGCAGATTTAGTGCCTGAGTCATTGAGATAATTGTGCAAACAATGTGCTCTGCTCTAGCTGAGTAACCTGGTCATTAATATCTTCCATAGTATGTTTTGCCCTGTGGCACTTTTGAAACGGACAAGAGCAGCTCAGAAGGAATTAAGGTGCTATTCACTTCATGGGAAAGCCACATAAATAATTATGTGATCTTAATAGACTGAGAATTTTATATGTCCCTGGGAGCCATTTCGCACAGGAGTACATATGTGATATACATAAGCTAAATCCCACTTCAACGAAGAAAAGTTCAGCAATAGCACCATCAAATGTGTGCTTTCATATTCCATTACTTGTCAGGTAGCAGAAAGTTTTCTGAGCATTAAAGGTATGAGAGATACTACTGCAAATAGAGTTATAGGTTAAACTAAAGTTAAAATTTTCTGTATGTCCAAAAACATAAAAATAAAAGGCAAAAAACAGGGTGAGGAAAATGTTCACAGTAAACAATATATTTTTTGTTAAATGAGGAAAGATAACATGAATATCCCAATACTGATATCCACAAATGAAGAAATACTAAGAGCCAATGAACACGAAAACATTTCTTGAACTCATCCAAAATCATGGAAACACAACTCAAAAGAAAAAAAACCAGACACACAATTTCCTACTATCAAAATAGTCACAATATTGTAACTACAAAGCTGTTAATTGCCATATTGGTTCATACTAATATCCATTAGTATCAATGTAGGCATAAACTTTTGCTGGCGCAATTTGGCAATAAGTATCAGAGTCCAGAAGTATTTACACACTTGACTCATAAATGCAAAGATTAACATATATGTATGTTCATTTTCATAAGTGTATAACACCAGAAATAATCTAAAGATCCTAATTATATAAAAGAATACTTGGCAGCCATAAAAAAAAACAACCCGTGGCTACTAAGAATATTCAACGAAATAAATGAATGTTTATGTTACGATATTAAGCAGAAAAGGTAAATACAAAAATATTCACTCTATTTCCAAATGTGTACATTTAAAACACCTATGCATAGTCATAGAAATAAATTGGAAGATTGAAAGAGGATCTTTCTGCATAGTGAAATTTTCATTTACTTCCAATTTTTCTTGAATAATCTTGTATTTCCTTATAATCATAAAAGTGTTACTTAAATGTAATACCCAATAGAAGTATTTTCAAGCACAGTTTTATACTATCCGTCATTCATTCGACTGTAATGGATTAACACCCCACCCCCCTCCTGCTGCCTTTCCAAACTCATACAACAGGTAAGTCCTATTCTCAGGATTTGAGCCTAAATGTTCTTGCTCTGAAGTTCTCTTTAAGATATGAAGTAAAGAACAGTGAAAGTTTCAAAGCAGAGCAGAACCAACAATGAACATTCAAAACAGATCAATACTAGCATGTGGCATCTTAGAGTAAAGCAAAAAGACTTACACACGGGGAGATTGGACAAATTGCCTACTGCACTCCTCTAGGCATGCGATATGATACAAAACTGGTATTGAGGGAAACAGAAAAAGATACAACTTAGAGTAGAGAACTTAAAAATATTAATGAATGAGTAGACATGAGCATTTGGAGAGAGGAAAGCAAGTCTTCAAAAAAACTAATCACAAACGAGGAAGCCTGGAAAATCGTAGTATCCTTTGCTAAAAGCCAGTTTAAGGGTGGTGACAATTGATGGGGGGAAAGCAAAATGCAGTTTTTACTATGTACATTGTCATGACTGTAATAAGTTCTTCTACTACTAATAGCTATTATTTATGAGTGATTACTATGGGCCAAACCCTATTCTAAATGTGCTATAGGCATTATCTCATTTAACAGTAAAAAAAAAAAAAAACTCACAAAAACTCTGAGCTAAGTCTATTACACCCCCAACTGACTTACTGACATTCATTTAGTAGCATAATAATACAGAGCTCATCCTTCAACAACACAGGTTTGAGCTGCACAAGACCACTTAGAGGTGAGTTTTCTTCAGTAAATATACTGGAAAATCTTTTGGAGACATGCAACAATTTGAAAGAACATTTTCTCCCCTAGCTTACTTTATTGTAAGAATACATATACAAAAAATATGTGTTTGTCGATTGTGTTATCAGTAAGGCTTCCAGGCATTAGTAGGCTATTTATTAGTAGTTAAGTTTTGGGGGAGTACAAAGTTATATGCAGATTTCCAACTGTGCAAGGGCTGGCATCCCTAATCCCCACATTGTTCAAGGGTCAAATGAATAAATCTTAACACATGTAGGCTTCCTTCTAAAGTCTGCGCTCTTAGCCACTAGGAGAGTTGAAGGACAGATTAGGAATGGAAATACAGAAGGAGAATTTACTTCCAATAAAATAAATTGCCATTAGTTTGGGGGATTCATTTAAAAGTAGAAGCAGGAAGAGGAGATGAAAGGGAGACAAGGAAAGGAGGATTAGAAAAAGAAAAACTGACAAATCATTGTGGTATCAAAATAAAATTTTAAGGGGTGATGGACAATATGAAAAACAGTAGTGGGAAAAACACTAAACAATACGCGAATGAAAAGAAAACCAACATTGGACTTAAAGGAAAAGTTTATTGATGACTTAGATATGATGCAGACCATGGCCAATTTATATGTAGAAATGGATGGAAATAGGAAATGGACGGACACTGTTGATTTATTTTTTAATAAGGCACATGCCATGTTTTGTACACAGCAATATGAATTATCTATCTTTCAACCTGATCTCTAGTTGGCCTCAAAGGTCACAAGATAAAAGAGAAAGTGTAGAATAATCTATACATAATGATAAACCTTATTGAAAAATTGAATCATTCTGTGGAAAGGTACAGAAACACCTCATGTCATCCATTACTCCTCATGGAGAAGACAATGGAGTCAGAAAGTTTCCAAAAGTAGTTCCCAACAGATAACCTTCTATCAATAAATAAATTATCCCTGCCATTGCTGCATCCATCCAAACAACTCCTTATAATGCTTCTTCAGTAAAAACCTTCGAGCCTACTTAGGACTGTGTTCAGTGTGGTAGAATATACAAAAATATCTTCCATGGTCTTTTTCTGCAAAGTACCTCCTGCCTGTTTAGAAGACAAAGCAGACGTACAAGTAAGGGCTAAGCTACAAAATAACACTTGAGTATCTGCATAACGGAATAACCTTGGCATATACTGTTACTGGTATTGATACTGATCGAATTTTGTTCCTAGGACCAAAAACCATAGAAAGCTTAAGTATTCTATGTCAAGGAAAACGCCTATGCAATATAATTCACAGTAGGTCGTGGGGATATTGGGGTTGAAATAGTAGCTTCTTGGAAGTTCCTAAGAAAATTACTGTGTCATCTAAACCTTAGCTTTCTCGTGTGAGAAAATGGAAAGGTTATCATCAGGATTGAATAATTGTAGGCAATGGGAAAAAAAAACGCACGTATGTCTATAGAAGAAAGTCCCTGTACTTCAAATAGATAGGATATGAAACAGCAGCACACGTTCAAATATCAGGTCTACAAGATTTGTACAAAGAAAATACATCAAAACTACCCTCAAAGGTTCTAAAGGTTCCTTAGTTCTACATCGTATAAAATGTACTTGTCCTTGAGATCTCCAAATGCTGCTAGCTACAAGTTACCACCCAAATAAATTTACTATTGAGTAGTCAAGCTAAGGATAAGCCAACCGTTACCCTCTGATGAATTTAATAAAATACCCCAGATAGGAATTTATTTGAGATGTGTGTTACATTTCAGGCTGGAAAAGTTCGTATGTGCACAGTGAGGCTGGAAAATCCAGAGAAATGAAGGACAAATAGTACTGGAAGAACGTGTTCTAAATAATATTTGGAAATATTACTCTTGATGCGGATTACATAAACATTATCTCATTCAGGGCTTTCTCCGCCTGCGCGCATCTTCCCTGGCTTTTTCTCCAGCTGAGAATTTGCTTCCCCGTTGCCCCTCCCACTCAGGGCTTCCAGCCCGCGTCAGGCCGCGGCAGCCTGCTCAGCAGCAGGCAAACAGGGCTGGGTGTGCAGGAGCTATATATAGATCCGCCGTGGAGACGTGCTCACACAAGCACGCGAACCAATGCCCGTACTGGACTTGGCATGGAAGAATGAGAAAAGGTTGCAGCTCTCCCCTCACCTTCTTTCCTATCACCCCAATTTTTCAGTAATTCCCAAAGCAGGGTGTCATCAGTCCCCGAAAGTGATGCTGCGCCCAATTTCTCTGCAATCCTTCTGCCCACAAGCTTCCAGCAATCTGACTCCGGTAAGAGCCGGCACTGAGCCAACACCTACCGCCAGAGGCGGTCACCCCGGGAGGCTGCCTCGCAGCCTCGGGGAGCCCCCCGGACACCATGACGTGACCCTCTGGAACCCCGCGGATAAACCCACCTTGCAGAAACGCCGGGCGGGGAGCGGAGAGGCGCAGCGTGCGCGGCCCGCCTGCCGCGGACGGGGAGAAGGGCCCACGTCTATCCGTCGGAGCCGCGGTTAATTGGAAAATGCCCTCCGAGCTGCAGGCTCCTCCCCGCCCCCGACTCACGCGGGGAGCCGGGTCCTTAACAGGGGCCGGGAGCAAGGGCTCCTCCCCTCGGC
>JAQQAC010003801.1:29997448-30013964 GCA_029783875.1 Phataginus tricuspis | reverse complement strand
CGGGGGGCCGGCGGCCGCGCTGCCGCAGGGGTGCGCCCGGCCCTCGGCGCGCGTCCCTGGCGCGAGTCGCCCGCGGCGGCGGCAGCCAGGCCCCCGGGAGCAAAGCTGACGCGGCCCCGCCCGGGCCCTGCCCCGGCCCCCGGCCCCGATCCGGGGTTCCCAGCCCGACGCCGCTGCGGGGACCCGGGGTGCCGAGGGCGGGGCAGGCGGGGAAAGCGGGGAGGCAGCCGCAGCAGGTGCGCCTCCTCACTCCGTCTGCAGAGCAGCCCTGCCCTACCTGCTCGCGGCTCCGGCTCGCCCGGCGCGGCTCTGCCGGGACGTCACCTACAGGTTTCCCTCCGCCGCCGCCGCAAACACCTGCCGGCGCATCTCCCGCGCCGCTCCTAGCCGGCGCAGCCACCCCCGCGCCTCTTGGTCGAGGCCCCGCCCCTTTGGGCGGCCATTGGGTCGCTGGAAGGCGGGGCGGCCCCCTTGGGGGTATTCGCATCTCTGATTGGACGGGATGGACGTCATTCTTTTCCGGCCCCGGCTCGCTGCGGACAGGGGTAGCGGCTGAAGCCGGCTGCAGAGGGCTGGGCATCCCTGGAGCGAAGCCTGCGGCTCCTGGACCAGGGACCCCTCAGAGGAGGGAAACTGGCTTAATGACTTGTCATCCGAGACCCCAAGAGGAAGGGAGGCGCCAGGCATAACCAAACACCCAGCACTTTTCAGAGCTTCCCTGTAGGGACCATCTGCTCTGGGAGATTTGACAGGCGAAGATATCAGGAGCAGTGCCTCGACCGAGAAACACGAACTTCTATTAAGAATGCAGCAAAACAGAAAAACGCATACATTTAGGCGAAAACAAAACCACAAGGAAAAAATAAAAGACGGGAGGGCTTTATTTGTTTCAAGTTTCCATTTTTGCCTTAAGGTAACGTGGCAGGTTTTCGTGTAGGGAAAAAAATTGAATTGCTTGTTCTGTAGTGCACAGAGTTTTTTAAATGGGAAAGCATTACAAATAATAACCTCTCAAGAAAGAGTAAAGGGAGGGAATTAAGGCCAACTGCATAAGGGGCTTGCCCTGGGCAGTTCATATGGTAGCAGAAGTCGTAAAATAATCACCACCACACTGGTAGATAATCAGTCTGCTCCCTTCTACTCACATTAGTCCATCATTCCTTTTGTGCTCAAACCTTGAGGCAGCAGAGGGTGTGTAACCCATCCCAAACCTAGGTAATCCCAAGCCTGCCTTATCAGTGAAGGGGAATGAGGGAAATCAGTGTGCCCGTCTTCCATCTCTGCCATTTGTCCAGGTGAAACCAGGAGGCTGTGGAATGCAAGGGACTGTTAAATGGGGGGGGGGCGTGGCAGGTTATGATAGTACAATCACAAGTAAAAATGGGGAAAGGGAGGTGTCTTATTTTAGTGCCATAAAAGGAAACTGTCTTCTTGCAGGCTGGAAAGTGCAGGCTGCCTCTTTTCGGCAAACAGCCAAGTTCTTCATCCACCTAAATTAAGTAGCCATCTTAACTAGCACTGAGCATGACACAGCTCCTGTCCTCAAAGAGCTCATGCTACCCCTGGGTCACTGGGCACCTGTAACAGAAGATAACATTATTCAATGCTCAGTAAGTGGAGACATTTAGTTTAGTCCTTATGGTTGTTATTACTATTAGGCCAGGCTCCTCAAAAACTGTTCTCTTCATAAAACTGTTGGAATCAAATGAATATATTTGGAAATGTGAAGGGACCCTACAGATACTTTAGAGAGAACAATAGACAGAACTCTCATGCTGGGAAATTACCTATCACTGAATGGGAATAACTAAAAATGGAATGGCAAGTTTCAAAACCCCATCAGCCATGTTTTCACATATGTCCACTAGTCCCAACCTCCACCCAGGCGCCGGCAGCAGTTGCTCCACTGAATTGGACAAATCATTCACTACTTATGGCATTTGCTGAGCACTTGCTCAACACCAGACGGGTGCTAGGGCACCGAACAACAACAACAATACATTGATCTTGCTAAAGGGGAACTCCAGAAGCACTGAAGATAGTAAAATATTGTAACAGGAAATGTGCATTTCCAACACTAACACCTTTTGATTCCTAAGCATAGATGATTTTGAATCCCAATAAACTCTAGCAGACTCTCCTCTAGACCTAAGCAGTGAGGAGGAGACGTATCAAGGAAAGAAACTGAGCTTTGGGGTTAGCACAGAAGTTGAAATTGGAAATGAGAAGAATACTAAAGAAATCTGCTATTCTCGTGCTTTCATTCCTTATTCCTTCCTTCAACAAATATTACTGTGATAAATACAGTGACGACTGGGATAGGCTCTCATAGAGCATATTCTTTATTCTTCAGACAATGTCACCTTGTGTATTCACTGATATTATTACAGTTGTGTGTGTGTGAGCATGTGTGTACACACACACCCCACTTGGGAACAGGATAATTATAATTTCTACCTGGTTATCAGGCACCACCTCTATATTCAGATAAAACAGACTGGTTATTAATTCTTATCTCAGAAAGCAAACACACATATCTGTTCCTAGAATACCTATATTCCTATCTATCTTCTGCAGAGCATGTTACATTTTTCAAATCACTTTTGGATACAATCCCCTTCTTTTTTAAGTCAGTAGGAAAGTCATTATTAGCCCCATTTCACAATTGAGAAAATTAAAGTTGCCAAGGAAGTGTAATCCTTTGAAAGTAAAGGTAGTAAAAAAAAATAGTTGTGATATAATTCTTGGCATATAAGAGAATCCAATATATACTTTTGATGAATATATGATTTATAAAATGTGAAAGTTTGAAGAACTTTAGAAATTATCAAGTTCCATCCATTGTTCTGTGAAGGAGAGTATTGGACATTATAATCCGCCAAAGGTCATGTATCTACTTAGGGGCAAAGCTCAGCCTAGAACCCAGGGCTTAGGGCTGCTCATTCATTACTTTTTCCCACCACAATGAACAATAACTTTTTCTAATGTCTCCTTCAGCAAAGTTCTTGCCCTTTTTCCTTCCTGAACCACCAGGCTTTGAAGTTTCAGGACTGACCCAATTGTGTATTCCTCTTCCAGCATGTGTAAAAATATGTGAAAGCATGCTGCTTTATCTAAGTATTAAGCAGGGCATCATCAGAAGCTGAGATGCAGTTTGCTTGTAAGTTTGGCATCTGCCTCCTGAGACTGGGATCAGAGTAACTGGGGCTGTTATCAAGGTATGAAGAAAATGGACAGAATGGGTAGCCAGACAGACAGATCGCCTCTGGCACATAATGTCCCTAATGTGAAGAAGAGAACTGAAGAAACATTAGGTTGCACCCTCCTTATCTGAAAGCCTGGTGGAGAACCTATTTGCAAATGTTCAAAAGAAACAGTGAGACAAACATGCCTTGCTCCCTAGGTGGCTCTGATTACTCAATCACTTGCCACGTTCCATAGGCACAATTTTGGGGGGCACTGTATTGCTAAACTTCCCTGGCCTTGTTATTAAATTCTCTTGCCATGCCCTCTTTTTTCCACCCTGCACTGGGTGGAACATTCTTGAAACATTCCAATTTCCTCCAACCAGTGATTAAATCTCAGTGAGATGAAAAGGAAACTACAGCAACAGTACAGCTCTCCACCGCCTGTGCTCCTTTCTTTCTCTTCTGCTCCACCCACCACTTCCTCACTTTGAGGCTTCCCACGAGAACAGTTGCTGACATAGCCTGATACAGTTAAGAGGGGGGAGAGGAAGGAAAAAGGTTTTTTTTCCAGTCAAAATTTCAAGCTAAACTTAACACAGCAGGAAGACAATGGAAGCTCTGCCCACGAGTTTGAAGACAGTCCTACCAAACCGAGCCTGCAGCATCTCAAAGGACATCACATCAGCCCACTGACCTAGCTTTTAAGGCAATGTGTGCACGTGCACACACACACACACGCTCACTCACACTCAGTGCCGCGTAGCTGAAAGAGACTGGGAAGAGAGTTTTCAAATACTCAGTACTGGAAATATAGTCAACACCAGCCACTTGCTACTCACCCAGAGCCACAGCGATCTTTCTGGAGATAAAGAGGGGGTCAGAATTCCTTCTGTATTGTCAGTGACTGCCACGTGCCACAAGGGCAGATTTACAGAAGAACCACATGCCAATAGTTCAAGATTCACACAGATTTCATTGTTTCATAGCAGAAGCCATGATTTCTATTTAATATTGCCCCATTTGCATTATAGGAACTGATATGTAACATAGAAAAGGGCGTGTTTCTCCTTAGTTCAGAGCCAATGTGTCCTCAAAATTCTTTCCGCTCACCAAACTCATGGGGAAAGGCGATGCTGAATTTGATTGTTAACTGGTAGCTCTGGTTCTCCGTTCTTCGTGGAGAATAGGCAGTCAGTTATTATCAGAGAACTCCCACTGTCAGCCCTAATTAACATGTCCTCTCCCTCTTCCCTAACTGCCATTACACACGCTGAAATTTCCATTTTCTGAGTCCATCCAGATGATGGATACCTTCCCCATGTGGAGGGGAGTAGGAAACATGCTAGCCTCTGGACTAGTAAATACCTGGGAGGATAGGAACAGGACTGTAAACTTGGGTTTCCTGTGCCATAAAATGAGGGGCAGAGTTACATAAAACTATTTGGGAAGAATATGGTATCAGCATCTTTATAAAGGGTCATCTGCCCAAATACACATCCTGCACCCCAAAATGACTGAAAGAAGCAAGGTGAGTTGCCCAGAGGAAAGAATTTGTCCATTTCATTAAAATATTCAAATTGATTGTCTGAAATTCATTCACAATATCCCCTTTTTATGTGTTTTATTGGAACTATGAGTCAACTGTCCTTCTCAATACTGATGAATTATTGCTTTTATCCCTTATCAGTTTTCCCGTCATTGAAAATTTTGTCAGTCATTTCAAATATCAATTGTGGCTTTGTGAGTTTTCTGTAATGTATATTTGTTTTCTATTTTATTGATTTCTGCTCTTATCTCTATTACTTCCTGCCTCTCACTTAGTTTTGATTTGTTCATTCTCTCTATTCCTTAAATGGAATTTAATGTCCTTGGTTTTTCAGCATTTCTTTTTTTAATATTTGCCTTTCAGGTTATGATATTTTCTCTATATAGTGCTTTAGTGTATCTGACAAGTGTGTATCTGTTATATGTATTATAACATTTATCTGTTATAAATGTCTTACCTTCATTATCATTCAGCACAAATATTTTTTACTGATTTTCTTTTTTAATCCAAAGATTACTTAAAAATACATCACTTAATTTACGGTCATTTAGGATTTTTCTACTTACCTTTTTGTTTGAGAATTTTGGTTTAATGTTATTTTTGTCAGAAACATACTTTAAAAGGATTTCAACTTTTGGTGATAAGTTAAGGCTATGTTTATAATGCAAAATTTGTATTTTTGGCAAATTTTCCATCTACTTTTTTAAAAAAGAATATGGTAGTTCAGCATCCAGTAATAGAGGAGTATCTATTCCCGAACTTTCCACACGATTAAAAACTCTAGAATAAAGGGAAAATAACTGACTTGAGGGCACTAGAAAATAACCAAAAGCAGGCAGAACCTGAGGAGGTATATATACTTACATGGGAAAAGGAAATGGCAGCGGGTGAGTTTCCAATTTTTTTACAGCTTTGTCCTTGAAGAAAGGTCCAGCAGGATCCAAACAACAGTGTGGATAAATCTTAAGAAAATAAAATCTTTCTGGATTGAAGAACAGGGGAATAGAATTCTGGATAATGAAAGAAGAAAAAAGATGAAACAAGGAAATCCTAGAAAAAAGAAACCCAGAAATGGAAAGTCCTCAGTTCAGAGTATAAACTGTACCTAAATCTTAAGCTGACCCCTGAACTATGTACGCCTAGGACAGACTCCAACCAGCCCAGACGAAATAACTGCAGTAGGCTGGATAGCGGTCGCTTAGTCTCTGGAACCTGTGAGTGTTCCCTTCTATGGCAAGGTCTTTGCTGATGTGATTAAGGATATTAAAATGGGGAGTTTATCCTGGATTATCTGCTCATTCCTAAATGTAATCACATGTATCCTTATAAGAGGGAGGCAGAGGGAAATTCTGCCGTACATAGTGGAAAAGTTGATGTGAAGACAGACTAGAGAGAGATTTGAATACGTTGATCATGAAAATGGGAGTGATGCAGCTTTATGCTAAGGAGTCCCCACAACCAACAGAATTTGGAGGAAGCAAGGGACAGATTCTCCCTAGGGCCTGTGGAGCAAGGGTGACCATACAGACAGCTTGATTTTGGCCCGGTGATAGTGACTGGACATTTTGGACTCCAGAAATGTGAGATAATAAATTTTTGTTGTTCTAATACATTTAATACATTTAAGTGAGAGGATAGTTTTTTTGGTTTGTTTAGTTATAGTGATATAATGATTTGTCACAGCAGCCACAGGGAACTCATACAAGAATTTGGCAGACATTTCAAGTTCTACCTTCCAAAGGGGAGACAGAATTTTGAGTGTAGCTAAGTTATATGTCTTTTAAAATAAACAAATGAAATATATTAATGCTCTTTTAAAAAAATACAATATAATCCATAATCTCTACCACCTTTATGTATCTCTACGATGTGTCTCTACAGTGTCCAGGAGGCAATGTGAAATGACTAGACACACCTGCCTCCTCCTGGTGCCACTACGCCCCTCGAAAACAAACAAACAAACAGAAAAACATGACTCGTGCTTAAGAGTAAAGACAGATATTGGAATTAGTGGACAAGAATTTAAAAACTGCTATTATAATTATGCTGAAGGGCAAAAAGGAAAATTTGTCTATCGTGGACATTTTCCCCAATAAATTTTCTACACTCAAATCTTCATCCTAGAATCTGTTCTCTGGATAACTCAACACAATGCCATACATCATACATGCTCATTACAGAAAGTATGAAAACTAGAAAACACAACAATTGAAAAGAAATCTACTCAGAAATTGTCAAATTATTGTTTGATAGTATTAATGTACCAGGCCTTTGTAACTACAAATTTTCCCTGAATTTTCATGGATGTTACAATTGAAGCTGACTCATTTAAATTACAACTAAAAATATTATTTTCTTCTCTACCCTTTTCCTTCTGTCTCCTTTCAGCAATCATTGTTTATATCTCTTATATTCTCAATATCCATATTTCTAGACTTCCCCTTATAACAAAAGTATGTTCAAATCTCTCTTATAGAAAATGACTCTGGCCCTGAATTTCCCTCTAATTACAGTATAAGAAATGAAAATTTTCCACCATGGCCCCAACACGACCTTCTTACTTTTAAGTCCCTCTGGTTTTCTTAATAGTTCTCTAAGAACTCCTCTTTCTATGTTTCTATCTCTGCCTCTGCCTCTGTCTCTCTCGGTGTTAGTTTCATGAAGAATTCTGTACCTGGTTCTAGACTCCCATCACTGTACTTTATCTCCCTTATGATGTTATAAATTCTGGTTCCAACTTCCTCCTATAATTATTCTAAATCTCCATCTCCAACCTGGGATCTTCTCTGCCCTATAGACTCATAAATCCACTTCTCCTGTAAATTTCTATATGTAGATGAATCAAAGTCATACCAAACTGAAAATGTCCAAAACTGAAATAATTACTTCGTACGAGTTACAAAGGAACATTATGAAAACAGAATCTCACTGTGTCTGGGAGAAGAAAATGAAATAGAGATGAGACTTTGGTAGATTCTTAAAGGAAGGATTGTCAGTATCCAAAACTTAAGACAACATAACTAGTTGGTAAAAATATGAAAGTTGTTATCATGTAAATAGCAATGCATGCTCAAGAATTGAGAGAATTTGATTATGATTAAAGCATAAGCTTCAGGAGAATGAAAAACATTGGAAGTTCCATTGGCTTCTTCACCATTTCTCAAATAAATGAGACTGGTTTTCCTTCCTGAAATGCTCTTCCCTGTTTCCTGCATGAATTCTTTTTTCAGATTTTTATTAAAATGTTACCTTGTCAATTAGCTTATCCCTAACCATCTCATTTAAAATTGACATTCCCCAGGCCAGAACTCTCATTTCCTTTTCCTAGGTCATATTTCTCAATGGCACTTTTCATCAACTACAATATTGAACATTGTTTATTCCTTTGGTTTATTGCCTATCTTGTAGAATATGATTACTCCACCCATCTAGAATTTAAGCTTCACTATGGCTTACACTGATTTCCTTTTGTGTCCCTGAATGCTCATTTAGTAGGAAAACAAAAAACTGTCCATGGAGCATGATAAGTACCCAATAAACATTGTTGTCTGTGAAAAAGAAAGGATTGAAGAATCAGGAACTCGAATCAGAGTACCCAGAATGCCATGCTTTTTTTCTTCACACCTGATGCTCTGTCAACCTAGGCGCTTACTCCTCCCTCTTTCACACCCACACTGTTTTTAACCAGGCGGACTTTATCTTCCCAAATAGGGTTAGCTGTTATTTCTTTGGTGAAACCCAAACTCTCCTGTCATAACCACACTCGGACACAGTCACCAACTCTTCCAAACTTCTATACTTTATGCATAAATTTATCGTGATATGTAATATTTTATTGTAGGCATTTGTTGGCATTGTCTCTCTTCGTTACAAACATCCCCTTGAAGGCAAGGACTGTATTTGGTTGACGGGGGATCCTGCTCAGAACTTAAAAAAACCATTACTTCCCTCTACATGCTATCTGGGAGGCCTTCAGCGAAGGTGACCTATGAACTAGATAGTTAAAAACAAATAAATATTAATTAGATAGCAAGAAGTAAATAGCAGAAAAGGAACAGTTTTATAGCCATGAATTGCCATTCTTTTAAGTTTGGTTGTACATGAAGTGGAGAGCGTAGACCTGTGAGGACCACATTAACAGTTACTATAGGAAGAACACCTCGATCACTTTTTATCTGAATGAGGTTTTCACTTCAAGGTTAATTTTGAAAAATAAGGCAACTTTCTGATAAAAGCGCAGAAAAATTATAAATCCATCTAGGTAAGTAGAGAATATGTAAAATTCAAATCTGGGGACTCTGAATTCTTGCTTGTTTCTGAAGAAAATGAGGTCAGAGGAGCCATGCCCCCAGTCTGGTTGTCCCGGAGGATTCAGAGACAACACGAGGGGCATGCAGCACGGGGGTCTCAGTGGAAAACACGAAGCACAGCTTGAGGAGAAAACATCAACTGCTGCCAGTGCGTCTGAACACTTAGCTGTCATCCAATTATCAGATGAGAAGCTCTGCTTAAAGCAAAATTTACTTTGGCCTTTTGCCAAACACTTATACCATTTGACATTGAAACAAAATTGGCTCAAAGCCTGGACACCTCTCCAATTGGTTGTCCACCTGGAGGAAGTTGATATACGTATTTTAGATTTATGTCAATATATATGGTGATAAGGAAAACTTCTGAGTTGTCCTGAAATTAAATACTGTAAGGACTAGAGATAGGGGAAGAGAGACAAGAGAAGGTCATCAGTCAATAGCCGAGGACTGTGGCCAACCAGAGATTCCATGTCCCTGGATGAAGTCATTTCAGAAATTATCTAGAAGGTCCCCAGAGCCACTGCAGTCCTCTTACAGGTGACCAGTGTCTGACCACCACCCACAAGCCTTCTCTGTGGACTCAGCACCCGTCCCAGGACTTTCCCAGTTTTGCATTTGCTCACCTTCTGTATCTGTAGCCAGTGTGAACTCAGAGGATTTTCTTTCTTTGAGAGCCCTCATCAACATGCCCTGTTTCTTGAGTCTGGAGGACCATCCCAGGACTCAGTCCTTATCTGGCTGCATCTGTAGTGGCTCAATAAACCCTTTTATTTCAGAGAGCTCTCAGTCTGCAGAGGTTTTTATTCTCCATGACCAGAGGTGCCGACTATACCTCTCCAGTTCACCTGAATGCCTGCTTTTTTTTCCATGTTGCTCTTCTTGTTTAAAATCTTATTAGTCACTCTAGGTTAAGAAGGTAGTTCTTATACTACCAAGAAAAGCTTTCTTGACTAGCAAATTTCTAGTGTGAACTCAGAGAACAGGTCATAGGTCAAGTCAGTTACAAAAGGAAGAAGAAACCACAGTGGTTCATTTGGACTGTAGGTTTGAAAATGATGTGAAAGGTTGGAGTTTTTCATCTTTTCCACAATTTTTCAGAAATGTTGGCAAGAGGTCAACAGAAATGCTGGAAGACACAGGGCTATTGCCACTGGGGTCACTCAAAGGTGGGATGCCCTCTCCCTTGGAACACCCTACCTTTCAGTTCTCCCCCATTTAAAACTCTCTAATGGTTTTGCTTTATAGTTTGAGTGTCCAACTCCTTTTCATTTCAAATGGTCCGGCTCCTCTGTGTCTCTCTGATCTCATCTCAGACCACTCAGCTCTTCGCTCACTAATGCTTCAGCCCCACTGGCCTTGATTCTGTTCCTCAAATGGTGCCGGACTCATTTGTTGTTCCCTTTTCTAAAAGGCTCTTCTTGGAGAGGAATAATTTTCTTCTACCCTTCAAAGTTCTTGTTTGGTCTAAGAATTAAATTTGCATGAGGCAGATTAACAGGAGAAAATAAACAAACATTTAATGGCATGTATACATGGGAGAGATCCAGAAATACAGAGGAAACTCCCAGAAATGGCCAAAGCCATCACCTTAAATAACCATCTCAAGCTAAAGACAAAATATGTTGGGGCTGGGGAACCAGTTACAGGAGGCTAGCATGCAAAGCCCGGTGAACCAGGATACGGTCCTTACGTGGGTTGAAGTCCTCGCCTTCCCCACTGATAACAGTTTCTAGAGCGTTAGTCCTCCCCTTTTCCTTGCACAGCAGGGAGACACCCTTACAGACGTACATGTCTCTTAGGAAAGGGTAATTTCTACTCAGTTTTCAGAGCTTCTACTGTATTTACAGTTTCTAAAAGTAATCAGTTTAGAGTAATGAATGTGCCAAAGCAGCGTGTCTTGGGGTGGTAACATTTGCCCCCCTTTCCTCTTCCGGTTCTTTATTTGACTGGATTTCTATGGTATTATCAGTCTAGTCTTCAGTGTCACGTTTCAGAAAAGACTGAGGGCAGAACTGGGTAGAGAGCTCAGGCTGGTAGCCTGAGCAGCTGCTCTGGGCCGTCAGGGACTCCCTGCTGACCTAACGACGCTGCAGAACTAAACCGTAAGTCCTGACCAGGTGCAGCCACAGAAAAGGGAAATTTCCTACCAGCCTTCATTTTAGCTTTTTCATTTCTCCTTTCTCCTTTTGAGAAAACACTAAATTGTGTCAGCAACAGTTCCTGCAACATTAAATGCCAACTTGTTTGGATTATTTCCCCAACATTCAATTAGATACTCAAATCCAAAACCTACAAGTCACCCTCCATTCTTTCCTTGCCCTCTCTCACCAATCTAATCCGTTAACAATTTCTATTTACTATCCTTTCGGATTTTAATGTCACAGTGCTGCCAGTCTGATCAGAGCTACCGTGATCTTTTTCTAAGCCTAGTGCAATAACATCATCACCGGTCTCCCTCCTCCCAGCCCCAGCTAGTTAGCAAATCATCCATTTAAAAGCAGGATCACTTTAGATCACTTGCCCTTTAAATATTCTCTAAAGACCTCGGTTACAGTTTTCAATTAATTTCCATTACAAACGAACTGGCACCTCTGTACCTCTCTCACCTCCTTCTCAAACCACTCAGCTCTTTGCTTACTAAGCTCCAGCCACAGCGGCCTGGATTCTGTTCCTCATCTGTGCCAAACTCAGTTGCTGTTCCTCTTTTTGGAAAAGGCCCCTCTCCTGGTTCTCTGCGTGCCTGGCTTTCTATGATCTTCTCAAGTCTAATCTTAAATGTCACCTCTTAGAGAAGACTTCCCAACAACACTCAACCTGTCTCCTAACTCGACTGCCTGTCTTATCATAATTCTGTTTTCCCTTCATAGCCCTTTACTGTAGGAAATAATATTTGGTATTTAAATGCTTATTAGTATGTCTTCTTTCTCTCCCTATAGAATAAATGCTCCAGGAGGCCCAGGACCTTGGCTGTCTTACTACTGCTATCGCGTTAGTGCTGGCACAATACATGGCACATGGCATGTGCTCAACAAATGTTTTAGAATAAATAAATAAATCTCAATTATGACACATGGATCCATTGTCAGAGTGTACAGGAGAGGGAAGTAACTATCTTGCAGCAAAAAGGGGATAAAAATAAAACAACTTGTCAGGCTCTACTATCACCAAGAGAAGCAATAATATCTCTTACCTAAGCTGTACCTTGATGAACTGGAAAAGGTACTCTCAAATCAGATATCGTGTCCATTAGATATTCAGGAATAGAAAAAAGCAGACAAATTTCAGATAAAGCTATTGAAAAAAGAAAATAGAAAATGTGAATCAAAGATTCCAGTTCAGAAACGTCTCCCTCCCCTACCACCCACAACACACAAAGAGCTGGGAAAAAAACTGTGACACAACACTTGAATCTAAATTTTAATCCTCAAACAAGAATTTGAAGGTATTTCCTAAAAAGCTGAGAATCAAAAATTCAACAAGCAAAAATAAAATGGTCCAAAAACTCCTCGCCACAACAAAAAAAAAAACCTCACAGGAAGAAAACAACAAGAGTTTAGTGAACTCAGGAAATAAATTTAACAATAACAATGAAATCTCAGAAAAAGAGAATAAATTACAAAGTGCTCAAGGGGTAACAAATCCAAATGAAAATTTATTAAAGGACATTAATGAAAAGAAGAAAATAAAGACAACAAATAAGATAAAGAAATGCAAATTGTTAAGGAGATAATGAATGAAGCAGAAGCCAAGCAAAGAAGGCCCAGCATGCATATAACTTGCCCATGCATACAGTTTCAGGTGAAAGCAAAACAATCTAACAGAAATAATATTTAAAATAGTAACCTAAATAATCTAATGAAGATTTCAAAGCACAAGGCTTGCTGTGTACCTAGGAAATTGACCCAGAATGATAAACTCTTGAGATGTTATATTAGTATAATGACTAGTCTTTAAAGTTAAAAACAAAATCAACAGGATTCCTGGATAAAAACATTACATTATACAGATAAAAAAATTGTATGGGTGCCCAAATTTTCAAAAGCAACATAAAAAGCAAGGCCACAGTATAGCTGCATTTAAAAAATTTAAGAAAAGGGTGAGCCAAAAATTTTATACCCAACCAAACAATCCTTTAAGTATCATACCTATAACCATAAAGAGCATTGAATAAGAAGGAGTTCAAGATATACTGTAACCATCAGCTCTTAGTTAAGATTGCTACTCTAACGAACTCCACTAAAACAAGAAATGACTAAGAAGTTTCTACAAAAGGACAGAAGGTGAGCATCTAATATACTTAATTATAGAACTAATACAGGGTTGGATATAGGTTTGGATACATGGGTGAAAATAGTATGTATATTCTGACAAAATAGAAATAATGCAACTGATAAAATAAGGAGAAAAGAGAGAGAAGGGGACAGTGCAATAAGATCATTGGCAATAAGACAATGCAATAAGATCTTTGACTCCCACTTGGAGTCAAAGAATACCACTAAAATTCAACAAACTGCAGAGTGAAACATTAACTAAGAAATAAGGTGATTAAAGGCATGAAGGGCATGCATGAATAGGTACTAGCTGAAACAAAATACAACTTCGTATCAGAAGAAATTTTAAATAAAGGCAAGAAGACTCAATAAATACAGGAAGAGGTACAGTACATATAACACAATAAACAGTAGTTATAAATTAATATTATAAAAACAGCATATCAGTCATATCAGTAACTATGAATATGTGTCACTCACCTTCTAAAGGAAAAAATTTTCACATTGGCTCATAGAGCAAACCCAGCTCTCCTCCATGTACAACAGACAGACTTAAAATAGTAATCAAATGTGTAAATATAAAGGCAAGGGCAAAAATTTACTAGGCAAATGGGAACAATATGGAAGCAGAGCTTGTATTTCTGATACCAAAGTAAAATTCAGGCCAAAAAACATTAAATGTGGCTTCACAATGAATAAAAGTTATAATATCCATGCACCAAATAATACTGTCAACATTTATTTAAAACAAACCAAGATAAATCAAGTGAAAATATTTGGGCTAGAGAAAACCTAAATAACATAATCAACAATATAGAATTTATGGACATATTTCAAATACTACACAGTGATATAGAGGATATGCTTTCTTCCCTAGTGCACATGGAATATCTACAAAATTAACCAAATATTAGGTCACAGAGGAGGTAACTTCCAAAAATTAGAAATAATTTACAAGACTTTGATCACAAGGCAAAAAAACTGGAAATTAAAATAAATTCCACATGGAAATTAAAACACAAACCTTCTATTAAATAGCTGTTGGGTAAAAGAAATACAATTGTAAATTAGAAAATTTCTGAAATAAGAATAACAAAAGCACTACTGCTTTTGTAGTGTGCAACCTGTATAAAGTGATGATCAAAGGAAAATTCAAAGCCTTAAACATCTCTACCAGAGAGAAATCTCCAGGCCTCAGAACAAGCCTGACCAGAGCCTATTTGGTCTGACCTGAAAAAACAGCAACGCCATTCATGTATGTATGTATGTCTCTACATTTTCACTACAACTATCGAGTTGAATACTCACAGAGATTATATAGCTCACAAAACCCAAAATATATACTATTTATAGGCCTTTTACCAAAACGGTTTGTCAATTTTTGCTCATAATCAGTAGAAAGACAGATGAAAATAAACCCCCAACTTAAAAAGTTCAAGCAAAGAAAGTAAAAATAAGCACAATGAAGAAAATAATAGTGATAATAGGGATTAATTAGGTAGAGAACAGAAAATACGTAGTCTATCAAATTAAATCAGAGTTCTGATCATTACAAAATTTAACGAAGTAGACAGAACACTTGCCAAATAAATATTTTGGGAAAAAGAGAGAAGAAATGACATGGAAGAAAGAACTATTGATACAGAGATGGAAATTTATATTATATAGTATCATAAAAAATAAATTTTGCACATCTTCATAAGAAATTAAGACAAGTAAAATTCATAATTCATTAAAAAACAAAATTTTAAATTTTATTAAAATCAAAATTGTCTGATAGACAATAGAATAGTTGCCATAGAAGATAGAGACAAAGTTATCACAGTCAGAAAAATAAAATGACAAATAGGGAGAAATTTTTTGCAAGTTTTATCAGATAAAGGGATAATATAGCTAGTATATTTTTAAAAGTTCTTTTTTAAATTTTGGGAAAGAAAAAAACTAATAGAAAGCCTATAGAAAAAAGTGGCAAGAACATGACTATAGATGAATTCACAGAAAGCGTGTCATCCTTAGCTACATGAAATGGTGTTCAGTGTTATTTATTATAAAGGATATGTAAAGCAGACATTGCTAAGATCTCATTTCTCACCATTAGATAAAAACTCTAATGCTGATGACGCTCTCGGTTCGCAAGAGTGGATGATGCAAGCATCCTCACATGTTGCTGTGGGAATGCAAAATTGCACAAATCTTTTGATGAATTTGGCAAAAATATATATGCATTTAGCCTGTGCACCAGAAATTTCCTGCTCCTAGGAAGTTATTACCAGGCTGTAGCCCCCTTCCAAATCCAGGTTCAGCTACTCCTTGCTCAAAAAGCCACGGGTGACAAGGTTACAGGAAGCTTTACCCAGGAAGCCTGCTGTGGGGAAGGTGGGGGGCTAGTGCCCCAAGCACATCTCCCAAGAGTAGCTCAGAGTGAGATGTTTTAAAGGGGAGCCTACTGGAATCAATGGCTGGTGGGCCGACTTGCTGGCATCATGGAGGCGGTGGGCTTGGAAACCTCCTTGGGAATGTGATTATCTGGTTTCCAGGGACTCCAGGTGAAAGCCTGGTTAGAGGGCAACATGGAGGGAGAGATTCAGCTTTGGTACAAAATACCATGAAGATATGTTCAGAACAGTATGAAAACACATGTTGCTTATTTGCATATTGCAAGCTGTCTAAATGCCCAAATATATGGACTGGTCTACTAAACTACCCTACTTCCACAGAATGGAAGACTATGTAGCATAAAAAGAATAAAGACTTTTATGAATATTTATAGAGTGCTTTTTAGAATATCTTAATAAGAAAAACAAAGTGCATATAGTATATGAGATACTCTGAGAGCGTATGTACATGTGTTTACTCTGGCAAAGAGAAATAGGGAGGATAATCCAGAAAACAATGAACTTGGCTACTTGAAAGGTTTATAGGGGAACAGAAGCCAGGAGAAAGAAAAAATGAATGAAGTTTGAAAAGGCATCTTGAATCTTATAATTGTTTTTCATCATAATATTCCACTTACTTTGAAAAATCAATTAAATATTTTATGCTCTTCAAAAATATATCTCGGGACTTCCGGGAATATGGCGTCTTGAACGGACTAGCAGAAAAATTCCTCCCAACATTATATTTATTCACGAAAATACAGCAAATACAACTATCCCTAAAAGAGAGACCAGAATACACAGGAAAGTGCACAGCGTACAGCTA
>JAQQAC010003801.1:29951299-29992448 GCA_029783875.1 Phataginus tricuspis | reverse complement strand
TGCTCATGTAATTGTAGGTTAATGATACTAAAATAAAATAAATTATTTAAAAAAATATATATATATATATCTCGGTCATAAATTTTTTAAAGCTGGAAAAAAACTGCTCTGAAATATCTGAGTGAGCAAAAGAGTATCTGCGTCAGAAGCACCAGATAATAACATTAGCTTTAAACATTGATAATTACATAAAATCGGTTGAAAGACAATTTTCGATATACAGTCAACCACCCAAAGAGTAACAATGACTATTTTGCATTTCCAAATCTTTAGGACAGCCTTCCAGGAAAAGAAACAGAAAAAGAAAGTCTACAGCTCATTCAGTATTCTTCCTTTTAACCTTGCCTTGTCTTGGAATCCCTTTGAGGCATTATTGTTAAATAGTCAAGCCAAAACTTTCAAAGATAATAAAACATAGCAGAAGCCAGGCAAGTTGGAAAAAAGGGACAATGGGTTCTCAGATTCAGCTAGACTTTTGGAGCAGTCCTTATGTGCCAGATTCCTCTGAGGCAGGATTTCATCACAGACCTTTAAGATGGGGGGGCATTTTACAAATGAGAAGACTGGAGCTCAGGAAAGCAAATAGTTTGCCCAAGGTCATAAATCTAATGAGCACCAGGGTTGTGGCTCAAATCCAGATATTTGGACTCCAGTTCCACCATTCTCTGAATTACTTCAAGTTGCTTCACTAAAAGGACTTAAGTTTAGCCAGTGGACAATCGCTGTTTCTTGAGTCTCTGTTGTGCTGAGTCTCTTTCTCTCATGTTTCTGCAAAGAATCACATCAATGCAAGAACATGAGTGTTGTGCCTAAGTAAACAAGACGTGTCTGCGTACAGGGTGGAGTAGCACAAATTCGTATTTCATCAAGCTTCAGGCATCAATCTTAACAAAAGTGAAAAGGAGGGATCTCTTAGCTGCTTCTAAATTTCTCTTACATTCTAGGCACTGCGCCAAGTGAAATCTTGCAGCTTCAACTAAAAAAAAAGAAAAGAAAAAACCTGAAACTTTGTGCATGTGATCTAATAAGTAAGCATTCACAAACTTTTTTGTTATTTGTGATTATTCCCAATGTTAGCCAAGCAGTTTCCCATTTTGTTCTAAAAATTCCAGTTACATAAATTTTACATTATTTCCCAAATTATGAGAAGGCAAGATAAATATCCACTTCCTTCCTGAAAGGTGAAAAAACTTCCAAATTGTGAGTACATAAGGGTCTCTCCAGGTAGATGCCAAGTCTCTGTGTGGCCGCGGGTTATGAGGGGACAGAGGGAGAGTGCTGCCTTAACAGACATGTCCATCCTAAAGGAAAGGTTAGGATATTTGGACAAAACAGGAGAATTGAGGTACAGTTTTTCTTAACTCTATTGTGCAATTTAGACCAAAAACTTATGTACTGTACATTCACTATATGGGAGATTCAAAACCCCCCAAAATTTGTCACAGTCTAAGAGGGAAGGTCCATTGATTTATTGCCAAGTAATCATATACGCCATCTAAGCAGATTGATGGTAGTAAGGTAGTGCTGTTTTCTTATTGGTTTTCCACTTGTATGCTAAAGTGCTTACATTGGGTAGAAAATATAAATGTCTTCCAAGTCAGACATTTATTTACTGACAGTATGGCTACTGCTCTGTGTGTGTGCGCACAAGGTCAAATAAAGACAAACTGATTACGTGAACACATGTAAAATCATGCTTTTACCCACCTTTGTTCTTTCTTTAGTGTTAGAGTCCATTTTCTCTCTTTCTTTTAGAAGAGGAGGCAAAGAAAAGCTAAACTAATGACTAACAACTATTCACAGCCCTATTGCAGAAATGCTCACTAGGACCCTACTGGGCCTTTTTAAGTTTCCCCTTGTGTCAGTCATTACCAAATGAAAGAGGCATGATAGTTTCAGAGAATGAATTCCAGTTGTTATGTAGCAAAAGATGCTCTCATACCAGTCAGATGCTTTTTGAGAGCTGTATTTTAAAATACAGTCCATCCTAAATCCTAGCATTTCATATCGCCCTTAAGATGAACCATCACTTTAGCCTAAGCTACAGTCTATTCTGGCTTGAAACACGCTCCTGGTTGCCTGCCTCACCTTGACCCTCTGCCATCATTTTTTGCCACTCAGCAGCAGAGTGATACTTTACAATGTAAATAGATCATCCCACCCCTGAGCTCAAAAATCTCCTAAATAACTTTCCAACTCTCAGAAGGAAAGAATAAACTTTTTCCCACGGCTTGAAAGATCTTAAGTTGTCTGGCCCTGGTCTAACTGTAAGTGAACCTGAAGAAGAGATGCATATGGCAAGACATAGGGCGTACGCCATAAAGTGCTCCCAGGAAATACGCCTTTGTTTGTAATTTTGATGGTAAAGTTGATTCTCTAAGAAGCAAGAAAAAAGGGTGGACATTTATAGACTCAAAAAAAGAAAAAAGAGAAAAAAGAGTAAAGAGAGTATTTGAAAGGAGAGATCAAAACCTTTTCCCTATGGAGGCATGTTGCGTGGGTTGGTTAAAGAAATTCTTTGGAAATGACTTATCTTTACATAACTTGATTGTAAGCTTGGTTGGCCATGCCAAGCTGAAAGTGAAAAAAATTCTTCACTTTGCTTTTATTAAAAGATTTGGAAAAAGCACTGTCATCCATTTTGCATTTCTGTTGTCTGAGTTTGGTTTTTAAGAAAAGTTAATTATATCTCAATAAAACATAAATAAATATATAGATATATTTAAGTACAGGATATTGCAGAGAACTACATATCAAAATATGGAAATAAAATATTGGTTGAACAGTTTTAAAATTTAAATATATTTGGAAAGTCCCTAGAAGATCCATCTAATAATAGACAAACTTCTGCACAGTCCAGAAATACTTTCTTTAACAGCTTTGAACATGAAGTTGTCTAATTTCTAGTTGAAAATTTCCAGCGATAAGAAACTTTTCATCTTAAGATTTCTCTCATTACAATTCTGATGAATGGAAAAGTCCTTACATTGAGTCAAATATCTTTTTGTAATTTTCACTTACTGATTCTAGATTTGTATTCTTGACCAATAGAGAAGAAATCTAACATTGCTCTATATATTTGAACACACCTGGCATTGCTGTTGTATTCTACAATCTTGCTTTTCTAGTCTGTAGGTTCCAGGTCCTTCAATGCTTCCTCACATTAAATGATTTCCATTCCTGTCATCGTATCACTTCCATTTTTTTAGGGATACAATACCATAGTTTGCAATTGTTTCTATTAAAGTATTCCATCAAGTACAGTTTTTCTTCAACTTACAATGGAGCTACATCCAGATAAACCATCATAAGCTGAAAATATTGTAATTTGAAATGCATTTAATACATCTAACCTACTGAACATCGTAGCTTTTCTAGCTGTTCTTAAACCTGCTCAAAGCATTTATGTTAGCCTACAGTTGGACACAGTAATCTAACACAAAGCCTATTTTATTTATATGTAAGCATTGACTGTCTCATGCTATCTACGGAATACTGCTTTGGAAGTGGAAACCAGAATGGTTGTATGGGAACAGAACCATTGTAAGTGTGCTGGTCGTTTTCTCTCATGATGGTGTGGGTGATGGGGAGATGCAGTTTGCCATGGCTGCCCAGCGTCACAAGAGTGCCCCACAGCATATTCCATGGCTGCCCAGCGTCACAAGAGTGCCCCACAGCATATTCCATGGCTGCCCAGCGTCACAAGAGTCCCCCACAGCAAATTGCTAGCCCAGGGAACTATCACAATGCAAAATCTGAAGAAAAATTTCTACTGAAAGAATATCAATTTCTCATGATTGTAAAACTGAAAAATCCTAAAATCCTTGTAGGTGGGGGGCCATCTGTACTAAACATAATACCCCACATGTATCATGACCACTGAAGATTAAAAATATTTTGTCTTTCCCAGTCTATATAATATGTTTAAGTCATGAGATATTTATATTAATAAATTATTTTTAAATTTAACTAGAGTCCACTAAAACTCCCTGAGCTTTTTTTTCACATAAATGTCTATGAATCCAGGTATCTCCCACCCTATACTTCATTTTTTAAATTAAAAATTATTAATTTTTATTCAAATGCAAAACTTAAATCTTCTTTAAATATAACATTATTAGTTGCAGTCTTTAAGACTGTTGAATTCTTAGAGTTCTCTGGAATCTTGACTGTATTATCTAGTATATTACCTTCTCTTCCAGTTTTTTTGGTTTGGCACATTTGGCAAGATAGCTTGACTCATTATATTCTTGATATACAGTGTTAAACATAAGAAGATCCCTTAAGTTATATTTTACTACATCATATAATTGTTAATCTATTTTTAAAATTCTCATATCTGTATTGTCACCTAATATACATTGCACTGGAGATATGCTTTGCCAGTCTCTGTCATTAAAAGTTATGATGCAAGTAATACACAGAAATATATTTATAATTCTGCTGGTTTAGTAATTTTTTTATCCCAGCCCCTAAAAAGAGCACAACTGAAGTTAAATTAGTGAGGTTAAATCATTAAGTGTAAATTAACACTTAGTGAATCCATTTTCTAAGTAAATATTACTTTTCATTTTAAGTCCCCACCAACCAATTGTCCTATATTTCCTGTTCTTTTACTGGATGCGTTAATTCAGCCTAATTCCACTGTTAGCGAAAGACAGTTGTGTGTGGGGAGGGGGGCGGGTAAAAGAGTCGTTTGAATCTCTCCACACCATTTCAAGCATCATGCTTCAACCTTGAAAGCCTGAGCATACTTCCTGGTTTAAGAACTACTTCAGAGTCAGTAATATAACTTACACTACATTCCTGTGGGTGCAAAGATAAAAAGACACCAAAGAGGGTTCTTGTTGATGCCTGAATGATGCAGTGTGCACTGAACGGCTCTGTGGAGCAAATGGCGTTGATGGAAGGCTTTGGACATCATGTAGGCCACACTTAAAAGAATCATTGCTAAGAAGAATGGATTTGACAACCTTCACAGAGGCATGTGTCAGTTTTACACATTTTCAAAGTAAGGTTTTAGTTTTACATAGAAAAAAATGTGGTTTAAACAATAGTAAAGATTTTTTTAGACCGGGAAACCCTTCGTTATACTGACATCATCTCCTCATTCATTTAGCAGATAGTTTCAACAAAGTACAAGGGAGGTGTTTTTTCTTTCCTGGTATCAAGTTGGCAAGGATAGATTAGGTCTGGCTGCTCAGGAAAACCATGCTTCAAAGCTTCTAAATCATAATGCGTCCGATAATGGATGGGCGCTGAGCTCCAAACTGAACTCAGCTACACTGGTGGTCAGCGTGCAGCAGGAGGAACATCTTTACCCAAAAGAAATCACATTTCCTAAAGAACGCGTCACTCCGCGCAGGTAGAAGGGAGGCGGGGTGGCGTTGGGCCCGAGGATCCAGGGCTGCAGCTGGAAGAACGGTGAGTCCTGTACCCAGGCGACAGCCCGCGGGTTGGTGTCCTCCTCCTGGCCACCGACTTGTGCCTCACCAGAACCCCCTCCTGCAGGCTTTGCAGGAGGAGAAAGGAGATTTGAAGTCAATTATTATCACCCTGGCCCCAGACAGCAGAGCGTCAGCCCAGCTCCCAGAGTATAAGACCCTCAAGCAGGGTTTTTTTTTTTCGTCCCTTTGACACCTGCTGGGTCCCCACAGCCTACATCAGTGCCTGGCACGGGGCATGTGCTGGTGTGTCTGCTTAGCTTACCAGCTGGTGTATCTTCATGCTGAGTGAGCAAGCGATCCGATTCCACACTTGCAATCTTCCTTATTTCCTCCTACTGTAATTTTAAGAATTAAATAATATCGTTACTATTAGTAGCTAATGCTTGTTGAGTACCGTGCGCACAATACTGTTCTGAGCACTCCACATGCGTTAAGTCATTTCCGTAGGCAAACGAAGCGAGGGTTCTTCGTTCCCTTCCCACTGCCTGTTTCACCTTCTCACTCCCAGGTCAGATGTTGCCGCTCTGACCGCAGCATGCTCTCCACTGCAAAGTGCTTCACGCCGACGGCCTAAACCAGCGACCCTCAAACCTGGTAGAGCACACAGCATTCGCGTTAGGCACCGTCTCTTTATTGTGTCACTGTTGAGTGAATTATGTCAAAATTCAGAATGCCAGTCAAAAATGAATGCCAACCAGAACAGATTTTGTTTTGTTAAGTGTGCTGTTTATGCATTTAAGGTTCTGCATGTATGAAACGGCCATCAAGAGGAATCACACCGGGTAAATTCCAGACTTTTTAAATGATTTGTGCAAAACGTATCATGAGTCTGTCTCTGCCTGTTCACCTGTGTTATTCCCTGCACTCCCCACTCCTGAACACGCATCCGATTTTGTGTCCCCACAGTCCCTTTGCTGCCGACTGTGCCCTAAGCAGGAGTCCTTGATAGTTTCCCGGGACCTCAGCATGCTAATGTGAGTTTGGTGCTCAAAGCTTTATCAGATAAATGGGGGAATGAATAAAGGAGAGTCATTGCTAGATAACGATGAACTTTTTCATCTGTTCATGTTAACATGAATGCTAACAACATATTTTACCAGGTACAGTGGAATAAAAAAACCTCCTTCAGTGGCAACGCTGTGCTTTTTCTCATAAGAATTCTCCTAAGGCAGCAGTTAATTCCATCTTCCTGACCTTCTCCTAACTCCCCAAAGGCTAGATCAGTTATAACGGTCAACATGAAAAGGGTTTGCAAAGAAAAGAAGTCATAGCTAATACATTCCCCGGACCCTCGGAGCGCCCTCTCCATTTTCTGCCACGACTGGAGTATAGTCAGCTCTGGGCCTTCAGCATAATCCTGTAGTCACTGCCCCATAGTCACTAACCCTACATGTGGCAGGACAAGAAGGGTATGTGGTAGATTGCTGTCTTCCCTCTTTAAAGCATTTATCACATGATTGTAGTATATTTGCAAATACAAGAAATTCCAGGGAGAATCTTTAGTAAATATTGTGAAACATCTGGAATAATTTTACTTAATAACGTGCATAAGCCTGGCTAAACACGACATGTAGGTTTTTAAAGGTCAAAGTGTTTCTCCTCATGTGAAATGCATCAATAATGTCCGTATGACAAATATCAAAGACCAGCTGTTGGCATGTCACATTTTTGTGGACTTTTCATTTTCTTCCTCTATCCTAACTTTACTTTCTGCACACCACCAAACAGACTGACTTCCAAAGCACAGCTCTGATCAGGTCCCTTCCTGTCTCGAAAGCCTTTCACTGAACCTCATTAGTATGGATTAATGTACAAGCATATCCAACTGGTATTCAAAGGTCTCCAAGTTCAGTTCAACTTCTCTTCCCAGTCCTATATTCCACCTCTCATTTACATATACTCTGTTTTTCCAGACAAAGTATTCTCCTTGCTATTCCCAATGCTGTCCTCATTCTCTGTCTGGAATGGCCATCCTCAACTGCCTAATCACTTTCTACCTTATTGTATGTGTTACATGTTAGCTTAACAGTCCTGTGTCCATGCATGAGTGTGTATATCTATGTAATACTGATAGACTGTTAGCTTTTTGCTGGCATGTTTTCTTGTTTATATACCCTCCACAATTCAGAACCTTACAAACAGTGAGTACTCAGTAACTGTGCACTGAGTACAAGAGTAAATGATATTTCCTAATAAAACCACCAGTCTGATAGACATAGAGTTTTTAAATCTCAGTTATGATGCAAACATGACTTGTCTTCTCCACCTGTTGCTCGTTACCCACAAGTCAAAGATTGCAGAAACCTTGACAAAAGAAACCCCTTCTCTCTTGGAGAATAGCGCCATCTTCCGACGTCACATCTTGCCTGTGCTGTTCTTTGGATTTAACACTTTGGACATTCCAACTCTCAGAAAGCGAAGCATCGTTTCAGATATTTTCATAATTAAAGCAATGTGGAACTATTAAAAACTATGCTGACAGTTTGCAAACACAGTCTCTGGTCATTCTCTTTGTGCTCTAGAAACTTCCAAATCATGGCAATTTTAGAAATGGCCCATGGAAAGGATGGAAGATTCAAGTGTGGCAGTCATTTACTCCCCAAATTTAGTGACATACTTGCATATTTGAAAGTAAGGATCATTCTTGGATACTAACAAAGGTGCACTTATGAAAATGTGAGAGAACGTTTTGCTCTCTTCATTCCCAAAGAGGCTTAAATTTTGTACTTTCATCTCCGAAATATGCTTCAATACCTTAAAATATTTTTGCTGAATTCTCCTCTTAAATAGTGTTGTCAGGAAAAGCTACCACTTTGCATATTGCTTTTGAGATGGAAGTAGAATTGATCTTTTCATGAAGATACATGGATGTGGTATTTCTATGTGTGACTGGGCTTGCACTGGGTAACTCTTTAAGGGGGCCTTTTAGATATGCAAATGCTATAATTCTAGAAAGAATTTCTGCATAGTAAAATCCTAAACACTGCGTATCTCTGTTTGTCTGGACTCTGAGTAGGGTGGTCTTAATGAAAATAAATGAGATCATGCAAGGGAAACTGGTCCCTATAGCTGAGTGACAGTTCTGGGGCTTAGGAAGGAGAGAGCAGATCCTAGCAGGAAGGTTATGACACATGTAGTCTAGAAGCTATTATGTCTACTATCTAGTACAAGGGAGGATGGTAGAATTTCCATGCGTCCTTTCCCCAGTCTATGTTGTCATTTTTTCTGTTCCCAGGCCTTTGGGTAAAACTTTGTTAAACAGGAAACTTTAAGGAATTACTCGATGGATGTGTTCTCACATCTGGGAGAGCTCCAATATCCCGAGGGAGAAATATCGACCTGGCAGGCCCAGAGAAGCAGCCTAGAATTGAAGATCGCCAAGTGACATATAGGCAGCATTCATGGAACAAGAAAAGGTTCCTGAAAGTTACCAAGAAATACCCAGGGAGGAAAACTTGGTAAAAGATTATTTCCTGGAACTTAAGCAAGAAAGGAAATGCAAGCAACTGTTAAATTGGGTTTTAAAGAGAGGAGTGACACAAGGCTGCAGAACTTAGGGACATTTAGTTAGAGGAGTTGGACATTAGCAAAATGATGCACAAAATGTAAGAATTCGTGATTGTACTTTATACTGTATCATTAATGCTTATCTCAGCAGTTCCTCATTATTCAGAAAAATTCAGTTCGGCATCCAGGACCGAACCATAGGTAATTAATGCTGTATCCAGTATATTTAGTTAATTTCCTATTAGATAGAAGCAGTAGTTCTCAGGAAAGCAGACAGGATCAGCCAACGACCCAAATCTGATCTCTTTATTCTCTACCAGAGATGTCTTTGCCTCCTACACTGGAGAAGAAACATCCTTTAATTAACTGTAAAAGGCAATATGTAAAAATAGAAATCGTCAAATAGAAAAAGTAGAAATAGTCAAAGATAATGTAGACTATAATGAATTCTACAGGAAATATATGTAGATAATTCTATAACAACAATGATTGGGCCACAGGTAAATGATAAATCATTTATAATAATAGGAAAGGTATTTTATTTTCACTTTGGGGTAATTAAATACTTCATATTTTCACTAACTTTACTGAGGATCCATAACTCTGACATTTGTCTGACATCTTAAGTTTAGGCACAATTTTACCTGCCACTCAGGTAGAAGACAAAAAATAAAAGGTGGTAGAGAATTCATCTTTTAACTTTTCGTTTGATGTTATTTCATTGTTGCTTTTTCCTGATACAGATTCCGGCGAAAAATAATTACAGTGGCATCCTGTCCATTCTCCATGGGTATCTTTACCATCTCTGGGCATCCCTGGCTCATATGAAGAATTCTTTTTTTTTTTCACACATTGCAAAGCTTCCCTTGTGTCAAACACCTGTCTTTCTGCATTTTTATTGCTTATGTAGTAGATGGGTATTGCTTTACTGATGCAGCTTTCCCTCCTTATTCTGTAATATTTCCTCTTTCTTCTGAGGGACCTCTTCTCTGGGGTCCTGTGAATCTGGTCATTTCCCACGAATCCTGAGAAGAGCGTAGCCCAAGTTCCTACATCTCCCTCGTTCAGGAATCAGGACAAGACTCAAGCCAGGCCAAGCAGAGTCCTCCCTGGAACACTTTTTTTGGGACTATCAAAAAAGACCGACCCTATGGAGGCTGATAGGCTGGTGAGATATGAAGGGCGCTGTGGCAAGCCATCTGACCTCCATGCAGCGTGAGTCTGCTTAAGAGATGAAGAGAAGACAGGGTACACATACCCTCATTTAAGTCCCTGGCTCCAGCCATGACTGAAATTTAAGTGCTTTCAGGATCTTGGTACATGAACCAATATATTCCCTTTTGTGAGAAAGCTACTTTATGTTGGTTTCTGTCATTCACACTGGAAGGACTCGAGCAATACATTGATTCCTGAACTGCATGGTCTACACCCCATCCCTGTGCCAATTTACCCTGTTACTTTAATACCCCATTCCTGTGAGAGCAGCTTGCCTAGACTACCTACCTGTTGACTTTGCCCCATGCTATGTGCTCGTTGGACCTACACCTGAGAGCTGCTCAGTTTAATGGGCTAGTCTGTGTCCAGAGCCCGGCCCTGGCCCACAGTAGCTAATGGTAGACCATGAACAACTTCAGTTATGTCTGAAGAGACAGCAGTATTCCTCACAAAACAGAGTAACAAAGGCAAATATCACTGAATTTCTGTTGATTCTTAGATAAATAAACAAGGTTTTATTTTGCCACAACCTAAGCAAGTTACCAGGACATCTTAGATGTTACTTTCTTTTTCTTTTGCCTAAGCCCTTGAATATTTATGGCTTATTGTTCATTCTAAGAAAATACTTCCTCACCAAACAAATTGGATTTGTTGATCTTATTATGCCCATTTATTCATTCAACAATATTCTTTGAAATTTCCTCTAAGACAGATATTTTTCTTGGCATGAGGGACATATCCAGAACAGAGTGAGCTTCTTGCCTTCATGGAGTGGACAGTCTAAGGAGAGGAGAGAACTAATAACAAACCATAAACAGAACCAATAAAGAAAGAGGGATATGACAGAGCAGGGATTGGTGAGGACACTTGTAGGTGTGGATGCCTCCTACGGAATCAGGGAAGCTTTCCTGATGGAGGCTGCATGAGGGTGGGGACCATGAGGCTGTCAGAAGAAGAACATTCCATTGAGAAGAAACTCTACATGCAAAACTCCTGAAGTTTCTCCTTGAAACAGCAACCAGGCTGGTGTGGCTGAAGCAGAATAAACAGTGAGGGGAAGCGGTAGGAGACAGGGCAGAAAGGCTGGGAAGAGGAGGGAGACTTTGTAGGCATCACGGGCTCTTGGGCTGTTACTCTGAGTTGGGAAATCACTGGATGATATCGGTCAGAAATGGAACAGGACCTGACCTTACATTTTTGAAAACGTCATTCTAGCTGCTGTTATAGTCTATCATAGTCTATTGTGGTGAATAGACTGAATACTGAAATGAGTGTGGAAGCAGAAAGGTTAACTGATCGCTTATTGTTATAATGCAAACAGAGTTACAATGGCTTGGATGGTGGTGATGTGGTAGAGGTGATGTGAAGTAGTGAGATTCTAGATACACTCTGAACAGAGATCAAGTAGGATTAATGAGTATGTTGAGGATGCGGGAGAGAAGGGGACTGGCGCTGCTCCGTCCTGAGCAGTGGGGAGGTGAAACTGCCATTTCCTGAGATGGGCTGGCCTGCAGGATTTGGGGGAAAGGTGGGGGTGTGAGGGGTGGTGACAAGGATATGGAAATCAGTATTTGGTTTGGACATGTTAAGCTTGAGATGCTGATGAGACATTGCAAGCAGAAACGTCAAGTGGGCAATTCGGTAGATGTGCAGCAGGGACACCCGCATCAGAGACATAAATTCGAAATGACAGCACGTGGAGAGCCCTGGGCCAGCGGAGATTACCTGGGGTGATGAAAGACGTCTGAGCGCTGAGCTGCAGAGCCCTCCAATGTAGACTTAGGAGAAAAGTGTAGAACAGCAGAGGAAACTCTGAGGGAGCAGGTAATGAGGAGGAAGGGCCCTGCGAGAGGAGGTGGGGGAGAGACAGAGAAGAAGAGGGAGAGAGAGAAACTGATTCCAGAAGCCAAGTGAAGAAAGTGAGAGAGAATGAGGATATGCTCAATTCTGTTAAATGTTAGATGAGAACAGAGAATTGACCACCGTCCTTGGCAGTGAACAGGTCCCTGGAGACCCTGACGAGTTGTTTCGGGGAATTAAAAGCCTGATGGGCATAGTTTCAGAAAAAGATTAGAAGAGTGGAATAGAGACAACAAACATAGAGAACATTTTCAAAAAGTTTTACTGGAAAGGGGATTGGGAAACAGAATAGCACCAAAGGAGACGTAGATTAGAAATATTGTAGCATATTGGTATGATGTTGGAAATCCAGTAAAAAGGGGAAATTGATGATGCCATAGAGAGAAGACAGTGGCTGAATTCGTGTATTTGAATTGGCATGAAAAGTTGAGATCCAGGGTCCAAAGGAGGGGACTGACTTTAGATAGGATGGTGTACATGTCATCTGTAGTGATTAGGGGGAAGGCAAATTTACCAGCAGGTTTGTAGTGATGGTGTTGGGAGAATGTGGAATTTCCCCATCTGGTTTCTTCTCTTTTCTGTGCAGGAAGAAAGGCAAACAGTGGAGAGTGGAAAGAGAGAAGGAAGTATTGGTGGTTAGAGGAGAGGGGTGAAGGTATAACATTGTCATCTGTGACAGAGAAAAGTGAATGTACTAAGAAAACATAGTAGAGATGCTGGGTGACATCGAGGGCCCATTTGAAAATGATGGTCAGAAGAGTGGAAGGAGAAAGGGACAAGAGTACGCACGAGGATGGTTCTGCGGACATGTCCCAGCACAGTCATTAGGCGACACCCTCCCCATTGTCCCAGCTTGAAGGAGACCACTGGAGAGTTAGCAAGAATGCAGAAAGGAAATCACGTAAGGTCCCAGACCCTGCTTCCAAAGGGTTTTTTTGACAGGGGGGCAGTGCGACCCACAGCAGGGCCCGAGGTAAAAATGGGGTGAGAGGCAAATGCAGAGAAGGAGCCAAGGTGGAATCGATGGTGGGAGGATGCAAGAGACAGAGCAGGGACCAAAGGGAGTGCAGATGAAAGGAGGAGGGCGGGAAGAGGTCTGGTCAGTGACCACGAGTGGAGCCTGTGAGGGGGCTCGGCTGGGCAAAAAGGGAACAACATCAAAGGGACTAATATCGGAGAGGACTGAAATCCTGTGTCCAAAACATCCAGTTATATCTGGTCCAGGTATCCAGAGGATTATCATGAGAGAGTATTTCTCCCCAGTGTCATTCACCCCTCTCAGAAGCTACTCTTCCATATCTATCCTGACCCAGAAGACAGCAGCCATCACCGAAGGACTTCTCATGGGCACATTCTACTAGTTTGATGGACACGGACGGCCCCTCGGCTTGCCTCCCCATGTGGTGGATTCCACAGTGAAAAACCCTGCGCATGGTCTGGACCCAAAACACCAAGGTCCCTTTGGAGGGTCAGGCTTTAAATGGAAAATGAGCGTCTCTAGGACTTAGATCCCCTTCACCAAGCCATCATTAGGCATTTAAATGCAAGAAGATTAATCTTTCCGATTTCCAAAGGATGAATAATGAGAGCAGGGAAAGTGAATGTGCACAACCATCAAAATGAATTTGAATGTTGGCTTCAGGTAATTTTTCAAGGGTCTCAGTTTCTTGATCTATGTAAGTGGGGTAAGAAAACTTACCTAGACAATTATTTTTAAAGACTAGATCAGGAGACACACCTGAAAGCGCCTGTCACTGCAGGGAAAGCACAGCACAGCCTCAGAAAAGGGTTTCTTCCTGCTTTGTTCTCCCCCTTCCTTTGATTTTCACTCCCTTCCACTTTCCTTCTTTCGTCTCTTTCCCTTCCCTTCTTTTCCAGGCACTAAATGTCATTAAAAAGAGGTGTTATGCTCAGTGAAATAAGCCAGGCCGAAAAAGACAAGTACCAAATGATCTCACTCATATGTGGAGTATAAGAACAAAGAAAAAATAAATAAATAAATAAATAAATAAATGAAGGAACAAAACAGCAGCAGACTCACAGAACCCACGAATGGACTAACAGTTACCAAAGGGAAAGGGACTGGGGAGATGGGTGGGAAGGGAGGGATAAGAGGGTAAAAGGGGCATTACGATTGGCAGACATAGGGTGGGGGGGCACGGGGGGTACTGTATAGCTCAGGGAAGACAAGTAGTGATTCTCATCTCACTATGCTGATGGACAGTGACTGTGGTGGGGTTGGTGGGGGGGACCTGGTGATGGGGGGAGTTCAATCATCACGGTATTGCTCATGTAATTGTAGGTTAATGATACTAAAATAAAATAAATTATTAAAAAAAAAAAAAAGAGGTGTTTACTGGGAACATTTTATTTGAATACATTTTCCCTCCCCCACCCGTCTATCATAGAAAGTGTGATGAAGGCCTAAGTTCCGTACTTCCAGGGAGCAAAGGGCTGCTCTTTGTCACAAAATCACATCGCTTTAATTCTGACTTGCATTTGAAATTTCTTAATCACATTTATTTTATAGTGTCTCTGCCCTTGAGATTTACTATGACTTCCCAGAAACTTCCCTGTTGACCCCGTTTTTGTGACTTTTTTTTTTGTGGTGGGTGAAGTGAGAATGCATTTCCTCCAATAAATATGTCAGGCTCTTTCTTTTAAAGTAACAGAAGCTTTATTGGGGTAGCTGTAGTTATTACTTTTTTGTTTATTGTTTTATAAATGTAAGATCTTAGGTCTCAAATCATCTCAAATCTGGAAAAGAAGAACAGCTGCCTTTAAGCAACGATCTAGAAAGTTTCAATCTCCTCTTCCTGTCTACATGATACATATTATTTTTGCTTGGATAAAATATACTAGAACTCTTAACAGCCACATCAGCTTTTTCTTCTGCCTGGCCTTCTGTCATCTCAGAAACATCACAAGGTTGTGAAATCACCTCTCTGCAGCAGGAAGATCCATGGCCTTTGCTGTTAATGCCTATCTAAGTCATCAAATTCTTTTGTCAAAAACCTCCCCATAGTCTGTACTTAGCTTGATACACATAATTTTATTCAAGGTTATGTGCCATCTCAGACTTAATGAAGTATTTTATAATATTCTAATTGGTCATACAGGCAGTGTAATCATTTTAACTAAAAAATGTGAAATAAAATATTCTAGGTGATTTTTGCTTTCTTTAGGGAATGAGTACAATATAGATTTGTATTTTCACAGGCATTCCTAAAAAATGATGTGGTTATTTTGTAGAAGAATACTGAATTATATATAGAAGTATAAAATTGTATTAAATTAACATTTAATCAAAATTATTCATTTTAGATGCTTTTTCTACAAGGAGTTGGTATTTATAGCCATATTGCTAAGGCATGGTAATACTAAGAATATAAGAAAATAGACATAGTAGGGAGGGGAAAGTGGGAGTTGTTTCTCAAAAGGCATAATATTTCAGTTATGCAAGATAAATAAGTTCTAGAGAGCTAAACTATATTGTATATAAAGATTCCTATAGTTAACAATTAACAATATAGTATTGTGCATTTTAAAATATGTTGAGGATAAATCTCATGTTAAGTGTTCTTACCACAAAACATCCCTCCCCTCTACGCACAAAAACCAAGGAAATTTTTGGAGGTGATGTGATGATATCATGGGTATATGTCCAAACTCACCAAAGTGTATCAAAAATATGTACAATTTTCTTGTACAATTTAGAAACAAAGAAAGTAGATATTAAAAACTAAAGATCTGTACTCAGTTTTATGAGAAACCCCATAAATATTCAAATAAATGATAAAGTAACAGGGGAACATATAATATCAAATAGTGCAAATGAGCTTTTATAATACCGTTCTAAAATGTTTAAGTAATCGTAACTATTATGGAAGAAAAGAAATTAACCGCCATTTTAGAAAGTACTCTTTTAAGATCAAATTTTCATTAACACTAGGGAATATGAAATCTAAAACTACAGAATTCCAGGATAAGGGTCTTGGGTGGGTAGAAACATTACAGTCTTCCTAGAGATTTCTATTCTCTGTTGATGAGGGGAAGAAAAAGAAGGTGATTAGGAAAACAAGGGAATAAAATGCCAGAAGAAAATCTCTCCCAATTTCTTTTGTGACAGACAGAGACGGGAATGGTCTGTAAGTTAGTGATGGTGTGTCCTTCCGAGAGTACAGACTTGCTCATTCAAGCAAACTGCCCTCCTATAGAAGCCATATGGCTGAATTTAGATTTTGATCATGCGTAGGGTGTAGTCTTTCTTAGAAATTCAGCCTTAGTTTTCCTTTGAAACTGAAGTTGAATTGAGCCAGACATTAAAATATGTTTAAGTATGTTAAAATATGTTTTCTATAGGAAACAGTGTTTTTCCTTGGGGACAAGAATAAAATTTTAAAACCCCTCCTCTAAAATCCTAGGACTTCCCTGCTCAGAGCCATCACTCGTATCCCCAGAAACACAGAAAGATTTGTATGCCATGTTGCTTCCAATTTAAATCAATAACATTAAAACCTGACAGTTCATGCCAATTCCTCAATCTTAAAACATTCTGTTTAAAATACCTTCGAACAAGGACAAATAATTGCAGGATTTTACAAAAAGTTTTGACATTCTATTCCCTGAGAAGGTAAACCTGCCGAAAATCCAGTTATCCAATTTGTTGAAGGCACATAAAGTATTAAATTTTTGATACCAGTGTAGTATGGATTCATTTCTCTGGTCAATCCATCAGGGAATTAAGATGGATAAGAAGTCTGGTGGAAGAGACGACTGACATCAGGACACCTGTCAGGGTTAATTCCTTGGAAGACCACGGAGGGAGCTTGGCAAGAGGATTTCGTTCATCCATGTGCTCCTCTGTGGGCAAAGTCTCTGGCTCTGCAATAGTTCTCTCAGACATGGGAGAGAGAAACGACTATTGCATTCAGTGGACCATTTACTTTGAAGAAACAGCTGATTTATTCTCATCTAGGTATATGATCTTACAATACCTGTACAGAGCATAACACTTGGCTTGTTTTGCATGTTCTCTGAAACCAAGATTTAAAACTTAATTCCTCTTGGAAACTTTTGCAACATAACCTCATTAAAAGTTCAAGGATCGCTAAGATATGATGATATATCTAGGATCAGCTTTGTTTTTCAACAGACCATTGCAAACACCAGGTAAATGCACAGTCAGCAGGTGTCATGAAGGCTGGAATTGTTTGGGGAATGCACTATTTCTTGCACTTTTATTTTTTGGGGCCTTTAAATTTATTCTAAGGAAAGTATGATACAGTCCAACATTAGTTTGAAGTCCAAGAGATTTTGAAGTTCTTCATTTATTGTAAACTGTTTTATCCTATGATAGTTCAGTAGACCTAGTGGTATGAGAGCCTGGCTGGGTTAGATAACACCAATATGAAATCCATTCCTACCCTTTAGATATTAAGACGATGCCCCCAGTTCCTAATGAGATGTACATGAGTCTTCTCAGCCAACAGAGGCCATGGTATTTGCTTCCTGTTCCCAATACCTCAGTTTTTACTTTTCAAAATGTTCCTAAATATTTGACTACCAATTTTTCAGGGCTAGGAAACTCCAGCTTTCAAAATACAATGCCTGGTAGAGATATCTTCTTTACTTCCTGCTTGAAATCTTAAACATCTTTATTATAGGGTAAGCAAGTATATAAATACAAGTGTAAAAGGATATTTTTAATCAGTTGCTTGGTAGTATAGGTAACACCCTACACACATCACAGATACACTCGGATACTTCCTCCCTGCGTACTAACAGGTGTCAGCCCCCGTGCTTGCGTTTCCGTCCATGAGAGATTTGGGGCATAGGGTTACTCTGGCAGAGAAAAGAAGTTTGAGACATAAATTGGAGCAAGAGAGGTTTAGTGAGGGATAATGAGAATGAGGACTTTTTTCTCCCCCAGGTGTTTGAGACTGGTTTTCTGTCCATAGTTAAGAGTTAAGACCAAAGCCTCTAGCCCTACGTGACAGTAAGTGGCGAGATTCTAAGCACAGGAGCACTGCCTTGGGGCCCCAGGTGGGAAAGGGAGGCTCAGGGCTGCGCTCAGATGCCCGCCCCCAGGCTGAGCTGGGATCCCTGCCCGCTCAGGCACCAGGCTGCGGACAGCTGTGGCAGTGTGCTGTCCGCATTCTTGGCATAGAGGCTGGGACCTTATGATGGGCCGTCCTAGCGCACTGAAGCTCTCCTAAAGGATTTTGCATCACCAATAATGGAGAGCAGAGGTTAGCAAACTTTTTCTGCATGGGACCAGATGGCAAATATTTTGGCTTTTCATGCCACATGCCACCTCTGTCACACTGTCTCCCTCCTCTCTCCACCCTCCTTCTCCTCTTTCTTCTTCTCTTCCTCTTCGTCCTCTTCCTTTTTCTTCTTTAAGTAAACCCTTTAAAAATTAAAAAAAAAATTTTTTTTTTTTTTTAGATTTCAGGCTATACAAAAACAGCCCATGACTAGATCTGGCCAAATGGTCTGTGGTTTCCCAACTCCTGTCCTAAAAGGTAAGCAGACAAATGATCTGGAAGGAGGGCACTACACCTGTCAAAATACTCCAAATTTTGTTACAAACAACGCCCAAATCCCATGACTTCACAAAATAATAAATTACGTCTGATTCCCCTCAAGGTCCAGTGCATAGGTTGGCTGGGGTGGAGCCATTGTATGAACTGACCCTTACCAAGGGCCTGCGAGTCTTCCTCTGAAGGCTTTGCATCTGGCTGACAGGAAGGGAAGAACAGGAGAAGGGGCATCTTGAGGTTTTAGGGGCGAGGCTTTTAAGTGTTGCTGTGGTTGAACTCAAGTCTCATTGCCACACCTGAAAAAGGCGCTGAAAATGTTACAGTGGCAGTGGGAAGCAGAGACGAGCATAAATATTAGAAATTACTAGCAATTTCTTGGAAGCCATGGAAGCAGACAGACAGCAGCTGTGTGCGGGCCTCTGGAAGAGTACTTCCAGAGGAGATGCAGGAAAGGGCACAGAGAGGAGGGGCGTGAAGATCAGTCTCCACCCACTTAACAGCAACCATAGGAACTACCTCTGTTTACATGCCAGGTGCAAGGATGCTGGTACCGTTATAGAATTCAAAATGTCAAATGAGATGTGTATTGAAGTTAAAAAGTTAGAAAGTAATATTCTCCAACTTGACCGTTTCCATCCACAATCTTTTCAATGCAGAAGAGGAGTTGGGGTCAAGTTGATATAAATAATTTCTGATATTTTACTTTGATCAGGGCATTAATGAAGGGCAAATTATTTTTCTGCTATTTAAAGCATATGACTTCCTTCACGAATCACCCTCCCTAGTGACCAGGATATTTGTTTACAAACCCTGTCTGTGTCATTACAGATGAATATTTTAATTCCCTCCTAACTTCTGGGTCAAGAAGAAATGACCTTTGTTTGACATTGTTTATTTTGTTGTAAATTGTACTTAAATAACTTCCATTAATATCACTGTGGAATGTTCAGCAACTGTAGCAGAAATTTTACACTTATACAACTGTAGTTAAAGCAGAAAACTCTATGTAAGCATTTGCTAGCATAGCAGCCCATAAATCAACACAATTATCCAGAATGCCGCTAGTCCCAGGTTCTTTTGAAGAAAGAAAGACTGTATCATGCAACATTTTCACTGTGTTATTGTGTATATTTCCCAAGATAAAAGTTCCTGCTTTTAATTTTCAAGAGCTCAGGATATCTTTGTAACCTAATAAAACTCAATGGCTTCAAAAAATACTTTAGAATTAGTCCTTATTTTTTATAAGCCATTCTAATAATTTCAATTACAAATCTACCAAGTTAATCACCATACCTGGTGTGGTATGTATTTCACAACCTCCTCCTGAGAAAAATTAAAAATGGCATTTATAATGAAATTGTTCAAGCACCACTGTATACTTGCCTGATGAACTTTAATAAATCTGAGATCTGTTCTAGAAAACCAGTCACCCACCCATCACTTAAATATCACCGTCAGTCAGAAGTCTAATGATCTCTAATAAGAAAGCTTTTTCTTGATTATCTAACAACTCCTTCATCTATAAATGTCACTCGCAAGAATAAACGTTTGAACTGGTTTGCTTGGGTCTTTTTCCTTGAAAGGCCTTGAAAAGAAATTTTGACAAATCCACATCATTAAATTGTCAGCATAAGACTTTTTTAAATGACAAGGATTTTTTTGAGGTGACATTGGTACTATAGCTTAGTGCATTGTTTTTATTTCTACTTGACTTTTATATTACGGCTACAGAAAAAAAAAGTATACCACTTACCACATTTCTTCTGTCTTCTTGCTGTTTTTTTTTTTTTTTTAGATTTTTGGGTCTCTGACATTGGCCTGCTCCCTAAAATGACTGCAAGTCATAGTTTACATGATAGCATTTTCTTTTTCCTTCTCAATAGTATTTAAAATAATGTTGCTCCTTAAATCAAGGCTAATAAAGGCATCACTGCCTCAGATCACGTAATGGTTTCTCAAAAACAGCCTCTCAACCTCACAAGATACTGGCTCCCAGAAAATTCTGCACCTGAATGTGCAGTACACTCCTGTTATTCTACAAGGATTTCTCTTCTGGGGTAACAGGAGATGTAGTACAACCAGGAAATTCCTCAGGCTTCAGGATATTGTCACATTCCCCCCCACCCACCCCAGAACACACATCTGTTGGTTAGAAACCGCATTTTGAGAAATGCTGAAACTGTGAGTGAGGTATTCAGTAAGTCCACGGACAGGTGTCTGTTCCAAGGAAAACGTAATCACTGTGACCTGGTTCAAAGTAATCTACCTGCTGCCACATGCTTTCCGTTCCCTCTGGGGTGAGCCAGCCTACTATGTGCAGCATTGATCTCTGTTTTGGCAAGTGGACCCTGTAACTACTGTTAGCCAGGTTGGCCTTGGGGAGAGGGAGCCTGTACATAACCCCACCCTTGCTACCACAGCCCCTTTATTGAGGAGACCCCGAGTTAGCAAGGGACTGGCAGGGGAGAGGGGCTGATGAACACCCATGAATTTTATGCATGTGATTTTTTTTAAGTTCTCATATTTGTGAATTTATTAAGCTGGTTACTTCACAACACATTACACATGTCCTAATCATAATAACACCAGGTTACCAATCTGAGGTTAACTGGTGCAGTTTGCTGAGCGTGTTTTAAAAAGGAGGGGAAACGCCCAGCCCCTGAGAGAGTGGTTCCATCACAGTTTAACAAAGGAGAGTCTGTTTCTCAGACATTTGAATCAGGCCTACTAAAACAGGAAAAACTCTTTCCTATCCAAAGGAATATTTGCTTCAGTAGGAATATTGTAGTAAACGACATTGTTTAGAGTGTAGCTCTCAAGATTATTTCCCAAGTTGTGACACCTCTTTCTTGGGCTTCAAAGTTTGGAAAGTTTGTCTTTTCATTTTGAATCTTAACCATGTGGACTTTTCAGCCTCAATATCCTCACTCTGAAATGAAGAGCTTACTTCACAATTTCTTTTTTAACATGGAACATGGTACTTTAAGCCAAACATATTCACACTAAGCACACACGGCGAGCCCCATGGCAAACGGTTGTTTGCCTGTTCGCTCTGAGAAAACTATAAAATGGTTCAGGGAGGTGCGGTCAAGGCTGTGCTTCTCAGCGGTACTGATAAGTGCTACACATGTGTTGATGTATAAGAGCTTAGCTGCAAGGTGGTGACTCTGCGGCCCTGTAATCAAATCCCAATTAAGACATTACCAGGATTTCTCTTACTATGATTGGTAAAAACCTCTATGTTAATTCTATAGAAGCAGGATCCAAATTTCTTTCATTTAAATATAACTAAGGATTAAAGATGGTGGCATGAGAGGTGAGATATAGGTTTCCTCCTAAAACCGCATATAATGTGAAAATATAATTAATACAACTAATCCTGAAAGAGCAACAGGAAAGAGGACTGCACCAGACTGCATACACCTGGAGACAAGAGCAGACCTCACAGAACAGGGTAACACACCAACGCTGTGGCCCGGTGGGACCCAAGCCCTTCCCCGACCCCAGCTCACTGGTGGGAGGAAGAAAAACCAAGTAGGGAGGGAGTGGAGGCGTGGGACTGCTGAATACCCAACTCTGGAGATCTGCTCTGGGAGCACAAACCTACATTTCATGGTGCTTGCATGATACTCTCGTGATTACGGAGTTGGAAAGCTTAGACATGCAGATTTCCTGGAGAGACTGAGATTCCAGCCACTTGTGGAAAGCAGGGATCCATATCCGGCTGCTCTGAGACAAAAGAAAGGCGGGCAGTCTGAGAAACTTCCTAACAAGGAACCCCTTAGCAAGAGGGCTGCTAAAGGGGCAAGGATAGCACAGAGCTTACTGCTCAGGAGAAAGGACAGGTAGACAAAATTGTCTGGGTACACTCTGCCCAGCAGGTTGGGAGCTTTGCCATATAGACTCTCATATTTAAGGAGGAAAAAGAAATCTTCATCCTTAGATGATCTTCAGGTGCTCCCGCTCCCTGGCTGGCTACACAGCTCCAAGGACCCCCTCTGGGATACACAGCCTACTGCACCTTTCTCCTGGCCAGCCCCACCTGGCTCACAAACCGGAAAATCCTACCCTGGCATTAGGCCAGCCTGAGGGAAGATCTGGAAGATCTAACGCAAAGCATAGAGGCTTATACCTGTGTCCTCGGCCACTTGTTCAGGCAGTGAAGACAGGCATAGCAGCTGTGAAGCAGGAAACAGCTCTTTCCTCCCCCCAGGCACCAATACCACTCCCCTGCGACCCCCGACATTGCTTCAGGGGCTGAGCAGCTCCAGGGAGTAGAGCTTCTGGACACTAGAGGGCGCCATATAAAAATATGAAACACCAAAGGGACCTGGTTCAGAGTAAAATTATTAATACAACTCCTGAGAAAGATTTAAATGACATCAACCTCATGACTTTTCCTGAAAGGGAGTTCAAAATAAAAATCATTAACATGCTCATGGAGATACAGAAAGATATTCAAGAATTCAGGAATGAATTCTAGTCAGAGATCCAATCATTGAAGAGCACAATGGATGGTATTAAAAGCAGATTGGATATGGTGGAGGAGGTGATAAATGAAATAGAAACTAGAGAAGAGGAATACAAAGAAGCTGAGGCACAGAGAGAAAAAAGGATCTCTAAGAACGAAAGAATATTGAGAGAACTGGGTGACCAATGTGAACGGGACAATATTCGCATTATAGGGATACCAGAAGAAGAAGAGAGAGAAAAAGGGATACAAAGTGCCTTTGAGGAGGTAATTGCTGAAAACTTCCCCAGTCTGGGGAAGGAGATAGTCTCTCAGGCCATGGAGGTGCGCAGATCTCCCAACACACGGTACCCAAGAAAGACAACACCAAGACATATAGTAATTAAAATGGCAAATTTCAAGGATAAGGACAGACTATTAAAAGCATCCACAGAGAGAAATAAGATCACATACAAAGGAAAGCCCATCAAGCTATCATCAGACTTCTCAACAGAAACCTTACAGGCCAGAAGGGAGTGGCATGATGTATTTAATGCAATGAAGCAGAAGGGCCTTGAATCAAGAATACTTTATCTTGCAAGATTATCACTTAAATTTGAAGGAGGGATTAAACAATTTTAAGATAGCAAAAGCTGAGAGAATTTACCTCCCACAAACCATCTCTACAGTGTATTTTGGAGGGACTGTTATACATGGAAGTGTTTCTAAGGTTTAATAGCTGTCACCAGAGGTAATAAAACCACAGTAAAGAAAGTACAACAGCTAATTGCTAAGAAAATGCAAAATTAAATTAACTATCCCCAAAGTCAATCAAGGGATAGACAAAGAGTACAGAATATGATACCTAATATATAAATAATGGAGGAGGAAGAAAAAGGAGGAAGAAAAAAAAAGAACCATTAGATTGTGTTTGTAGAAGCATATTAAGTGAGTTAAGTTAGACTCTTAGATGATAAGGAAGTTAACCTTGAACTTTTGGTAACCACGTATCTAAAGCCTGCAATGCCAATAAGCATATACCTATAGATAATCACCCTAAATGTAAATGGACTGAATGCACCAATCAAAAGACACAGAGTCACTGAATGGATAAAAAAACAAGACTCATCTATATGCTTCCTACAAGAGACTCATTTTAAACCCAGAGACATACACAGACTAAAAGTGAAGGGATGGAGAAAGATATTTCATGCAACTAATAGGGAGAAAAAAAACAGGAGTTGCAGTACTTGTATCAAACAAAAAAGACTTCAAAACAAAGAAAGTCACAAGAGACAAAGAAGGACATTACATAATGATAAAGGGGTCAATACAACAAGAAGATATAACCATTATAAATATCTATGCACCCAACACAGGAGCACCTACATATGTGAAACAAATACTAATAGAATTAAAAGAGGAAATAGGATGCAACACATTCATTCTAGGAGACTTCAACACTCCACTTACTCAAGGACAGATCAACCAGACAGAAAATAAGTAAGGAGACAGAGTCACTGAACACCACAATAGAACAGATGGACCTAACAGACATCTACAGAACTCTACACCCAAAAGCAGCAGAATACACATTCTTCAAGTGCACCTGGAACATTTTCAAGAATAGATCATATACTAGGCCACAAAAAGAACCTCAGAAAATTTAAAAAATATTAAAATTGTACCAACCATCTTCTCAGATCACAAAGGTATGAAGCTAGAAATCAATTACACAAAGAAAATGAAAAAGCCCACAAATACATGGAGGCTTCACAACATGCTCCTAAATAACCAATGGATTAATGACCAAATAAAAACAGAGATCAAGCAATATATGGAGACAAATGACAACAATAATTCAACACTGCAAAATCTGTGGGACACAGCGAAGGCCATACTAAGAGGAAAGTATATTGCCATACAGGCTACCTCAGGAAAGAAGAACAATCCCATATGAGCAGTCTAAACTCACAATTAATGAAACTAGATAAAGAAGAACAAATGAGGTCCAAAGTCAGTAGAAGGAGTGACATAATAAAGATTAGAGCAGAAATAAATAAAATTGAGGAGAATAAAACAATAGAAAGAATCAATGAAAGCAAGAGCTGGTTCTTTGAGAAAATAAGCAAAATAGATAAACCCCTAGCTAGACTTATCAAGAAAAAAAGAGAGTCTACTCACATAAACAGAATCAGAAATGAGAAAGGAGAAATCACTATGGATACCACAGAAATACAAAGAATTATTAGAGAATACTATGAAAAATTACATGCTAACAAACTGGATAACCTAGAAAAATACAACCTTCCAAGGCTGACCCAGAAACAGAAAATCTGAACAGACCTATTACCAGCAACAAAATTGAACTGGTAATAAAAAACTTACCTAAGAACAAAACCCCTGAACTAGATGGCTTCAATGCTGAATTTTATCAAACATTTAGTGAAGAACTAATACCCATCCTCCTTAAAGTTTTCCAAGGGGTAGAAGAAGAGGGAATACTTCTAAACTCATTCTATGAGGCCAGCATCACTCTAATACCAAAACCAGGCAAAGACACCACAAAAAAGAAAATTACAGACCAATATCCTTGATGAACATAGATGCAAAAATACTCAACAAGATATTAGCAAACCGAATTCAAAAATACATCAAGAGGATCATACGCCATGATCAAGTGGGATTCATTCCAGGGATGCAAGGATGGTACAACATTCAAAAATCCATCAACTTCATCCACCACATCAACAAAAAGAAAGACAAAAACCACATGATCATCTCCACAGATGCTGAAAAAGCACTTGACAAAATTCAACATCCATTCATGATAAAAACTCTTAACAAAATGAATATAGAGGGCAAGTACCTCAACATAATAAAGGCCATATGTGACAAACCCACAGCCAACATTATACTTAAAAGTGAGAAGCTTTTAGATCCTTTAAGATCAGGAACAAGACAAGGATGCCCACTCACCACTTCTATTCAACACAGTACTGGAGGCCCTAGGCACGGCAATCAGACAACACAAAGAAACAAAAGGCATACAGATTGGCAAGGAAGAAGTTAAACTGTCCCTGTTTGCAGATGACATGATATTGTACATAAAAACCCTAAAGAATCCACTCCAAAACTACTAGATCTAATATCTGAATTCAGCAAAGTTGTGGGATACAAAATTAATACACAGAAATCTGTCACATTCCTATACTCTAACAATGAAATAGCAGAGAGAGAAATCAGGAAAACAATTCCATTCACAGTTACATTAAAAAGAATAAAATACCTAGGAATAAACCTAACCAAGGAAGTGAAAGACCTATACTCTGAAAACTACAAGACACTCAGGAGAGAAATTAAAGAAGATACCAATAAATGGAAACACATCCCGTACTCATGGATAGGAAGAATTAATATTGTCAAAATGGCCATCCTACCTAAAGCAATCTACAGATTCAATGCAATTCCTATCAAAATACCAACAGCATTCTTCAACAAACTAGAGAAAATCGTTCTATAATTCATATGGAACCACAAAAGACCCCAAATAGCCAAAGCAATCCTGAGAAAGAAGAATAAAGCTGGGGGGATTATGCTCCCCAACTTCAAGCTCTACTACAAAGCCACAGTACTCAAGACAATTTGGTACTAGCACAAGAACAGACCCATAGACCAATGGAACAGACTAGAGAGCCCTGATATAAACCCAAGTATATATGGTCAATTAATATATGATAAAGGAGCAATGGACATACAATGAGGAAATGACAGCCTCTTCAGCAGCTGTTGTTGGCAAAACTGGACAGCTACATGCAAGAGAATGAAACTGGATTATTGTTTAACCCTATACACAAAAGTAAACTCGAAATGGATCAAGGACCTGAATGTAAGTCATGAAACCATAAAACTCTCAGAAGACAACATAAGCAAAAATCTCCTGAATATAAGCATGAGCGACTTCTTCCTGAACACATCTCCTCAAGTAAGGGAAACAAAAGCAAAAATGAACTCATGGGACTACATCAAACTAAAAAGTTTCTGTATGACAAAGAACACCATCAACAGAAAAAAAAAGGCATCCTACAGTATGGGAGAATATATTTGTAAATGACATATCCAGCAGAGGATATGAAGAGGCAGTTCTCCAAAGAAGAAATTCAGATGGCCAACAGACACATGAAAAGATGCCCCACATCACTAGTCATCATGGAAATGCAAATTAAAGACACAATGAGATATCACCTCACATCAGTAAGGATGGCCAGCATCAAAAAGACTTAGAACAACAAATGCTGGTGAGGATGTGGAGAAAGGGGAACCCTCCTACACTGCTGGTGGGAATGTAAGCTAGTTCAACCATTGTGGAAAGCAATATGGAGGTTCCTCAAAAAACTAAAAATACAAATACCATTTGACCCAGGAATCCCACTCCTTGGAATTTACCCAAAGAATACAACTTCTCAGATTCAAAAAGACATATGCACCCTTATGTTTATCGCAGCACATTTTACAATAGCCAAGATATGGAAGCAACCTAAGTATCCATCAGTAGATGAATGGATTAAGAAGATGTGGTATATATACACAATGGAATATTATTCAGCCATAAGAAAAAAATAAATCCTACCATTTGCAACAACATGGATGGAGCTGGAGGACATTATGCTCAGTGAAATAAGCCAGGCGGAGAAAGACAAGTGCCAAATGATTTCCCCCATTTGTGGAGCATAACAACGAAGCAAAACTGAAGGAACAAAATAGCAGCAGACTTGGAGACTCCAAGAAGGGTTTAGTGGTTACCAAAGGGGAGGGGTGTGGGAGGGCAGGTGGGGAGGGTGGGAGAAGGGGATTGAGGGGTATTATGTTTAGCACACATGGTGTGGGGGATCAAGGGGAATATAGTGTAGCACAGAGAAGGCAAACAGTGAATCTGTGGCATCTTATTACACTGATGGACAGTGACTGCACTGGGGTATGAGTGGGGACTTGATAATATGGGTAAATGTAGTAACCACATTGTTTTTTCATGTGAAACCTTCTTAAGAGTATATCAATAATACCTTAATAAAAAAAAAAACTCCCCCCCTAAAAAAAATCCTTTATGACATGTGCCCTGGCGCTCTCATTCTTTGGTAAAACGTTTCTCATCCTTCGTGGCCTCATGGACGCCCCCTCCACCTATTGGCCTCAGTGGAATCCTGCCTGTCCCTGTTTCCCAAAAGCTTCCTACCCCAACCTCTGCAGGCCTAGAGGATGGCTTCTCGTGGATGGGCACTGCCTCTTGTAGTCTGTGTTCTCCTCCTTCATGTCAACACCAAGTGAGCATTGTATTATGCTAAGTGAAATAGGTCAGACAGAGAAGGACAAATAGCATATGATTTCACTTACATATGTAATCCAAAACAAAACAAAACAAACAGAAATAAACTCATAAACACAGAGAACAAACTGGTGATTGCCACAGGCGAGGGGAGTGAAGGGACAGGTGAAATAAGTGAAAGGCAAAAATTAGTGAGAATGTTTGATATTGTGATCTGGGTGATGGTTACATAAGTATACACGTGAAAAATCATCAAACTGTGTGCTAAGACTTGTATATTTTATTGTATGTACCTCAAATTAAAAAGTGAAAATAAAAAAATAAAAAATAAACATAAAAAACAAACAACAAAAAAGGAAATATAACTAATTGTTAAGAGGCTAAGAACCTTTTTTTTTTTTTTTTAGCATTTGGGAAATTGAAAGGAAACGAAGCCATGCTACACATTGAAGGAATTAAAGCCAATAGGAAACAGATACGAGATGTCAGAAAAGCTCATCTATGTGCTCCATCACCGTCACCACGGTCCGGAAAGACTCTTCACAGAAGCCTTATGTCCACTTCCCAGAACCATTCATTTCTCCTTTTTTCCTTCTTAGTTTCTGTTTTTGCTGCATATCATTAGCAATCAATTCTTTATCTTTTTCAGGCTGTCACTGTCCAATATAATGCCTGCATCTTGAATAAATGCCTCCCCAAAAAAAACATCACTTAAAAAGTGATTTTTTCCATATTCTGAAACTTTATCACTTTGTAACTCTCCAGATGCTATTGTCACTGTATAAAGATGCATTCATGACATCTCTTCCACGGATTTTGTGAATAACACAAAAATTATATTTTCTATTTCAAACTTCCCAGGAATTCCTTTTTCTTAATGGTAACTTTATTGACATGTAATTAATATAACAAAAAACTCACCCTTGTAAGTATAAAATTCATGATTTTTAGTATACTCCTTATGTCTATTGAGAGAACCACTTTATCCACCAAGCTGTTCCTTTGGCAGGCCGCTTCAACCCAGACCAAAAGTGATAGATTCAGGGACAACTTTGCCACTATGAACCATGTGTTAATAGTGTCCCATTTTCCAATGGTAACTGGTTCCTTCCCACCTTTAAACCCAAACTTGATCATGCACCCAGTCCCGGCTTTCCACCCGTGAGGGTTCATCGACTGCAATCACTTTTGGCCTGTGGCAACTCATGTGCTATTTTTCAGGATTCAGTTGCAGCTAACAAGAACCAGGTTATCCTCCAGCTACCTCAGTGCCTAAAGGGAATTAGATACCTGTAAAGTCACTTGATCTCTTATGCTGGAACAGGACGGGAGGGGGGAGAATGAGAGGCAGAATGTTCATCTTGAATTTTGCCTTTCAGGATCACATCTATGGCAACTGTGTTGCTATCTCCCCTAATAACGCTCGATCCTTTGATTTTCTGCTTTCCAGCCTCTATCACCTCTACCACGTTATTTTTGCTCCTTGCTCTCAACTCTGGGTCAGTGGGCGCAATTTAAGTTGATTCCCCAATATCAGTGGTTCCCTTCTCCCAAGAGTTAACTTGTAGCTTAGCTCTTCATCACGTTTATTTTAATTCACTGATGGTGGTTTGTTTCTGTTCTTGTTTTGTTTTGCTTTTGTGTGTCTGTTTGCTTGTGTGTTTTGCAAACCCTCTTTATCTTTTTATCCATTGTTTCACCTCCTGGAGTCAACTTATTTCACTGTGGTTCTGTGGTCTTTTATGCTATTCAGGACGTCCCAAGGTTTTCTTGTAATGATTGTTTTTCCAGAGTCTGTTTATCTTTGTTCTTCAGGGTTATGCTTGTTTTCCCAGTACTGCAGCGTTTTCTAAGAAATCCCATATGGGGGCTCTTCTTTTCTACTGCTCTTCTCAACAAAAAATTAAACCAAGGCCAGGGACCCAGGCGGTACCAGAAACAGAATATCTGGATCATTCTGGCTAAGCCCATCATCCCTGGGAGCTCCGTGCCCAATACTAAGCATCTGTTCCATCTAAAGGATCTTCAGACTCACAAAACTCAGATGTGCAAGAACTGAACTTTCTCTTGATCTGTTAACTAAACGTAGCCCCCCAGCCTCCCTTTTTGTTTTTACTGAAGACAGGAATCTTAATCTTGCCAGTTCTCATTAAACTCAGTCTATACTAACTTTAAAATATTTTGTTACCCCAAAAATATCTGCTCTTCTCTCTCTTCCCTTCTCCCCAGTGGAGAAAGAACTTATATATGTTTAAGGCTGCAAGGAAAGCTGCAATCTACATGTGGCCACTTTCTTCCCTAGTTAACCTTCACAAGATACATAATCCATGGTGCCCCTGAACAATGAACCCTGATGCCCGCTGACCTGGGGTGCCACCCGGACCAAACACCTCACTCCACAAGGTCCTCATCCCAGCTCCGAGGCCCGTTCAATGCCACCTCCGCTTTCTCTGCCCTCCTCTGGTTAACTTGTAAGAGGACATGGAAACCCTACAGATGCTCGCCCACATTACTCAGCCCACAGAGAGGAGGAAAAGGACAAGTCCTTCTCTTCCTCAAGCTGCCCTGCATCCATTCTTCCTCCACCATGGCTGGGGTGCGTTAGCCTCCCCCTCCTAACAATCCAGGTAAGAGGCAGGGCCCAGGCACCCTGGTCCCATTCTCCAACCTACTGGAAGGTATCTGTCCAGCCCAGCCCAGACTTTGGCCTGGAGAGGGGCAGAGACAGGATAACTTTCCCAGATCCTGCATGCGAGCACCTGTGCTTACCTTTCGCACATGCCAACCTCTTTCGCTAGGCAACAGAGGACTTTTATTATGTACCTTTTGTCCCATGAAAGGGAAAGGTGTGCAGAATGGAGAGAGTCAGAAACTGACTCCTTATCTGCTCACTTTCCAGCCCAACATTATATTTTCTTCCTTCGAGTTTTGCCTCAGGATACTCAGAGCTCCCATTTTCATGTTTATGTATTTACTTGGAAATTCAAATCATTTTTCTTTTTCTTGTATTTTAAGGCCATTCTTCCTGGTACGTTTCTTACAAATTCATGAAGAAATCGATTTTTTCCTTAGACTGTTAAGTGCCCTCCCTTTTCAGAGGCGATTAAAGTACTAAAGGCAGTTAACGACCAGTTATTTCAGTGGGTAGGTGGGTAAGTGAATGAATGAGAAATATATCTGTGTGAAAAATTATGCCAATCCCCAAATATTCCTATCAGAGGCTTTTAAAAAAAAATGATACGGAAATATTCTCCCACATCCCCAGCCTGGTTTTCTGCTTTGAATTAATGTAGTACATGCAATTAAAATATGGATTTTCAGGACTCTTGCTACCCCGACCTAATCTGGCCCACGTTACTTGAATGATGGGACCAGGGAGAAAAGGCCAAAGAACTGCCTTCGACAGCTTCAAGATTGAGATGAACACAGCCTAGGGATGATTTTCCTTTTTTCTGGTTGATGGAAAACCTGAGCCACTAATGAAAAGACAGTGGGGGAAGAAAAGGAGGTCTTGGGGATCTTCTTTCAGATGCTGGGCTTGCTTCCTTCCCTTAAAAGAGGGCAGGGGTCTGATAAATATTGTCCTCCCTCCAAATCCCATCACACTTAAATGAGTGGAAATGCCTCCAGCTCCTGGAAGCAGATGACTGGTCTGCGGTCTTTCTGAGGTCTGTTCTGGACCCTAAGGAGGAAGTGTGGGTGTGAGGTCGCTGAAGCACAAACTCATGGCCACGTTTAACACTAGGATTCTTTTTTAATAGCCTTTTTACTCAGGGCAATTTGTTGGTTGGTAAAGTTAAAATTCTGGAAGCAAATAATCTGAAATAACCTCCCTAAGGTAAGCATTTTCTTTTTTTGTCTGTCTAATGGTCCCTTTTTTGCTTTCTAAATGGTATCATCTAACCTTCCCTCTGCACCTGGAAATAAAAGAATTCGGCATTATGCAAGGGAGAATGCTCGCCATGACCCAGTTCTCATCCTCCATGGCACAGCTTTCTCTCTGGAAAGCACTGATTGATTTCAAAGAGAACGCTGCACAGATCGTCTGCGATGTGAGGGGAATGAGAATGGGACCCAGAGGTGCAAGTGTAACTGGTGCTAAAAATAGCTCATACTTTAGAAAATTGATTAACGCCAAGAAAAGAAGTTATTAAAATGTTCAATTAGAATCTCTGTAGCTTGGAGATTCCATTTTTAATTGTGAAGGTATTATGTATGTAAACTGCAGAGGGGTGTGAGCCTGACCAGGAGCAGGGAAGTAAAGAGCCGGGCCCTGCAGGTGCTTCCCTGGAAAGGCAGCCCCGGGAATGTGGCCGCTGGGATGTTACCACCGCACCGTCCTAGCCCAGTACTCCCATTCATTAACCATGACAAAAAATGTTTGCAACTCATATTTCTTTGGAATCCCAGAAAAATGTTTAACATGAATTTTAGACATTCTACATCCTAGCATATCCTTAAATTCACTCTTATTATATACTTCCTGAGCACTTTAAAAGATAGAGTATCATTGTAATTCTAAATAATAATTGGTGATACAAAAATCTGTTCAGCCCTGGAATGAGCATAACCATCTGTCCAGCTGTACAATCTAGAGGCTTTAAAGCGCCCTTGATTCCTTGTCTCTCTCACTCCTCACAGCCACCAAATCCTATCAATTCTGCCTCGTCAATAACATTCAAATCACTTCTCCCTGTCTATGGTTACAGCCCTAATCTGATCCACCAGAATCTCTTGTCTAAACCATTACACTGGCCTCCCTGCACCCCCAACCCGGGGTTCTTCCCCATTCGTTCTCCACTTTGCAAGCAGAGTAACAGGTCCACACAAACCATGATTATTTTATTCCTCTTCTTAAAAGCTTCTGATGATTTCTCCTTACTGTTGGGTAAAGTCCAGTCCCGTCAATCAGCCTTTAAGGAACCCTCAGCACCCTGCCTAACTCTCCACCTCTTCTCAGCATCTTTCTTCCCCTCTCTCTGCTTCGGCGCCCTGGGCTTCCAGTGGGTCCTTAAACTGACACGTACCGTCTCCTAACAGGGGTTTGGGGCCGCTCTTTGCTCTGCCCGAGTGCTTATCTCTTTATCTAACTTCTACTCATTCTTAGATTCATTTCCCAGGAAAGCGTCTGTTATGTAGAAGACATGTCTTCCTATACATCTTAAGACCCTTCATCTATACTATTAATTGTCCGTATAGTGTCTCCTTCTCTGCCAGAGTCCAGGGCAGCAGTGACACCACCATACTTCTTGGATCCAGTATAGTTCATAGCTAATTAAGTAATAATTATTTATTAAATGAATAATTGAGTGAAATGCCATCTATCATCTATCATCCATCTGTCCATGTATGTCTCTCTATGCTTTTTCCACCCAGCAATATAGCTCCTTTCAGGCTCCCAGACCCAATTTCAGTGTGTGCATGTCGGGGGTTTCCTCACACACAACACCAAGCAGTTCTCAAACACCAGCAGGGCATCTGAGAACACATTCAATTTCGACTGTCCTCCCGGAGGCAGCACAAGATTCTCCAGGTTGAGAGCTCCATCCTATGAGACTGCCCTCCGCCCCCACTCCAGACGCAGTCGCAAGCCCCAGCCGGTACCTGTAGTTTCCGACCTACCGGCTACAGACCAGAGGTTCCCACCACCTCCTCCTTGGTCTTGATTAATGTGCTGGAGCGGCTCACAGAGCTCAGGAAAACCACAAAGGATACGAGAGATGGAAAGGCACATACCACAAGGTCCCAAATAAAGGAGCTTCCGTCCCCGTGGAGCCGGGGGCCTGGCTTGGTGGCACGTGCGGGTGTTCCGGGTCCCCCAGGGTGGAAGCCCTCTCCCACAGAGAAGCTGGGTGCAGGAGGGGGAGGTGCCCTTCTCTGGGGCGTTTCCGAGGGCTTCCTGCCTAGTCACGGTTGACGACATCACTGGCCATTGGCTGACAGCCTCCAGCCCTGCCCTGGGGTGGGGTCCAAAAGTGCCTGACAAGACACCCATTTCACCTGTTTTCAGGAGCCGTGGATAAAGACCAAATAGACCTCAAAAATGAATATTTGGTTATCTTAATGATCAAAGACGTATTTCTTAGAACTCATTGTATCACACCCTCTAATGCATTATAGAAGCTAAAAGAGGGTCTTCCTGCCCTAGGGCGATTGAGAAGAGAAGAAAAGCTTTCAGAGGACCTTGCGTTTGATATGGGTCTCGAACAATAGGTAGGACTTGTCCGACAGAAAGAGTTGGTGTGTTAGCCCCAGAACAGGGACTAGCGTGAGTGAAGGCGTGGAAGTGAAGGGTGCGGGGAGCGGGGAGTGTTCCGTGGCCAGAGGAGGTGATCGTGAGGGAAACTGTAGCTGCTGTTGGTAAAGCTAAGTCGGTTCAGGGCGTTAGAGGCTTTTATGCCACACTGAGTAGTTAATTCTAACAGGGGCAACATGATCATAATAATGACTGAGTTACACAGGTGTTAGTGAATTCCTACTGAGAACACCTGGCGCAATACCACGTACGTTTTCTTTTGCTTTTTTTTTTAGTCAAATTGGTGTCAAGTGAATTATCTTCAAATATAAGACATTTATGTAATAACATCCATCTTATATGTATCCTATATTTATTCTAATATTCTTGGAGAAAAAATAATTTAGTAGAAAAGGAAAACATCATTTTAATTCAATAAATTGTCAGCATTGAATTTTTTCTTTTCTGAAGATATTTCTTAATGCAGTGGAATTTTCCCGTTGATTCTAGAAGTTGGAAGTGTCTGAAATAAACAGATATAAAAAAAGAGAAAATCTATTAATGCTTTAAATTGGAAAACAATCGTATTTGAATATCCTTAAAGGGGCCAAAGTTAATGGGTAGCCATGCAAGAAGAAACAACTCTTTGCTGCCACCTGCTGGCAGCCTGTTTTGCCACCAGATTGCTCTGGGCCCACTTCCAAGCCCCCTTGAAGGTAATAGGCCAGCTTAACCAACAGTCTATTGAGAGCCCCCAAAATTTGCTCCCTCTGGCAAAAGGCTCCTCTGACCTCTGCCGTTCTTGACATGTCCAAGGGTTCTGCTACCTCTGTAACAACTATCAGGTGGGATGACAGCAAGACTAATTATATTTTATATAAAGTATAAAAAATGCAACACACTTCTTTGAGGCCACCCAGGACTCCTTGGATACTTCCCCCCACGAGAGGAGCTTCTCTTGGTCCAAATGGCTCCCTGGCACAAACAAGAAGCTTTCTGACCATTGGTCAATTCATTACTTAACAAATGCTTGAGACACTCCAGTAAACTAAGAAGACATGGAACTTACTATGTAGTAAGGGTGACAGGAGAAAAAAAGGAAATAGACAAATAACATTTGCAAATTGTAATAACAGTTTTGAAGCAAACAAGGGTCCAGTGGAATATCAGACAAGGACCTACATTAAGAAAGGTGGCAGGGAAGTGTTCGTGGGGATGAAGTATTGAAGTTGGGACCTAAAAGAAGAGCTAGTCATATAGAAATTTGGGATATGTGCATTCTAGACATAGGGCCTCGCATACGTAAAAGCAATGAGATAGGAGAGAGCTTGGAATGGTCGATGCCCAGAGGACATTAGACAGGTATGGTGAAGTGGGAAGGAGAGTGAATGAGGAAGGTAGGCTCACATAATGCAGAGCCTTTAGGCTGCTGAAACGATTTAGGATTTTATTCTGAGTGCAGCGGAAGAACACTGGGAAGCTTTAAGCAAGAGAATAACATGGTGCAATTTATTTTTAAGTTACTCCCTGGTGGCTACCTGCATCCTAAGGGAACAGGAAAGAAAGTAAGAACAGAGTTAGGAGGTTAAATGTGACCTAAATAAGAGGTGGCAGAACTTTGTACCTTGTGTTGGCAACGGACTTCCAGAGAAACAGGGAGATTCAAGAAATCTTTTGGAAATAAAATCACAGGACTCTGGTGAGTGAAGAGGAGGGAAGACTTGGTGGCCTGAACAGTCAGCAGGAGGGTAATGCTGCCATTTACTGAAATGAAGAAGAATGGAGAGAAAAACAAGTTGAAGGTAAAGGCAAGACTTCTGTTTTGGAGACTATAACTAAGACACCCGTGTGGGGAGGACACGGGGTAGAAATTTGTGAGGTTATTTCTCAGCAGGAGATCTGGGCTTGAAATATAAACTCAGAATCGACCAGCAGAAAGAAGTTTAATCCATGATAACTGAAATATCATCTAGGGAGGATAGATAGGAAAAAAAGACAAGGCAGACCAGGACCATAGGAATCATACCCTTGACCTTAACACCTGGCTTCTTTCTCTCAACCCACTAACTGTGAGCACACAGTATCCTCCCCACATTAGATCTAAAGTTCCCAACTCTCTAACAAACTGTCATCCCTATCCCATCTTCCAAGCTGGACCTCCAACCTGCTTCTAAGGGTCGATCAGGTGGGTTTTCCATCTTTGGGCCCTGGTTCCTGGTTACCTTCACAGTCAGAGTCTTGACTCTAAGCAACCATCCACTCTGGCCTCTGAGTGGGACCAGCAGACCTAAGTCTACTGCAGCAGGCGGGGTGCCCTAGAGAACTCCAGGAAGGAAGGGCATCATGGAAAAGCTTCATGAAAAATGAAATTTCTCAAGTCTGTTCATTTTGGAAAGCAGGGATTGGCTAGTAAAATAAATAAATAAATAACTGCATGAAATTAGTGAATTCTGATCTTCAATTCATGCCATTTTACTGTCTTTGGCAAATGTCTGGCCAATGGGTTTCAGCCCCAGGCAAGTTCGCTGTGGATTCAGTGTGACCAAAGAAATGACAGTAGAACATTGTTGGGGCAAAAGGGTTTATTACCTGGCTTGTTCTCCTGGAGCACTAACGTCTCTACCTCCGCCCAGAGAACTGGGCTGAGGTCTTTATACAGTGACTCTGTCAATAATATCTCATTGCCTAGGGTGTGGAAGCAGTAGCCTAGCAGCAGGCCAGTTACATCATCAAGTGGTTTAGGTTCAGTGAGGATCCTGGCCATAGGAACCCCAACTTTCCCCTCAGCAAATATCTGTGTCTTCTCGGATAATCGGTATCTCAATTACTTGACAGCAAATGCAATGTATCCATCTTAACCCTAGAATGACTTAAAAGGGGTTAGAAAGAAAGCTTTTTGTTCTGGCGGCCACATAGAAAAGAACTTATTTTTCTTGTATACAGTTTGACACAGAAAATGACTTCTCAGATGAATATTCTAAATGTTCTAAAGCATTTGCTTGGCACTTTCAACTCGGTAAGAGATACTGGAAATTGCAAATAAATTGTCTTTCTGTTGTACTCCAAGATTTGGTCAATCGGCAATAAAGATGAGAGGGTCAACTTTAAATGTACACTGAGTTCACTGTCTACAAAAATTCTGGTATGTCATGATCTTAAACAAAAGAGCGATTCCCTCTGGAAGCGCTGTATTCCCTAGCTGGGAATAAAGTGGCTCATCTGGCTTTGGTTTTCTTTGCTCACTGGGCCTTATCATCTGAAACGATCAAGCAATTTTAACTCGAAAATAATTTTTCCTTTTAAATCACATTTGCATGCTACTTAAGTTTCCCTTCTGCCCAAATGAATACTGATGAGTTGGCTTAAAACATGCTGCTTTTGAGTAAGCAAACAAGTCTTCACAACTGAGAAAGGGCTGGACGTCAGCATGATGAAGATGCACTAAAAGAAAAGTCATGGAGGTCTTTCAAGGACTCTCTTTCATTCTGGCTTTGGAAAATGTTAGAGTGCAAATCCTGTTTTGTTTTACTCAAATTCAAACTCTGTCATTGCAGGGAAGAGACCCTACAAATATTAAATGCAAATAGAAGCCCCACTAACTTCCATTGGCCACAGTTGAGTGATTGGTAGAGAAGCTGGAGGAAGGACACAGCAAGCTGGCACGAGGCGATGGGACCCCTGCGTGGGTGGAGACCGTGGAAACAAGGCAGTTTGGATCTAAGATGCACTTCTGCTGAGTTGCGCTTCCTTAGGCATCTCAGCTGATCTCTCTAAGCCTAGGGACACGTGTGTTAAGTGGGGAACTAAAACTTACATGTGGTTCTTATGAGTATTAAAGATAATGAATGAAAAACATCTGGCGCTCCATGAATGGTATTAGACTGATGATTTCCTGGCCGGCATATGTGGGTAGAAGGCACTCAGGATCACTCCAAAGACGTGTCTCTCTATTTTTCAAAGTCAGTCTTTTCATGATTGTGTTTTGTGCTGCAACATAAGAAGGATTACGACCACATCACTGTGAACCCGTCAGACGTGACCCAATTTCCTGAAGCCAGATGGCAAAGCAGTTTCCGCTAGAGTAGATGGTCTATTGATGTCCACTCCCAGGAAAACAGCAGGCTTGGAAGATACCCTGGGATCCAGCTAATGCCAAGAAGATAGAGGCATGCCTTTGACCATGGCTGGGTATCAGGGAAGCAAAAACCCATCAGAAAGACATGTGCAGTCTTAGACACTCACACAGTATTTGGGTCATGAAATAGAGTATTCAGAGGAAGCCAAGTTGCTTTCACTGGCACTTGGGATATTCAAGAAGCTACATAAACTAGCCCTTTCTGTGTGAGATTGCTTCTTAGTACCAGATGTGCTTGTCCTGAAAGGAAATGGAAAAACTGGACACATGAGCATTCATTAATTAGGTAATATCGAAGTTAATTTATAAAGGCAACTATTTGCTGGAACCCCACTGGCAACGAACATCAAAGAGAAATACCACTATAATGGAAAACATATCAGCAAATATTTTGCCTTTGGAACAAAAATTATGTTGAAAATAATAACAACCCCAAATGCAGCACTATGAATAGAAAAGTAGGGGTTTTTTTTTCATACAGTGCATTTAAATTCCAAGATGTTCTTACCTCTGTAAGAGGCTTGGCCATAAAATAGAAGACATATTTGAGAACAAAGGGGAGAACTTTCCAACAGTCAGATATCTCTAGAAATGGAGTTAATTCCTTAAAAAGTGTGTTTCCCACCTCTGGAACTCAAATATGCTTAGAATAAGCTTCCTATTAATGGCTAAGCCATATGACCTTATTGGTATGCCTGACCCCAGATTTATCTCTGTTTATATAGGTCACACTTCATAGCCTTATTCTTTTTAAGCAAAAAGAATATTCCTTTCAGAATAGAAAGTGAGATGTACAGAGAGGGTTGAACTCAGGGCTAACCTATGCTTTTTCCATTACGTCATGACTCTTTGATCTTATTTATGTACATATAGGTATTCACCATTCGGTGTATACATCTACTTAAAATCAGTCTTCTAGGCAAACTACAGCTGAAGAATTGTCAAATGCAAAGCTCAGCACACCTTGTATCCTCAGTAGACGCTGCCATTTGCCTACTCAAAACACATTCTCTTCTCACCTCTTATTTATTATCCAAATTCCAGGTTTTTTAGGGTAGAAATAATTACCTCCCCCGATTCCCTGGAGGCTAGGAGGGACTTGAGAGTTGTGGTGAGCCAGATGGGAAGATCAAAAATAACACAAGATTTAATTAGACATTTAATAGATAAAATGAATTATATTAAGGGGAAAAAAGGGTTGATGTATGAAAGAATTAGCCAAGTGGCCACTTAAACATGGTGGACACATATTCACACAACCATCCTATCTAAAGTTGTGACATGAACCTTCATATCATAGAACTGTAAAAAAGGGCTCACTCACTCTTACACATAAGCAGCCCAATTCATATGTCCTTATCTTAATCTTCAGACTAATAGGCAGTTGTATTAGAACTTCAGTCTTCCTGAGGCTGACAATCTTTTCAACCAAGTTGGTTGAGTGACTATCTTTTCAAGCCTGGGAGGATTTACAGGTAAATTTAGAAATGATGAAATAAACAAAACCCATCATATGAACATTTTGGTGTCCAGTAGCTCTTTAAGCAGTAAAGCTTAAAGAATTTGATTTAGTTTATAAATAGAATTGGAATAGTTACAAAAACCTGATATGGTGTATTTATGAGCTTACCTGTTTTTAGATCTATACACGTTTTCATTTTTAGAATATTTTTATTAGGAGTGTCAATTTCCTAAAGAGCATTTGAAATGTTTAAATAGGAATCACGTATATAATTTTTAGCATCTTTATTAATCACAGTAGGCAGAATAATGCCCCCCAAAGATGTCTACCTCCTGGGGCCTATAAACAGGTTGCCTTACATGGCAAAAGGGATGATACAGATATGATAAAGTAAAGTTCTTGAGATGGGGATATTATTTATCATTATCAGGATGTGACTAAGGTGATCACAAGGGTTCTTATAAATAAAAGAGGGAGCAGAATTCAGAGATGGCACTGGGACCGCGGAAGCAGAAGTCAGTGATGTGGGGACCACGAGCCAAAGAATGAAGGCGGCCTCTAGCAGCAGGAAGAGGCAAAGAAACAACTTTTACCCTAGAATTTCTGGAAGGGATGCAGCTCTGTTTTCTATTATGGCTGTAATAAATTAACACAAACTCAGTGGCTTAAAAGCAACATCATTTATTATTTTATAATTCTAGAGGTCAGAAGCACAAATGGGCTTCGGAGGACTCATAACAGGGTGTTGACAGGGTTGTGTCTTTACTGAAAACTCTAAAGGAGAACCCACTCCCCCGGCAGGGGTGATCCGTTCTCTTGCCTTTCTCTGGCTCCTAGAGGCTGTCGGCGTTCCCTTGCTCTGGGCCTCTCTGTCCATCTTCGATTCCAGAAACATAACCTCTTCAAACCCCTCCCTGGCTCTGTGACATTTCTGCTTCCTTCTCATAAGGACTCGTGTTATTACACTGGG